>VBSM01003212.1:1876255-1888485 GCA_008086735.1 Cheirogaleus medius
AAAACATGATAGATGAATCAAAATGACATTCTAAAAAATCCATAGGAAGGCAGGAAAAGGAAAATAGAGAAATAAAAAACAGAAGAAACAAAGAGAAAACAAATTAAAATAGTAGACTTAAGCCCTAATATATCAATAATTACAATGAATGTAAGTGGCATAATTATACCAATTAAAAGACAGAGATTAGCAGAACAGATTGAAAAACATGATCCAACTATATCCTGTCTATTAGAAACTCACTTTGAGTATAATGATGTAGGTAAGTTGAAAGTAAAAGGATAGAAAATGATATATACCATGCAAACATTACTCAAAAGAAAGCATATCGGATAAAGTAGACTTCACAGCAAAGAAAATTACCAGAGACAGAGAGGTACATTACATACTGATAAAAGGATCAATCCACCAAGAAGACATAGCAATAACAATGTGTATGCACCACACAAGAATGTTGTAAAATATGTGAGGGAAAAACTGATAGAACCAAAAGGAGAAATACAAAAATTCACAATTAAAGTTGGAGACTTCAACTTCCCCCTCTCCAAAATTGAAAGAAAAACTAGACAGAAAATCAGCAAGGATATAGGAGAACTGAATAATACAATCAATTAATAGACTCTAACCAACATTTATAGAATACTCCACCCAACAACAACAGAATACACATTCTAGTCAAGGGTCCATGGAACATATACCAAGGTAGATGATGTCATGGTCATAAAACAAACTTCAACAAATGTAAAAGAATTGAAACTTCACAGTGTATGTTTTCTGACCACAATAGGATCAAACTAGAAGTCAACAATAGAAAAGATAATAGGAAAATCTCCAAACACTTGGAAACTAAACAACAAACTTCTAAATAATCCATGGGTCAAAGAAGTCTCAAGAGAAATCAGAATCAATTGAAAAATAATTGTTAGAACTGACAAAATTTTCCAAAGTATTCAGTTACAAAATAAATTCATGAAAATCAATAGCTATATTCAATTATAAAATATAAAGTAAAATAATCCTAGTCACAGTAACAATAAACAATAAAATATCTAGGAATATACTTAACAGCAAATGTACTGGAGTTACATGGAAAAAGACATAAAACTTCACTGAGAATCATAAAATACTTGATAAATAGAAATCTTATAGTTACAGGCAAATTTACTTTAAAATTTATATAGAGAGTCAAAGGAACTAAAATAGCTAAGCCAATTCTGAAAAAGAATATAGTGGAAGGAATCAGTCTACCCAATTTCAAGACTTATTATATAGCTATAGTAATCCAATCTGTATAGCATTTTCTACATTCTTGAATAAGTAGATGTAATAGTGGAAGAAATTCATTAATCCCTAGATGAATCTACAAATAGAAAACAATTCCAATAAAATCCTTATGGAATTCACCTGGGAAAAGAAACACCTGATTCAGCCATGAATATTATGCAAAACGGGGTGAGATTTACCACAGGAGACATCAACATGTATTATAAAGTTTCGATAATTAAAGTATTTTACTGATGGTAGATTAGATAGACAGACCTATGGAACAGAGTAGATACTTCAGAATCAGATGCACGCATGTGTACAAAGTTAGTATAAATTTATGTACGTAAAACAATTGTTTCATACATTTTGACTGGCTTTCTATTAATAGTTGTTCATGGCAGGAGACTAAGTCGGGCCCCTGTAGCTCCCTTAGGCCAGAGACAGACAGATCTGGCTGCTGTCAAAGAATAGACTGTAGAGGGGTCCAGGCCATAAGGGGGACCACCTGTGAGGCTTTGCGGGGAGCTGGATGAGAACTGATGATAGTTTAACAGGACCATGACAGGTGTCCGCAAAAAGTGCTTAGATTCTAAGTGGGTTGTGAAGGCGAAAAAGCCAGCATTTGCTGATGGATTAGAGATGGGGCTGGGGGGTGAGAGAATCGATGGAGTCCAGGATGCCCAAGCAACTGGAAGAAGAGAGGTGCCCAGTCCTGAAACAGGTGAGTCTGCAGAGGGTGCAAGTTTTAGGGGGGTTCAGGCCAACACCTAAGAGACATCCAAACGAAGATGCCCAGTAGGCAGAAAATACAGAGCCTGGGCATGAACATGCACATCTACGGTTGTCAGATGTTTCATAATGCATGGTACTATCTTTATGTGATTTTATTGTCTGAACAAAGTTACTTTAAAAGCCATTGGCTATATATTTCATTCAGGTCAGAACTTCAGGATCATCTTCATTCCTAGAGTTAGCAGATTTGCCCCGAAACAGTTCAAAGGAGATAAAGAAATGCACGTGAGAGTCCGTGAGGAGGCAGAGCTGAGAATCCTGGGGAAATGGTCTGCAGGAGGAAGGGGGCCTGGCATTCACACCACTCAGCACAGCCCACAGGCTCAAAGCACCACCGAGGAAGGACTCCAGCCCCCTAAGTTTTCCTTCTTCCTTCTTTAAGCACAGAACGCTCGCTCTGCCTAGGAAGACCAAACGGCAGCTTACACGTGGGAGTGACCTGGCTAGACAAAACACCCAGGTAAAGGAATGGGTTGAATTCCATATGCATTTATTGAGCACTTGCTACTTGCCAGGTATAGGAGATACAAATGGGAATATGACAAGGAATTTGTAGTGGGGTAGGGAGAAAAATTACAATCGTGAACAAGAATGGAAAAGGCATGAACATTTATTTATTGGGAATCACTCAGCTGCCATTTATTTTGTCACAACTAGGTTTGCAGAGGGGAAGTGCCAACACCCCAACACAAATGCCTGGATGCAGGGGTGAGTCCATAACTTTTCACAACCTGACCAGCACAGCCACCAACTGGTCAGCACATCCCGGCCAACCACCAGTCCCGCCCAGGCAGGCGAAGGGGAAATCTACCGAGAAATGAGCTTACACTTTGTCCCAAAGGATGACTGAAGTGTCTTCCAGGCAGGTAGCCTTCCCGTTTTTGTTTTGCAGAAGCCCAAGCTCCTTGAAGAGATAATGTTAGACGGAGAGGAGAGGCGAGGGGGAGAAAGACAAGAATCGGTGGGGTCGGGCAGGGCACAGACAGAGGACCATTTGCCCATCTGGGGAGGTACGGAGTCAGCTGGGGCCACAAGCAGCAGGGACAGCTAGGTCTCAGTGGGAAGCCCCAGCTTGGTGTACCCCAAGAGGCCAGAGCCTGGACCCCAGGCTGCCAGTATTGCTAAGGTCCCAGGGCCAAGCTCATGAAGAAACAGGAGAGCTACCCGCCTTCAAGGAAGCAGCTGGCGTGGCTGGGAGGCTCTTGGGGTGATTGTGATGGACTAAAGACAGGAAGCCTCCAGATTCCCGTGAGACACTCCGTTCCTACTCCCCAGGATGGCTGGGATCAAATTGCCTCCAACCCAGTCATGTGGGAATTCAGAATCCAATTTATTTTGATTTAAAGGGATAAAGGGAAGCTTCATTTCTTGCACACGGGGGTCTGTGGGCAAAGATGAATAGCCTTCACAGAGGTTTCGGAGCCCCCTAGTCATTTATTTATGGAGCAAAACTGGACAGGGGGAGCAGAAGAGAAGATGTTCAATGGGGGCTGTGATTTTTATAGCTCTCCAAAGGCAGTTTCCTTCATTATACAAATAATCTTTTCACTCCTGCTATAAGCAGCCTCTGGACTGGCTGCTGGCAACGTAAACTTAACAAGGACACAGGCCCTGCCATTAGGGACTCCAGTCTGGAGAAAAGAGGCAGATGTGCCCGCAGATGATTTCTGAACTCCTCGTGGCCAGAAGAGAAACAATTCAAGAACTGAATGTGTCACTGCTCATTTGAGGAGACCCTCCCTGCTTGGTCGGTGGTCAGTAACAAAGCACCACCACCCAGAAAGAGATGCAAAACCGTAAGCTGAAGTTTCAAGGACGTAAACAGACTCGGGGGTGTGCCTGGATAATTCAGTCCAATTCGGCACTAGTTATAGCACCTTATACTGGGAACCCTGCTCTCTAAGGGCCTCTCTGACCTACAAATGTTGTGAAATTATAGGGAGGCTCCAGGATCCCCTAACAAACAGTGAACCAGAATGACAATGGAGGATTAGGACCTAAAAGTCTTACACGGGTTGTAAAAGACAAATAAAAACGGTCTATGTGGAAAAGGTGTGTGCTTTAAGAACTATCTAAGATTCCTGGGCCCCATGTAGGGGACAAGGATAAGGGCAGAAAAGGAGGAAGAGGAGATTGGAGGAAGAGGAGATTGGAGATTGGAGGAAGAGGAAGATTCCATCTGTGGCAGATGGAAGGCACCTTGCATACTCTTCCTCCTGAGCCCCCAGGGAAAGGACGGTAAAAGAACAGAAGAGATTTGCTCCCACACTATGAAGAGAACAGGAGAGGGATCACGGGTGGACCAGAGAGTTCCGCAAAGTTTGGTTGAAAGGAACTGATGGGTGTGGGTTAGCTGAAGAAGTAGGGCAGAGAAAGTCACAGCTCGAACGTAGGCGGAGGGCCTGCATCTGAGAGCAGGAAACCAGTGTGAGAGGTTCTAGACTCAGAATCCTCAAAGCTCGACAACCACAGAGTGAGCAGTGGGACTGGAAATAGAGGAAATAATTAAAGGGTCTATATTTGGTATAGTCAACCCTGCCGCATTCCTCCTCAATTTCATATGCAAAAGAGCTAGCAGCCAGGTATGAATTCTGCCCTTGGCACATGAGCGTAATATCAATCTTCAACGTAAAAGGATCTTTCAAAGGCTGAGCAAGCTGACTGTAGAAAGGGCCCAACCTAAATACACCATTGTGAAATTTCAGAATACCAAGAAAAGACCCCTGAAAGAAAAAGTCAGCTATAAGAAACAAAAGAATCAGATCCAGATTAGATTTCTCGTGACCAATACCAGATGCTAGAGGACAGTGGAATGTGACCTTCAGATTTCTGAGGGGGATTTAGTTTATACCCAGAATTCTATACCCAGCCAAATGATTCATCGAGTTTGAGGGTGAAATGAAGGCAGTTTTCAGACATGCAAACACTCAGAAGTCTTCCCTCTCACATACTCCTTCTGTAGGGGCTACTTACGGACTTAGTCTTGCATTACAGGGAGTTTAGCGGATGTGGAAGACGACATGGAACTCAAGGAGCAGGAAGGAAGCAGAATGTCAGTTGTATAGCAGCCGGAGAAGCCACTAGCCCCGCCTGGAGCAGGAAGACAGTCAGCCTGAGAAGGGAGGTCTCTAGAGGACAAAAGGTGGATGGAGACTCCATAGGAGAGTAGGACTCAGCTTTGCAACAACTGAGGGTATGAGAAATCCCTAGGATGCCAGCCACAAAAGGAAAGACATCTAGAAACTCTAGGAAAAACTAATAGCCGCACAATAAAGTCATAACAAAATGTTGTGAAATCAGGGCAGATTTAAGCAGAAGTCGGTGGGACTTGAGAAAGGAAGTTCTAAGTTCTGGGGGAAGTTCTAAGTTCTAAGTAATGGGGAAAACGACCTGGAAGGTATTAACGATATCATGAAGAAAAGATGTTTCTTCTCTCATCAAGAACAAAGAAGGGGCAGGGCGCGGTGGCTCACGCCTGTAATCCTAGCACTCTGGGAGGCCGAGGTGGGCGGATCGCTCAAGGTCAGGAGTTGGAGACCAGCCTGAGCAAGAGCGAGACCCCATCTCTACTAAAAATAGAAAGAAATTAATCGGCCAACTAAAAATATATAGAAAAAATTAGCCGGGCATGGTGGCGCATGCCTGTAGTCCCAGCTACTCGGGAGGCTGAGGCAGGAGGATCAATCACTCCAGCCCAGGAGTTGGAGGTTGCTGTGAGCCAGGCTGACGCCACGGTACTCTAGCCCAGGGAACAGAGTGAGACTCTGTCTCAAAAAAAAAAAAAAAAAAGAACAAAGAAGGGTAAGCAGCAAAGGGGATGGGAGATGTTATACAAGAAAGGCATCATCTAAATATAACATAGAAAATACGATATGATTGTGAGCAATTAGTCAAGTGTAAGAACAAATTATTTTGGACAATCTTCTGTGAGTAGCACAGGAGTGGGGACTTAGAAATTGTTGGAAAGGAATGTAATCATCATCTCTTCCTGGCCCCGGAGCAAACAATACTCTTTATAATGTGCATGCACTCGCTGCCTGTAACTCGGCCCAGAAATCCACACAGTTTATTCTCTTGCCTCCTTCAGGGCTTCACTCAAATATCACCTTTTAGAGAGAGCTCTCTTGACCATTCTGTCTAAACTGCAACACACACGCGCACACACATGCACACGTGAAACCCTCTTCCTGGCTTCATTTGTTTCCTTAAGCGCAGTCAGCCTAGCCTGCTATATATTTTGTTTCTTCATCTTGTTGTTTTCGGTCTCCTCCCACTAGGAAGTATGTTCTGTGAGGACAAGGATTTTCTCCTACTGTGTTCACCATGGTTTCCCGGCACCAAGGATAGGACTCACTCACGGTAGGTCTTCCATAAATATTTGTTGAATTAATAAATGTTCGATAAGGTCGCATAAGCCATAATTTATGTGTTTATGGGACAGAAAGTAAAAGTCATTACACACGTCGGTGTAAAAATAAAGGCACAGCTCACAGAAGTTGGGGGAAGGGACGGCAAAAAATAAAAAAGGGAGAAGGCAAGTTAGGAGTGCTAATATTCTCAATTTACTATGTGGGTAATCAAGATACTGTCCAGAGTTGATGAAATAAGAAGTAGAGGTTTAATGAGGTCATGTAAAGTCACATAGGTTAACAATTAAAATAACCAAAAATAACGATGTAACCATACAGGTATGAGTGAGTCGGAGAAGGCGAAAGCTGTATGTATAAATTGAGTCAATTTTTATCTCAACTTCAATGTAGCAAAAAGCTACTAGATAATTTTAAAGTCGAGACATTTAGAAATATAACATAAGCACAGTATTTAGAGGATGGCAATAAACTCAAAGACCTTATACTAGAAATAAACACAATCGCTGTGAAATTGTGGTTTTAATAATGAAAGACTACATTGCATCAAACTAACACTTCCTATAGGTAGTAATTATAAACTCTGGAGAAAATATAAACAACTGTTTCAAGGGTCTAGAAAGTGACCCAAAGCAGACACAAAGAGGAGAAGATTCAACCCTCAAAAGAAGGCATTCCTTAGTCTGCAAGAGGTGGAGCAGCTAAAACTGAAACAGAAAGTCTGAGCTGGCTTGAAGTGTGAGAGTTTGAAGCAGCTAGAGAAGCTGAAAATTGAGGGGAGAAAACTCAGGAAAAAAGGAGTCCTGGAATAAGGAGTCACCAAGTTTGCACATAAACTCCCCTCAGATCCTTAGCTGACCCTGAACTGGGCATATGCAGAGCAATTCTAAGGAGCCTACTGGAAAACAACAACTAGAAAACTTAAAAACTCAAGCAGCGATCTCAGCTGTCACCCACTGCAGGAGAGAGTTTAGACCTGGCATCCTGCCAAGTTAGAGGGACTTTGTAAACACTCAAGCTTTCCATTAAAACTGCAGAAGGGCTGTGCCTTAGAAGCAAGACTATGTCCCAGGACTAAGGGTTTACCCTAAGACTAAGGGAAAAACTGAAACACACTCACCCTAAAATGAAGAATCCTCAAGTTCAAGGTGACTTGCCACAAATCAGACTGCTTGACAGAACAAAAAGAAACACTCTTCAGAAAACTATAACAGAATCCAGAGTTCCTACAATGTATCATGTAAAATGTCCAGTATACAATAGAAAAAAAAAAACTTTAGACATACAAAGAAACAGGAAAATATGACCAATAGTCATGGGGGAAAATCCACTCAATAAAAATAAAACCCAAGGTGATACAAATGTTGAAATTAATAAACAAGGACTTTAAAGTAGCTATTAAAATATTCGCAGAATTTTTTTAAATTTCGGCAAGAAATACAAATTACAGAAATTTTAGAACTGAAAAGTGCAATATCTGAAATGAAAAATTTACTGAATAATTTTAACAGTAGATTAGGGTATGGCAGAAGGGAGGGTAGACATACTTTAAGATGAATCAATAGAAATTAACCAGTATGAAGAACAGAGATAAAAAGTTAAAAAAAAATTCCCAGTGAATTCTGAAAGAATATCAAGTGGTCTAACATTATGTGCAATTGAAGTCCTATAAAGAGAGGGTAAAGAAAAGAAAAATACTTGCAAAACTACTGGTCAAAAATCTCCCAAATTTGGTAAAACAAATAAGAAAACAAACAAAACTTACAAATTCAAGAAGCTTGGAATACACCAAGAGTAATGAATACAAAGAAAATCACATTTAGTCCCATCATAGTCAAACTGCTGGAAGCTAAATATTAAAAAAATAATAATAATGTTGAAAGCAGCCAGAGGGAGGAAAAGAGAGACATATTACACACAGCGTACAAAGATTAAAAAAAAAATCACTGTTGTCTCATAAGAAATAATGAGGGCCAGCTGACGATGGAATGATGTTTCTAAAGTGTTGAAGAAAAATACTGTCAACAGTGAATCCTATATTCAGTGAAAATACCCTCCCAAGATGAGATGGACTAAAGATATTTTCAGATATATAAGAGTTAAAAGAATTTGTCACCCCTAGACTTGTACTGCAAGAAATGCTGAAAGAAGTTCTTCAGGCTAAAGGAAGCTGATACCAGATGGGAGCTTGAATCCACAGGAATAAAGAATACTAAAAATGGGAAGTAACTGGGTAAACATACCCAGGCTTTTTTCTTCTCATAATTTGCTTTTAAAAATTACTATGTAAAGCAAAATAATATCACTGTAAGGTGGGGCTTATAAAGTATGCAGAAATAAAAGATACGATGACACAATGGTGCAAAGGACGGGGTGGAGGGAGCAGATAATGGACTGATTCTGTTGCAAGGTTACCGCATTTGTGCCGTCCACAGCATGAACTGTGAAGTGCAAAGTGTAAGGTGTGAAATGGGAAGTGATAGGAGTGAAATTTTCAGAGAGAAATGATATAATATAATTCTAAAGAAGATTTGATAAGTTCAGAATACATATTGCTAGTTTTAGACCAACCATTAAAAAAGAAAACTAGACGTAGCTAAAAAACCAATAGACGAAATAAAATGAAATCCAAAAAACATTCAACTTGGGAGGCCGAGGCGGGAGGATCGATCAAGGTCAGGAGTTCGAGACCAGCCTGAACAAGAGCAAGACCCTGTCTCTACTAAAAAAATAGAAAGAAATTAATTGGCCAACTAAAAATATATAGAAAAAATTAGCCAGGCATGGTGGCCCATACCTGTAGCCCAGCTACTCGGGAGGCTGAGGCAGGAGGATCACTTGAGCCCAGGAGTTTGAGGGTGCTGTGAGCTAGGCTGACACCATGGCACTCTAGCATGGGCAACAGAGTGAGACTCTGTCTCAAAAAGAAAAAAAAGAAAAAAATATTTAACTGATCCAAAAGAAGGTAAAATAGAAGGATCAAGTGGGGCAGAGGAAGAAAACAAAACAAATAAGATGATAGACTTATACTCAACTACACCAGTAATTGCATTAACTGTAATTGATGTATATATTTCAATTAAAAGGCAAAGAATGTCAGACAATACAAAAGCAAAAACCAACTATATGCTACTTATATAAAATATACTTTAAATATAAAAGCAAAGTGTGGTTGAAAACAAAAGTGTAGAAAGATACACACCACATACACAGTAAGCATGAGAAGGCTACCATGGCTGTTTTAATATCAGAAAAGTAGACTTCAAGACAATGAGTATTACTAGAGATAAAGTGGAATATTCCATAATGATAAAAGAGTAATTCATTAGTAAGATAATGATTGTACTAAATGGGCGTGTACCTAATAACAGAGCTGCAAAAACGAATAGAAGTAAAGGGAGAAGTCAACAAGCCTACAATCATAGTTGGATATTTTAACACCCTTCTCTCACTGACTGAGAAAACAAGCAAACTGAAAATCTGAAGAACGTTCTCAAACAACTTCATGTAATTCTCACTGATAGATCACTATCCTTGACAAATATAGAATGCACATGGTTTTCAAGTGTGTGTGCAACATTCGCCAAGATGGCTGATCTAAAATGCATATAGAAATGCAAAGCACATAGAATTGCTAAAACAATCTGGAAAATGAAGAACTAAGTTGGAGGACTTTTACATCCTGATTTCAAAACTTACTCCAAAGCTCCTGTAATAAGACAGGGTGGTGCTGGCATAAAGACAGACATTTAGATCCATGGAACAGAATGGAGGGTTAAGAAATACATCTGTACATTCATGGTCAAATGATTTTTGACAAGGGTGCCAAGACAGTCCAACTGGGGAAAGGACAGTCCTTTCAACAAATGGTGCTGGGACAACTGGGTAGCCACATGCAAAAGACTAAATTTGGACCCTTCCCTCACACCATACACAAAATTTAACTCAAAATGGATCATGGGCCCTAAGGTAAGAGCTAAAACCATAAAACTCTTCAAAGAACACCTAAGAGTAAGTCTTCCTGTGTTTCTTAGATAATGGTATCTCAAAAGCACAAGAGATAAAAGAAAAAAACGGATCCGTTAGACTTCATTACTCCCTCTAGTGGATCTAAAATATAACCATATTTTATAACTATTTCACCTTTCCTGAAACAATAGTAGAAGATATTTCCATCACAATCACTCTAATCAGTGGCCTTTTAATGTTCATCATGGCAAATTGAATTAATTTTGCTTTCCTGTATAGCATGACAAGAAGGGGCACAAAGGCATTTTCAGGGGTGATGGAAATGACCTGTATCTTGACAATGATGGTGGTAGCTACAAAACTGTACTAATTTATCAAAACCAATTGGTTTGAAGCCTTCAAGTCTGTGTACGGATTTCACTGTATGTAAATTTCACTTCCATAAAGATTTTATCTTATAAAGTGATCACTCCGAGGAGTGGCATGAGAGGGGAAAATGAGCCCAGTGCTGCCTTTTGGTGCTTCTTAAAATTTTTAAAAGCATGTGTATAAATTACTTTAAGCTCTTTAAGTTCTGAAAAATAAAGCATATTTCCAATTTGAAGCTGCTTATTATCCTTGCTTCATAGAAGACAGAAGATGAGAAGAAGCCTCCTATTTGAGAGGGGATCATTTAGCATCAATAACAAGGTTTCCCCTCTTCCTTCCCCCAGCTCCCCCAGAGTCAGAGCACTGGTCCAGGGAGACCACCAGGAGGTCTGGGGCAGGTTCTGAGTCAGAAGAAGACTTTCTCTTGAAAGCAGGAAAAGAAGTGAAGTTGTAATGATTTATTCCCTGTCGTGGGGCTACTGTACCAAACACAGAATCTCTGAAAAATGAAAGTCAGAATCTCAAAAGCTTCAGTTTTTGAATGCTCAAGCTTATTTGCATATCAATATTGCCTCAGGACAGTAAGCAGAATTAGAAAATTAAGGAACTACATTAGAAGGGAGAGAAAGAAGTAGGACAAATGCGGGAAAGTAGAGAGCACCCCTCTGTCACCCAGCAACATTCATAAATAAAGAGCAAGATTCCGGCTGCTGTGGCTGTGGAATTTTGATAATACTATGACCACAAATTTATTTACTAACTCAATGACAAACAAATCTTTTCATTAAAAAATACACGTCTGTACGGCATTACTCCCTCTAGTGGATCTAAAAATAATCATATGGATAAGAATGTCATCTTTTTTGAAACAATAGTAAAAGAAATTTTCTCAAGAATTATTCTGACCAGTGGTTATTTTAGTGGTCACAACAGTGAATTAATTTTGCTTTTATGTATAGGAGGCTTTTTTCCCATATCCTCGCCTCTAACAAAAAGGTACTTAACATTTATCAGAATAATTAAGCACTCATAAATCAGAAAATGATAGACATTTCAAACATTACTTACAAGGATAAAAACTTGAAAACTATTGAAGGTATATTGACTATACTCAATATAAATCATAAATATTCCAAGAATTTCACAGCCACTTTTGAGTAACGTGCAACTGAGAGAGACATTTTAACAGCCTGCTCGCCCACAAAGTGTTCAAAATTGGGTCAGTGATCATTTTTAATAAGTAATAATTCAAGTTTCATATCTACTTATTTTATAAAGTAAATTTTCAAATATCATGTGATTATTCATTAGACCCTCAAATCCCAAATGTTGCTTATAAGTTTTCTGTGAACATTTTGTCATGGTGTGACCGTATCTTACATTTGGGGGCATATATATAACATATAAAGAACAAAATGAGGGCCGGGCGCGGTGGCTCACGCCTGTAATCCTAGCACTCTGGGAGGC
>VBSM01003212.1:1958359-1982728 GCA_008086735.1 Cheirogaleus medius
AAAAAAAAAAAAAAAAAAAAGAATATTAACAGGATATTATGAATAAGTTTTCGCCTATACATGTCACAGCTTAGATCAGACAGACGAATTCCTTGGAAAACATAATGAAACTGATATAAGTAGAAAATCTCAAAAGTTCTACTCTAAGAATGTCAACTTTTGTAAATGAGAAATCCATCGCTCCGGAGATCAAGTGTGCTAATACTTGCTAAACTGAAATGCAATCTCAGGATTAAGGCACTATTGACCATGCCTAATTTTTACATGCTCTCAGAAAGAATCCACCATGCTGCTGCAAGGAGTGCAGTGAGCCAACAGCTTCCAGCTGTTAATGTCTTCAGGATCCACTTCAGCTTTGAATCCCAGTTCATGCTCTTGTTGGGCAGCCCCAGCCAATGTGGGCACACAGCAGGAGTACTGGGGCCTGACCACTTCTGCCCCATGCAGGACCGTTCTAAAGAGCAATTCTTGGTCCAGAGCTCCCTGTTGGGTTGGCCAAGACATTGTTAGATCTGTCATACAGTCTGGGGCTCTCCATACTCAGTCCTGCTTCTTCTCCCTTTTACCTTCCGCAGGCATGCGAATATGTACACACAAGTTTTCGTGGTAACATGTTTTCAATTCACCTAGGAATAGAATAGTTGACGCATATGGAAACTTGAAGTTTGACTTTTTGAGGAACTGTCAAACTGTTTCCCACAGCAGTTATCTATTTTACATTTCCACCAGCAATCGTATGAGCGTTCCAATTTCTCCACATCCTCGTCAACACTTGTTATTGTCCGTCTTTTTGATTATAGTCAACCTAGTAGGTTTGAATCACTGAGGTTTTGGTTTGCATTTGCCTAATGATGAATGAGGCCGGCGTGGTGGCTCAACGCCTGTAATCCCAGCACTTTGGGAGGCAGAGATGTGAGGCCAGAAGTTCTTGCCCATCCTGGGCAACATAGCAAGACCCCAACTCTACAAAAAATTTAAAAATTAGCTGGGCGTGGTGGTGTGTGTCTGTAGTTAGCAAGTCAGGAGGATGAAGCAGGAGGATTGCTTGAGCCCAGGAGTCCGAGGCTGCAGTTAGGCAGGATTGGGCTACTGCACTGTATACTCCAGCTTGGGTGACACGGTGAGATCCTGTCTCTAAAAGCAAACAAACATACTTTTGTATGTTTAATGATATTGAACATCTTTTCATGTGTTCTCTTTAGTCCATTTGGGCTAGTATATATATTTTTATATACTAGCAATATATTTTTCATAGTTCTGGAAGCTGGGAAGTTCAAGATCAAGGCACTAGCAAATCTGGTGTCTGGTGAGGACTCTCTTTCTGGTTCATAGATTGCCATTTTTTCACTGTGTCCTCACATGGCAAGGGTCTTTCTTGGACCACTTTTATAAGGGCACTAATTGCATCCCACTAATCACCTCCCAAAGGCCCCATCTCCTAATACCATCACCTTGGGGGTTAGGATTTCAATATGTGAATTTGGGGGGACACAAACATTAGCCATTTTTATATCTTCCTTGGAGAAATGTCTCTTCTGATTTTTTACCATATTTTTTTTTTAAGAGACAGGATCTAGCTTTGTCACCCAGGCTGGACTGCAGTGGCACAATCATAGCTCACTGGAGCCTTGAACTCCTGGGCGCAAGTGATCCTTCCACCTAAGTCTCCTGAGTAGCTGGGATTACAGGCATGAGCGACCATGCCTGGTGCTTTTACCCATCATTAAATTGGGCAATTCGTCTTTTTATTGTTGAGTTGGAAGAGTTCCTTCATATATTCTGGATATAAGTCCTTTATTAGATCTATGATTTGAAAATACTCTCTCCCATTCTGTGGGTTGTCTTTCACTTTCTTGATATTGACCTTTGAAGCACAAATGTTTTTGATTGTTATGAAGTCCAATCTATCTAATTTTGGTGGGTTGTTTGAGCTTTTGGTGTCATATCTAATAAACCATTGCTTAATCCAGGCCACAAAGATTTACCCCAACGTTCTCTTCCAAGAGTCTTGTAGTGTTAGCTCTTACATTTATATCTTTGATCTCTTTTGAGCTAATTTTTGTCTATGGTATGGGGGTGACTTTGCTTCTTGTCTGCAAATGGAGATGGGATAGAGGGCGTTTCAGATCAGACAGGAGATGAAGGGATGATTACAGGAGGGAGAGTGAGACACACTTTCTGGGAAGTAAGCAATTCATTGTGGCCAGAACCTAAGGTGTGCAGAGAGTATACTGGGAGTTGCAATTAATAGCAGTGGCCACACCAAAGCCAAAGCATGGTGACAGGTAAGTACCTTCATATTCTCCATCAGCCACCTCCCAGCCTCACACAGCAAAAACAAATATAAGTAAAAAACAGTGTATTGTCTAGAACAGCTTTGAACAAGTCTCCAATCCTCCCAGTCTCCTCTCCCAAAATATTGTCACCCCTGAGCCTTCCAATGTAGAAATTCTAGAGCTTCTATTGCTGAAAAGTTTCAATGGGGAGGAATTATTCTTTCTGTAGGCTACTGGAAGCTCTTGAGCAGAGAAGCAATATAGGTTTTGGATTTTAGGAAGCCTGCTATAGTAACGACATGTGTCACAGTTCCAAACCTCGTTTGTAGCACATAAACTGGATATTCATATGCGTAACACACTATGGGCTACCACACCGATCAACTACATTATGCATAGTTCCTGATGTTCTAGGGTGCAGGAAACCATGATTTGCAAAATAGAAAGTTTAATCAACAAGATTTTTGACTGATTGGGTATAGCTAGTTAAGGACTCCTGGTTAGGATTGGACACCTAAGTGAGTCCTAAGGTCAGTGATGGGTATAGACAGTGTGGATAAAGGGCAGTTTATTGGGGGGGTGGAAGAAGTAGATGCAGGTGATTTTGTGCATTGAGTTGTAAGTGCCTAAGGGACACCCAAGCAATTGTATCTACTAGGTAGTTAGCATGGCCCTGGAAGTCAGGAGACCTGGAATGGATATGTAAATTTGGGAACTGCAGTTTATAGATGGAAAAGGATGAGCTCACTCAGGAATCATGAGAAGGTAAGGTAGGTCCCAGGCCTGGAATGAGGAGGGAAAGACAGGAATAAGAATTCAGCCCCCTGGCATGGACCTTCTACTGAACCAAGGATTTCATGGCCTTTCCTTGAAGCCACTGTGCACCAACCCCATCACATCTCTTAGTTTTCTCTCCTGCTTCCCCTCTCTGTGATGCCAGGCTTCTCGCCATTTGTTCCCTGCCTGTGCTCTGCCTTCATCCAGCTGTTCATTCATGCAGCAAATATTTACTGAGCAGTTTCCTTTTCCCCGGTGCTACACTAGGCCCTGATGATACAGCAGTGACCAAAACAATGTCCCTGCCTCAAAATATTTACATTCTAGTGAAGGAGACAGACACATAAATAATTAAATAGACATATTTGGGAGAGATAAATGCTATGAAGAAAAAGCAAGCTGAGTAAGGGGATATAGAGTGATGTGGGTGGTATTAAACAGGGCAGTCAGGGAAGTCATCTCTGGAGGTGACATTTGAGCAGAGACTGGAATGAAGTGCTAAAGTTCTGGGTGAAGAAGAAGGGGTGACTGCAACAGAATAGGAGAAGGGAGATAACAAAGCTAAATCATGTACGTCCTTATAAGCCAAAAGAAGGAGTCTAGTTTTCACTCTGTGACCCATGGGATCAGTAGGGGGAGGAGCAGTGGGTAGAGGAAGGACATGTTCTGAGTTATAATAGATTTTAACAAGATCTTCCTGGCTGCCGTGTTGAGAATAAAGTACTGGGGCAAAGGCAGCTGTAGAGGGAAATTTCATGAGGCTCCTGCAATAATCCTGGCCAGAATAACTGTGGCTTGTTGTAGAGCTGTAGGGATAGAGAGGGTGAGATGTGAAGCCGTCAGATGCAGGCTGCATTCTGTAGGTGGAATGGACAGGATTTGCAGTCGGAACAGATGTGGAGGTGAGAGAGAAGTTAAGGGATGATTCCAAGACTTTTGGTTTGAGCAGCTGACTAAATGGTGCCAGCTAACTCAGTGGGGAAGGAGCAGGTTCAGAGGGGTAAAGGGGAGGAGTATGGCTTTAGACACACAGTGTTTGATATGTCAATAAGACATCCAACTGGGGAGGTTGAAGAGGCTAATTGCTTGTATGAAACTGGAGTTCACAGAACTGATCAAAGCTACAAACACTTGGGATTGCTCAGTATACAGTGGCATTGAAAGCCATGAGCCTGCATAACACCATCTGAAAGAGCTGGACGGTGCAGGACTAAATATTGCATCCTTGGGACAGAAACCCAGCTCTAGGAGTAGCCTAAGGGGAAAGTCCTTGGGCGATGGATGCTGTAACAGGGCTCCATGAGGTGCGCAGTCGCCTCAAAAGGGAAAGGACGGTGTCTTAAAAGGATGACCAGCAGCCTGCCAGAAGCTCGGAGGCGGGAGGGCAACTCTCCAGGCGGAGGGACCCACTTTTGCAAAAGACACAGGCTCCTCACAAGGTGTGACGCGCCAGGAAATGCAGGCTGCAGCCGGAGTCAGAGGAAGGCTACGCGCGTCTCCACGCCTGCCCTCCGGGTGCGGGTACCACAAGACACTTCTCCTCCCCTGGCCCCCCGAAACTCCGCTTAGGGAGCCCCAGCAGGACCGCGGCAGACCAGGCCACGAAGCGCGGCTAAGACTACAAGAAACCGCGAAGGGGCCGCCGCCGCCCGCCGCCGGCCAAGCCTCGCGAGAGCCGCGGCCTCGCCCTCCCAGCATGCCCCGCGCCGCCGCCGCTGCCGCCGCCGCCGCCGCCGCGCCGCGGCTAGAGGGCGGGAGGCTGGGGGAGGGTAGCGGGGCCGGCGCTGCCGCCATGTTAAGTCTGAAGCGGCTGCTGTAGGCGCCGACAGAGCGAGCCGGCGTGCGTAGCGGCGACCGCGGCGCGGAATCTGCCTCTCTGCGAGCGGCCCGGAGCGGCGGCGGCGGCGGCGCCATGAGCGGGGGCACCCCTTACATCGGCAGTAAGATCAGCCTCATCTCCAAGGCGGAGATCCGCTACGAGGGCATCCTCTACACCATCGACACCGAGAACTCCACCGTAGCCCTCGCCAAAGGTACGCCGCGGCGGGCCTCGGGGTTGCGGGCCGGGCCGGGCGCCTGCTCCGAGCCGCTCCCGCTCTCGGCCCGCGGCCTCCTCGCTGCCCCGCGTCCCTCCGTCGTGCTCGGGGAGGCCGCTCCCCTCCTTCCTGCCCCGGCGTCGCGGGCCGGGCCGCGGCCTCCGCGGGGCTTCCTGGCTCCCGCCCCGAAGGTCTGCGCCTGAAACCCGGGGGACTACGGGCCGGGGTGCGCGGCGGGCGGGCGGGGCGGCCCTCAAGTCCGAGAACGGGCCGGAGAACACGGAGATACGTGTCTTCCAACTCCGAAATTCGGTGGTTCTGTCGCCTTACCACAAAACAAAGCCGAGTAGTCGAGGCATTTTCCTGCCTAGCTTGAGTTTAGTGCTGATTTGTTGCTTCCGTAGCACCCTTTCCGCCCTCCCTCCCCCCCCCCACATTCCTCGTTCTCAGCCCGTTGCGATATTCCTCAGGTGAGCTCTTAAGTAATGTGCTAAAACTTTGGGGATTGCTCCGCAGCGCAAACATTCTCGAAATGCCGTCGGTACCCTGGAGCAGATCGCCTCTCGCTTGCCTCATCGGTGGTATTTACCTGTTAAACCGGAATCCTTCTCGGAGGCTGTTGTTGTGCAACCCTCTCTTGAGAGGGTGCCTTTTAGAACTGCTTGCTGCTGTCCCCACGACCCTGTTTCTGGAAACCTAGTAGGACGGGAGGGTTCCAGCTTGATTCCCGGACCCTCGTTCGAAAGGCACATCTGAGGAGTGGTAGGGTGAGCGCCAAGTGATCTCCCTGGGTGCTCGCTGGGAAAAGGGAGTTGTGTTGAGGGATGTTGAGGAGGAAGGTGACCCTACCCCATAGTATTTGGGATCGCTCTAGCCTGTGTGTGTTTTGTTTTCCGTTCACACGTGCTGGGTCTTTGCTCTGCCAGGAAACCAGAAAGAAGATAAAAACTTTAGCCCCCGATCTTAAAGGGAATATCGCAACAGTTTGGAATACTTAGGGAGAAGCAAGATAACCCAAGTAATTTTCCCAGCACAGCTGGTAGAGGTAGGAACTGCATAGCATGGTAGGGAGAGAGGTTCAGGGATAGGAAGAAAATTTTCTAAATCTGTAAAATGTTTTAAATCGTTAACTGATATACAAGTATTTAATGACTTTTTTTTTTTTTTTTGGATGCTCTGGTAGATCCTTTTAATAGCTCTCGTGTCGGGACAAATCTTAATACAGAGAGTTCTTTTTATGTTACAGAACTACACCATGAAAGAGAAATAGGAGATGTTCTACAGTTGGATTGTGGTGATGGCTGCACGGTTCTGTACATTTGCTACAAATCATTGAATTATGCACTTTAAAAAATTACCGTCCATATTTAAAAGTAATATGAAAAATCAGAGAGCACCCCAAAACTTTCTTCTTTGCCCTGTGAAACATTGTCTTAGGACACATTACCTCATTAAAGCATCTGTAGGTTAGCACTTCATCATCTTTTTAGAAATCCACTGCATTTCAGGATGAATGATGATGGTATTTAGCAGTGATGCTTCTTAAATAACTTAGTTTTTGCTTGGACTTTGGACTTATTTTAGAATTATTCTTAAGTTTTTTTTTTAATAAAGATTGATATTTAGCTGTACAGTGTTTTGGTTTTTATGGTTTTATGAAATTATGAAAAAGTCTTTCTAAAGTGCTTGGTGAGAGCCACATACAGGTTGAAAACAGTATTTCTTCTTAAAGTGGCTTAATTTTAAAAAAGCATTGTTTTATCTAATCTCAATTTATTAAAAGTGTCTTGCCAGCCTAGTGACATATCTGTGAGTTGGCTATGCTACCTTTACTCCTCATAAAGAAAATATCCAGCCTGGGCAACAGACCCTAGTTCTAAAAAAAGAAAAAAGATTTAAGAGTTAATCTCTTTGAGTAACATTCTTAGAATTTTCTTTAGAATATTTTTAGTCCCTCTGGGAAGGGTTTTTTCCTTTTTTATAACTACAAATGTTGAAAAGATACATAAGATAAAAATGAAATATTTTTGAACAAAGATCCTTGTAACTACCACCCAGGGCAAGACATTGCCAGCATCCCAGAAGCTTCTCACCACCTGTATCTTCCCATCACGACTACCTACCATCTTAAGGTAGATACATGTGTTATTCTCACATTCGTAGTTTGACCATGTAAGTTTATATCCCTAAATAGTAGAATTTAGTTTTACCCATTTTTCAACTTCATGTAAATGGAATTATTTTGCATGTATTTTATTTTTGGCTTTTATTGTTGCATAGTATTCCATCATGAATGTAACACAAGTTTTTCTGGAGTTGTTTTGGATATTTACAGTTGACATTTAGATTGTTTGCATTGTTTGGCTATTATGAACAATGATTTTTGAATATTTGTTTTTTAAGTACACTGATGCATGTTTATATAGTTGTCTTGAGGGTGTATGCTTAGAATTTGAATTGCAGCAACAGGGGGAATGTGTTTTTATCACAAATGCCAAGTGTTTTCCAAAGTAGTTTTTCATTAGTTTCTGCTTCAGTTATTTGTGTATGAGTTCTAATTGTTCCATGTCCCTCACCAACAACCATACTTGGTATATGATATATTTTAATTCTAGCCAGTCTGGTGCACATGTAGTTTCATTATTCATTTCCCTGATTGCTAATAAGGTTGAACACCTTTCATATCTTGGCCATTTGGATTTCATCTTTAATAAAGCGCCTTTGAAATATTTTACCCAAAAAGAAATGCATGTCTTTTTCTAGAGTTCTGTATTCTAAATATGGATCCTTTCTTGCATGTATGTATTGCATATATCTTTTCCCATTTAATGATTTCTTTTGATGAAGGAAGTTCTTTATTTTAATGTAAACATGTTTATCAGTCTTGTCTTTTATGGCCAGTGGGCCTTTTCTTCCTTTTTTGTTTTTGTTGTGGAGATACTGTGTCTTTTTAAACCTTTTTTTGTTCTGCTTTTTCACCTTGGTGTCTATAATGCACCTGAAATTGATTTGTATGCGGTGTAAAGTATTTATTTATTTTTTTAATTATTCTTTTTATTTTTTAAATTAGTTTTTTTTTTTAGCATATTATGGGGGTACAAATGTGGTGTAAAGTATTTAGATCTTTAAATTTAGTGAGGAATTCACTTGGTTTATATGATTCATATTAAAATTTAGGTTCTTTACTTGGATATTACTTATGATTTTTTTTTAAAGCAAACATGGAAATGAGGTTTAGAAAGGAGAGAAAGATAGGATTATAGGGCAAGAGCAGGATATAGGTTTACAGAGCACGATACATATGCCACAGATGATGACTGGACCCTTGTTCCAGCAGAGGGAGAGCAAAAGAAAGGGCACAAAAAGGGCGGACATTACTTATAATTTAAATATATCCTGGAACTATAAATTACTCTTGAAGTTTTTGGCTAGTAACATTCGATGTGGCATGTAATTATGGTGCCCATATGGCCTGATTTGCCCCGGTGGAAAGTCCTTGTTTGTGCCTCTTCTAGCATAATTATTAAAAACATCCCTTTTCTCTCTTGAAAATGTTCCCAGTTTGAATAATATATCATATGGTCACACTATAAAAGTCATCGCAGAGGTACTGCTAAGTGAGTGATGCCATTTATTTTCTGCTAGAGATTGCACAGACTAGCTCTAGATTTATAAAGTGAAACTGAGGTACGTTTGATGGAATTTGATCCTCAGAACCTAAGTAAATTTCAGTTTTTAAAAGCAACCTAGAAAGGCTTTGATGTTAATCTTTTAAGTATTAATATGTTTATAGATAATCTGGGTTGCAGTTTGTTTTTGCAATTTGTAGTCATTGTCACAGTTCTGAGTTCATTTTCTTCCTAGTGCTGATCATGACCTATACATTTGCACATGTGTTTATTGTCCATCTTCACCTTCCCTCTCACTTCCAGAGTCTGAGCTCCTGGAATGAAAGAATGTTTATTCACGGCCAGTGGCTCACTCCTGTAATCCCAGCACTCTGGGAGGCAGAGGCTGGAGAATCAGAGACTGGAGGATCTCTTGAGCTCAGGAGACCAGCCTGAGCAAGAGTGAGACCCCTGTCTCTACAGAAAATAGAAAAATTAGCAAGGCATTGTTAGCCAGGGGTCGTGGCGCATGCCTGTAGTCCCATCTATTCAGGAGGCTGAGGCAGGAGGATTACTTGAGTCCAGGAATTTGAGGCTGCTGTGAGCTATGATGATGCCACTGCACTCTACCCAGGGTGACAGAGCAAGACTTTTGTCTCAAAAAAAAAAAAGAATGTTTATTCAATGAGTGAATAAATGGAAATAATTTAGCATTTTAGCTTATTAATCTTGTAGAAGTCTCTTGGGGATACCTCCAAATAATGCTTTTCCATGTTCACAATTGTGTTTCCATTTAAAATTAAAATTATCCCCCCTCCATAAGAAATTTTGAAGACTTTCAGTGAGTAGGGATGCAAGAGGATGAAATCTAATAACAAAATTGACATTATTGGGGAGATAATCTTTTACTTTGTGACTCAAGCTCAATTATAATTTTCATTTAAAGTTTAAGAGAAGAATCAGTTTGAGATGTAGGAGGAAATTATAAAATGGTGACATGTATGAATAGTTTGTAGAATAGTTCCAATTATGTTTGCACCTCTGTCTGTATGTGAATATGATACCTAAATAAAATGTGCTGAAATGAATGAAATTCTTATCCAAGATA
The DNA here is from genome assembly GCA_008086735.1 of Cheirogaleus medius. Taxonomy (NCBI): domain Eukaryota; kingdom Metazoa; phylum Chordata; class Mammalia; order Primates; family Cheirogaleidae; genus Cheirogaleus; species Cheirogaleus medius. The sequence goes on from VBSM01003212.1 coordinate 1,968,165, forward strand.
AAGAAATTCTTACAGTTAGCTATACCTGGGTAATGAAAACCGGGTTGCTGCTGCATCAGGAAAAGAGGCTTTGTGAAGAAGAATGGTTCTATAAGCCAGTTGCCTTTAAGATGATCTGTCCTCAGTTAAAATCAAGGGATTGGTGGAAGAATATAAAGACAGGTAAATTGTTAATAGATTACTTCTTTAATCATCTGCTAAGTCTTGCCCTTTGGCATAATTTATCTACTTCTTGATTGTTAATTAGCCTCATAGTCATAAACTATGATCTTATTGGAAAGAGTGGAAGAGCTTTGAATGATGGATAAAATATCTGAGGTGCTTGATTGATTTCTTCCATGACTTGATCTAAATCTAGCAATTCACAAAATCACTGCCTAGATTGACAAAGATCTAGAGAAAATTCAAGCCACAGTGTCTTTCTTTTCTTTCTTTTCTCTCTTCTCTTCTCTTCTCCTCTCTCCTCTCTCCTCTCTCCTCTCTCCTCTCCTCTCCCCATCCAGGTTATGGTTTCAAATACTATCTATACACCGCTAACTCTTATCTCTAGCCTGGACCTCTCCTCTGAATTCCTGACTTGTGTATCCAGTTACCTCCTTAACACCACCTGCAGGAATGTCTACTTAGAATCTCAATTCAACATATCCCAAACCTACCATCAGCCTTCCCCATCTAAGCAAATGACAACTCTATCCTTCTGGTTGGTAAGGCCGAAAACTTTGGTGTCATCCTTAATTCCTCTTGCATACCTCATATATGACATGAACCCTGTTAGCTCTGTTTCCAAAATAGGTCCAGAATTTGACCTTTTATCCTACCTACTGCTCTACTCTGGTCTATTATCTCTCATCAGTCTATTCAAAGACACTCAGATGTTCCTGTTTTTGTTTCCAATATTTGCCTCTCAGTTCCCCTTCCCCCTGCCCCCATGCTCCCAGTTTTATTTGAGTGCATCTTTGTAATTAAAAAATAAAATACATAGAATATGTGGGTGACAAATTTTCTTAGTGAACCTGTGTTTTCTTGATTGCTTGACTGGTTGGTTGGCTGTATCATTCCAAATTAAGAATCTTGTTTCTATAAAACTTTGATATTACTGCTTTGTTGTCTTCTTTTATTCTGTTGTTACTTTTGAGAGTCTGTTCACAGCACTTTCCTCCCTGGAAGCCTTTAGAATTCTCTACACCTGGAATTCACAGATGTGACCACACTCTTTTGTTGTTGTTTTTTCCTGAGTGTTTCTCTGTGGACCATATGAGTCTGAAGACTGAAATCTTCTTTTAAAAATTCATTCTCCCTCTCTCTCTCTTTTCTCTGTCTCTCTTTCACTTATTCTCTAGCTGTCTAATATTAATTTGTCTTGTTTCTGTTCCTTCCACTCCCCATTCTTTTTTTTTAAATGCCCAGTGGATGCATTTATCCTCTCTTTTTTTTCTCTTATATTTTCACATCTCTGTCTCTTGTTTTTGTCATTTGGAAGATTAAAATATAAAACCAACCATAAGGAAAAATGCCCAACTGAAAGCAGCTTAAAGAGTCAAGATTAAATTTAAACTGCTGGGTAAAGATAGCAGACTGGACATGCTTTTACTTTTCCTTCCTTTTGATAAATCCTACCAAAACTACATGAGAGGGACTTTTGTAAAGGTCATAAACCCATAAAGGACAAAGTAGATTTGGAAAAGAGACAGCATCACAAACTTTGGGGGACTGAAAAGCAAATAGATGAGTTTAAATGACTTCTTAGCAAAATTGAGAGAGCTGCAACCTAAGCAGGCAGTGGGTAAAGCCAAGAAGTAACCTGATTTATACCTCTGAACTCCTGAAAGGCTCAGGAGTTGACATCAGCAGGTACTAGAAGACTATGAAGTTACAGGGGATGAGGTGGAGCTAAAAACTGGAGGATTAACTCAAAGTTTGTTTAAACAGTGATCAGACCTTAATCCCCTTTTGTGCTTGACACAGCTGGATACCCTGGTATTCTCTGGAGAGGATGAAGTAGAGGTTCTGGAGAAATGTAGGCACAGTAGAGAACAGAGGGACCACACTAATGACAGCATTAAGTGAACGTAGACATACTGGATGCTGAGACATCCACGTGGAGAGAGTATTATTTTATTCCTCTCCTACTAAGTGGTAGGTTTCTTTAACAGGAATTAATATTTAATTTTATTAGATGCCATGTAAGCAGTTATATCTGATTATATAATTTTCCTTTTTGCTCTCATTAACAGCTTTATGAAGTATAATTTACATACTACAAAATTTACCCATTGTAAGTGTACAGTACAGTGGGAGTTATGCAGCCATCACCATATTCCAGTTTTAGAACAAAACCCAAAAAGTTTCTTTGTGCCTGATTAGTCAGTACTTGCTCCCACCCCCAGTCCCAGGCAGCCTCTGATGTAGACTTGCCTTTCCACGACTCTCTTTTGCTTTTAATATGTAAATTATACTGATTGATTTCCTAATATCAAAACATTCTTGCGTTTTTAGAAGACTTAAGTTTCAAACAATTGTTTATTCTGTATATTTTATCAACTTGAATGATTAGCTGGTATTTAACGGGTTCTTTGCATGGAGTTTATGGATGGATTTCAGGGAGTCTTGGTCTCCTGAAGTTGTAAGCAAATTGTTTACATGTGTAAACATTTGGGGAGAGAGTTCATAGATTTTATTAGTTTTCCAAGACCCAAATAAAAACTACCTTCTCTAAAATAAAAGCTTTAACATCTTTTTACCTTTTTTCCTTTGCCCCATTTTCCAGGTTTTGTCTAACTTGGAGTTTAAGTTACAACTTGTTATTACTACATTGTTTGTATTTTTAGAATCCCTTAAGAGCAGTTTTATTAACAATATTGATTTAGATAAAACTCTTAAGTTCTTATTTCATAATTCATCACTACTGAATTAGTTTGGCTGAAATTTTTTTTACAACAAAAAATAATTTCTGTGGCTTGTTATTCTGACGTGCATGTCTGCTAATATATCTTTTGCTATCCTTCGTGTGTAATATTTTGCCTTACCAGGTATCTTTTCCACTTCACTCTTTAACCATTGTTCTCTTTAAACGTTATTTCATTGTCTGCTTGCATTTATTGCTGCATGTGAGAAGTTAGTTTGAAGTTAGTCAGTATGATTCCTGTTCCTATATAAAGAATGTAGGTATGGACGGGCTTTCCCACACACTTCCCACTGGGACTCTTGTAGAGCCTTTTCTCTTACATCCCTGTCCTATACTGCATGTCCTTGTTGATCCAAAGAATCAGGCCTTTCTTTAGCTCAGGAAAACTTTGGGGGGCCACATGTACCACTTATCAGTGCCTCCTCTCTTTTCAGACCCTTTTCTAATACTCACCCCAACTTCTAGGCAGATGCAAGCTTCCTTTCTTCCCCCTTTTCCTGTGCTTACTGTTTAATAAGCTGTTCATTTAAGAGAATGACTTAGCGTCTGCCGTGACTATATGCTAACTACCTTTCTGAGTAGCTGGGACTACAGGCCCATGCCACCATGTCTGACTTCAGGTTGGCTATTTTAAAAGTTTGGGAAAGCAGAAATGTAAGCTTAAACTAGTTGTGTGCTTATCAGACTTTGTCTTATTATGTTTTACTACTTGGCATCAGCTTCATTTCCACCTTGTGTTCCTTGTACATAGCAAATTAACTATTTGTTGATCACAGGAAAGGTTATTTTTTTTTTTCTGAAAATTTTCCTTAGTCAGAAAATGTATGGTTGAATACCTTGATATTTAATGGGGAAAGGTGTAATAATTGAAGACAATATTAAGAATATTTTTTCAGATAAGTAATATGAATTTCTTTTGCCATCCTTTGCTTTATAGAAGTGTTTCAGGATGTCTCTTACCTACAGTTTCAGAGAGGTCCTGTGTAAATGTGTTTTGCTTCATAATAAACATTCTAAGGGCCACTATTGTTTTGTTATTACATCACCATCTAAAATTTCAGGTTGCTTTTTTGGTTTTGCAATTCTCTCTTCATGTCATTTCCCCTAAATTCTTATTTGTACTAGTCAGTATTCCCTTAAACTTTGTCTGAAATTTTCACAGTTGAGGAGAGAGATATCCAAGTAAATCTGTGTATATTAGTAATCCAAGGGGAGGAATCTTTTAGAGAGAAAGCAAGTGAGGTTGCAAATGAGAGAGGCTCATTAGCTGAGTGAGGTCTCAAACCTATAATTGTGGGAGAAGACTTTGGGGTACTGCAGGGAAGAGGGGAGAACATTAGTGGAGATAATGAAATATATTGGTGAAAAGGACACAGTGGGCTATATCAAGATGGCTTTGGGGTTTTTTTTAGTCAAACATGCTTTAGAGTTAAGAGGTAAGGAGTTGGTTTTAAGAATATTTTGCAAAAGAAGAGAGAAAAGTCATCTGGGTTGTGAACTCTGGAGGTAGAGGTGGGTTTTTTTTATCTTCAGGTCCCTGGTGATTGATGTGATAGATGCTGAGGAGACTGAGAATGCTGCAGAGAGAAGGGCAGCAGTAAGGTCTGTTAGGGGTTTTAAGTTCATAGCAGGTATAAGAAGAGATGGCAGAGGCAGGGGGACAGACATTTTCATTCACTGCAGTAATATTTGCTAATAGGAAGAAAGGAGTGTGGGTAAGGGGAAGAAGGGGCCAGAGAAGAGAGTACAGGTGTGCAGAAAGCGGAGGTCTGTGGACTCAGGCCATGATGCGTTCCAAAGAGCAAGCCTATAGAATCTTTGTAAAGCTCCACTCCCAAGTAAAAAATCCACAGTCCGCTCACTACCATCCTGCCTTCAGAGCCTGTGCCAAGGGCACTGCATTGTAGATGAGGTGGTGCTCTCTTAGTGTTTAAGCAGTTAAACCTTGTGTTAAATCCATATGCAATGGCTTACTCCAAACATGCTCTATCTCAGATGGTCTCAGCAAGAGTTGGTGTGTGGCACTGAATGTGCAACAAGAGCTGTACTTATGTGTATAAATGTCAGACAGAGAAGAAAAATACCAACTGTAACGTGTTTGTTTCCCGGTGTGATGCTTTTGTATGTAGGCTGTTTTTCGAAATATGCTTGGGATTTTTTTCCCATTGTCCCATCTTATTGATGTCCAGTTATTTCTTTAAACAGTCATCATGTCTTTTTAAATTTAGTTTGATTTACTTGATAGTAAACACTCTTTAGTACTTTTGGAAATGGCTTACTTAATAGCATTTTCCAGTGTGGGATTTATTCAAGAAGTACTCAGATGTCACCTATATATAGAGCACTGTATTAGTTTCTGTGGGAGTTGCAAAGATGATCTAGATACATCTTTCTTCTGAAGATCTTTAAATTCTGAAAGAGGTGGAGTATAGGCAGAATGATAGAATGCTCTGTAGTTTTCAGAGGAAGAGCAGGTTATTTCAGCCTGGGTGGAGTTGTGTGTTGGTTAAGTTTATGTGTCAACTTGACTGGGCCACAGTGCCTAGATATTTGGTTAAATATTCTGGATGTTTCTGTGAAAGTGTTTTTTTTTGGATGAGATTAGCATTTAAATCGGTAGGTTTTGAATAAAGTACTATAGCTTCCATTATGTGAATGGGACTCATCTAATCAGTTGAAGGCCTTAACTAGAACAAAGACTGACCTCTGAGCAAGGAGAAATTCTGCCAGCCTACTCTGCAGATTTTGGATTTATCAGACCGCCAGAGTCCTGTGAGCCAAGTCCTTAAAATAAATTTCTCTCTGTTTGTGCATCCTGTTGGTTCTGTTTCTCTGGAGAACCCTAGGTAATACAAGCAATGTCTAAGTTGAGATTTATGAGAGCTAAAGTGTGGCAGAAGCTATAGTAAAATAGAAGACAGAAAACCTGATCCGTGTACTGAGAATAATGAGCTTGGTTGGAACTTAAGTTTGAATAAGTAGATTGAGACCAGGTCTTGCAGCTGATACTTGACTGAAGAGCTTTAATTTTAAGACTACATCATAGATCTCATTCTAAATTTCAATTTGTACTTACTTGGCCTTTTGGTTTCTTAACTTTGTCAGCATTTCTGGGATAATGTGTTGCTTTTTTTGTTCTCAAATTTTGGTATTCAACAGACTTTTTTCCTTATCAGTGGATATTAGAGCCTAATTTATAATTTTTAGTTTATGTCCAAGAGTTCAGGCTTAGGGAAAATGTTAATGTTGTCATTTTGGGGGGTACTAGCTTTACTTAACTATGTATTTTAAGTATATAATGTTTAAACTTAGAAAGTTTTGGTATTTTATAATGGAGGTATTGTGTTGGGAAGTTTGTCACTCTCTCCCTTCTAAGCCGTGTACTGTGACAGCATATACAAGTATTAATACACTGGGCACCAGTTTGGCATTAGGATGATGTTTGAGCTTGCCTTCATATGGAAACTTTCTATTTATTTATTTATTTATGAATGAATGAATGAATGAGTGAATGACACAGAAGCCATAAGACCCAGATGGAAACTGTTTAGATTAATGATTTTGTCAGATAATTTGACCCTGTTTTAAAAAAAGACAATCATGGGATGTATTTCTGTTAATAAATATTTACTGTTGTTTATTGCCAGAAGTAGAAAACTGGTTACATTCTTTAAGAAAGAAAATCATTTTTCCTAATTTCTGCTCTATTTTGTTAAACATTGGCCTAAAATTGAGGCTCATCTAAATTAGGGAAGAAGTAAAACTAGAATACTTATTAAAGCAACTTAGCAACATGATGAAGTTTAGAATGTCGAAGACAACCACCCCTATTTTCACCATTCTTCCCAACTACTGTTTTCATTTTGTATAGTCTCTTATAGGCTGTATTTGTAGGTGTGAACGCAAATTTGTGTTTGTGTTTGAAGTCACGTAACATACAGTTTACCGTTATAAAGTGTACACAGTTCAGTGGCAGTTAGTGTCATCACAATATCGTGCAACCACCACCTCTCCCTAGCTTCAAAACTTTTTTATCATCCTGGAAAAACACCCCTACCCAGTAAGTAATCCCTCCCATATCCCCCATACCACGATAACCACTAATCTGCTTTCTATCTCCGTGTCTTTTCCTATTCTGGATATATCATATCTAAGGAATTATACCATATGTGCTGTTTTGTGTCTGGCTTCTTTCACTTAGCATAATGCTCTGGAGCTTAATTCTGGATGTGACATATATCAACATTTGTTTCTTTTTATGGCTAAATAATGTCCCATTACATTTTTTTGCATATATGATATGATATATATATATAAATATCTAGGTTGCAATTTGTCCATTTGTTTTTTGTTTGTTTGTTTTTTGAGACAGAGTCTTGCTCTGTTGCCGTGGCTAGAGTGCCATGGGGTCAGCCTAGCTCACTGCAACCTCAAACTCCTGGGCTCAAGCGATCCTCCTGCCTCAGCCTCCCGAGTAGCTGGGACTACAGGCATGCGCCACCATGCCCGGCTAATTTTTTCTATATGTTTTTAGTTGTCCAGCCAATTTCTTTCTATTTTTAGTAGAGACAGGGTCTCACACTTGCTCAGTCTGGTCTCAAACTCCTGAGCTCAAGTGATCCTCCTGCTTTGGCCTCCCAGAGTGTTAGGATTACAGGCATGAGCCACCATGCCTGGCCTGTCCATTTATTTGTTGATGGGCATTTGGGTTATTTCCACCTTTTTGGCTATTATGAATAATGCTGCTGTAAACATTTGTGTACAGGTTTCTATAATACAGTCTGTGGTACTTTCTTTTGGCAGCTCTAGCAAACTAATACCTACTGTGTGCTTTCTTTCCTGCTTAGTCCTCAGCACACTTGCCAGACTGTTAAGTTCCCTGAGGGTGATGACACGAGTACAGTGCCTGCTTAATATTACTTAATATTCTAAGCCAGCTAAATTATTCCATTTTCATTAATTCATGGTAATCCCCCAAATATCATGGAGTCAGATCAGTATCTATTCAGCCACAGTCTGACTTAATAGTAGCATTAAGGCTTAATTTGAAGCCTAATGTTGTGTCAGCTTCAAAGATTATGATGTGTTGAAGAAACCAATAGTAGTACTTTTTAGAGGCATTATAAGTGATATTGAAAGACTATACTTTCAGGGATCATTTCTATAGTACATTATATGTGATAGTGAGTGTGGAGTGGACCTTCAAATCCAAGTGAGCAAATAGACTAAGGTCCTTGAGAATAGGAACTGGCTTCCCTAGCATCCAGCACACAGGTGGTGCTCAGTAAGTATTTGAAAGAAATGGAATGAAATGCAATGAACTACAGCAGTTATGTTCAGGTCAAGACTCTTGATCACATGATCTGTGGGTATTTAAATTGAAATGCATAGTGCCATGCATTATGCATTTCTGCCATAACATGATGTATGTCTTCCTGCACTAAGAGTGACAGAGTTTATGGGAATACTAGGATTAGGGGGCAGAGCATTCAAAACCTGTGCAACTTTGTAATTTGAGCACTACTAAAAACATAATAAATACACTTGCATACTTAGAGACATGTTAAATTCTTGAAACAAGTACTACAGTCAATTTAGAATTTTCCCTTAAGAAACAGTAAAGGAGAAGGTAGCCTGATTAAAGAAGATACAAAGAGGTGAGGCTGCAGCTGGAGACAAGAAAGTATCAAAATAAGAATGTATCAAGATTAGGGAGAACCTTGCAGTAAGCACTTGTAAGATCTATGATGTAGCCAAATTGAGCCAAGAGGAAACTTGGAGTGAGTGAGCATCACATGTACTATTCCTCCATGGCTGGCTGTATTTAGCTGCTGTTATTTTGCACCTGCAAGTGCAAAAATGTTAGGAAAAATTGGAAATGAACCAATGTGATTTCTGAGTTTACCGACATAATTCCTTTACTTACCAATTAGCTTACAAGCTAATTCATGTTTTGAAATGTGTTGTAGCAGAACAGTTCTGCCCAGGTTTCAACCTTCAGGACCTCTCACTTATTCTACAACAGCATCTTCCAGCTGTGTGTGTCCTTCTGAGCTCTCTTGTCCAGTTTGTTCTTTACAATACTAGAAGAGTTGTATTCTCTTGGAAACCATAAATCTGATTAAGTCAGTATTCCATCATTAGAGCATTTTTTTTTAACTTTTGGTGAGTGCAAAGCATTCTCATTCCATGGTTTCTACTTTCATGCTTTTTCAGTTTGCCTCATTTGCTGTATGATAGAAGTTTTCTTCACACCATATTTTGGGAAGTATGCCCTTAGTTTTAAATTCCACCATGGGTAAGTTACTTTTAGGACCTCAAATAACAAATTTTAAAACCTTCATTTATTATAATAATTTATCAACTGACTAAAAAAATTTTGTCAAGTGAGTGACTCCCTGCTTGACATGATGAAAGGCGAAAATAGAAGTTTAAATGCTCCTTGTGTTTTCCGCTGTCTCTATTCATTTTGTCTCCCAGTTTTTGTTAGAATGGCATGTGATGTACTGTTCTTAGGCACTTTGTAACATTGTAGCCCTTTCCAGAAATATTAAATTTATATTCTGTTCTAGAACCGTAATAAATTGTCATGTACACTTACATGCTTAAATGAATTTATTGTTCGTCTCTTATCTTTTGATACCACTGTTTCTGTTAGTTCTTTATTTTGATATAGCCAAGCTTAAGTCTCTGGCTTATAGTGCACTCAGTGTTTTTCTGGAAATTCAGTGAAAGGTTTTGATCAAATTTAGGTCTTCATGTCAGGAAATTTCTATTCTGTTGTATCCTTACTTATATTTTCTCTTATTTATTTTGTTGTCTACCTCTGGGGCAGCAGTTAACTGTTGGATCTTTATAACTCATCTTCTAGCTTTTTTATTGCTGTGCTGCTTTTCCTTTACATCTTCTTTGCTTTTTCCCAGAATTGTTCTGTATTAGTGACTCGGTTTTCTTGCACTGACTGTTCTGTTATTGTGATGCATTTATTAATCGTGCTGTTATATTTGTATAATATAACTTTCTTTCCTTTCTTAATTCTGCATGGTACCTTTTCTGTGTCATTTTAATCTTGAGAGTCTGTTTTGTATATTTTTCTTGAGAGTGTTGAAGCAATTCTTTCAGAAATTTTCTTCTGTTTTCTTGTGATAAATATTAATCCAGATTGTATTTCATATACCTTTTAAAATCTGGGTCCTCTTTCTCATTCTTCTTTCCTGCCTTTTTTTCCTTCATTGCTTGCTTCTATCTCTCCTTTCTCTTTTCTTCCCTTCTTTCTGTTTTTTTCTGTAAAATTTTCCTTGTTTCCATGCTCTCTACTCTTTCCTTATCTTGTACCTTTCAGTACCTGCTGCTTGCCTAAATATGGAATGTAGATTCTCTTGTAATTCACTCTGAATTCATCTAGCTATATTTCGAATGGTTTTGTTAGCCCTTGGAATGCAAACGTTTTTAAGTCACTCTGAATTCACCTGGCTATGGTTTGAATGGTTTTGTTTTGTTTTTTTTTTGAGACAGAGTCTCACTCTGTTGCCCGGGCTAGAGTGAGTGCCGTGGCATCAGCCTCGCTCACAGCAACCTCAAACTCCTGGGCTCGAGCAATCCTCCTGCCTCAGCCTCCCGAGTAGCTGGGACTACAGGCATGTGCCACCATGCCCGGCTCATTTTTTCTATGTATTTTTAGTTGGCCAATTAATTGCTTTCTATTTATAGTAGAGACGGGGTCTCACTCTTGCTCAGGCTGGTTTCGAACTCCTGAGCTCGAGCAATCCGCCCGCCTCGGCCTCCCAGAGAGCTAGGATTACAGGCGTGAGCCACCACGCCCGGCTGAATGGTTTTATTAGGCCTTGGAAAGCCTAATAGAACTTCTCTGTGATCTTATAGAAGGAGGGCCTTTGACTTCTTTTCTTCCTCTGCTTCAGGATCAGCTAATCTGCTACTTTGGAGGTGTGGGACTTTAGTTGTGGTGGTGCTGAGGTTGGGGAGTAAGATTGATTGATTTATAATTTTCTTAGTCCTTTCTCTTCTTTAGCCTTCCTTTTGTATAAAGGTCAAAGGTATAAAATCCTGCCTGCTAAGATACTGTTTGGCCACCAGGAGAAGGGGAGCAGTAGGGCCTTCTATATCTTTTCCCTTATCACACTAGTGTCCCCATCTACAAAGTTGCAAGGTGCCAGTCAAAATTTCTGTGGCTGGAGGAGCAGGCAGGGGATGCTGTATATCGATTCTGGGCTTGGTCTTCCAGTTTGGACTAACTCATTCTGTGTCTGATGATACTTTTTTTAAAAAGCCAGTCAAATTTAGCAGTGGGGGGTTGAATACCTGATGATACTTTTTAATAAAAGTTCATGGAATGAGTTTGAGATCTTTTCTTGACTTAAGGATATTTTAACTTCCTTTTGTTTATTTCCTTTAGTTTTTAGGGAGAGATGCTCTTCTGCAAACCTACCTATACCACCATCTTTTCCTGGAAGTCTCATAGTACAAGAAAGAATTTTTAGAATAAGAAAATAGGACATTATTTAAACTGAAATAACATTCCTCCTCAAAATAGCTCTGGATCAATTCTGCAAAAGAAAAATATATTCGTTAAAAATTTTGCACAGTGTGAAGGGGATTACTTCCCCTAAGACACTCTCTAAATGAATAGAGTATGATCTCTCAGAATTTCTTATTTGGAACTTCTGTAATGGATGTTGACATTTTCAGAAGTCCTCCTAAGTTTTAGTGAACCTGAAACTTTAATATTCATAAGAAACTCAGGGAATTGATTTAAAATGAAGATTTTTGGACCCTGTGCCCAGAAGGTCTAATTCACTGGAAATTTCATTTGTAGCCAGTTCGCTATGTTGCAGGTGGTCTATGGTTTAACTTTGAATAATGCTATCTTCAGTGTTAAAATAATCAGATTTAATTATACAGTAGATATTTTAGGTAACTAGGGCATTTCAGGCTGTCCCATGGGGCTGAATAGCTGACAGCTGCTCAGCTTGGCTTCTAGAGGACTTACTGCTCATCAAGGTAAATGTTACCTTCATTGTCTTCTCTTTGTCCCAAAGCTCAATTCCCAAACTTTGGGATTTTTGTCGACTGGAAAAAATCTTTTGTCACCCCACCACCACCAAGAAATATGACATTGGTTGCCACATTTTTATTTTGCTGAACGAGGATGTTAAATAGATCAACAATGAAAGAAAGGATATTTTAACACCTCACCACAACCACCAAAGATATAAATAAATACAAATGTAGAAAGAACACAATCTCTTAATACTGATCGTGTTTTACATTGCATATATTTAGCTTTAGGCAACACCCACTCTATTTCTTCTTTTTTAAAAAAAAGTTTTATTTAGCTGTAGGTTAATGAATACTTTCACACAGATGACATTTTAGAACTGTTGCTTAGTACTTGGAATAGAACAATTATACAATCTGAGGCACTACTTGAATATGATGAATAGTCATGCATCTCGTATCCTCTGTTTTCTTACCAGTTCGATCCTTTGGTACAGAAGACAGACCAACAGATCGTCCAATACCACCTCGAGATGAAGTCTTTGAATACATCATTTTCCGAGGGAGTGATATTAAAGACCTCACTGTTTGTGAGCCACCGAAACCACAATGTTCTTTGCCTCAAGATCCAGCTATTGTTCAGGTAACTTACAGTAAATTTCTCTTGGAGTGCAAGTAAATCTTACATACAGTTAGCCTTGGCTTTTGCCTCTCCCAATTGGATGGGATGTTCGTGGAGTTTATCATTTCTAAGTTACTTGCATACCAGAAAGTAATGTTCTCATCTAGGTTTTTCTCATTGAATCATAATATAGGACTAAATTAGGTAAGAAATAGCTGAGAAGTTTATTTTTATTATAAAATATTTTCTAATTTCAACAGTTACAACAGGTAACATTGAGGGCCAACTCTGTAAGAAGCACTGTTCAAAAAGGACTGTACATAAGTCAATCCTCATAACACCTTCTGAGCTTGGTACCTAATTATTTTCACTTTTACAAGTGAGGAATTTGAAGTGGAGCTACAATTTGAACAGATCCAGGAAGTCTGCGTCCAGAATTGAGGATCCATGCCACTCTGCTGTTTATATATAGTTCATATTGCAAACCAGGGTGATAATGGCTACTCTTAAGGAAGATTATTGACTGGGCGCGGTGGCTCACGCCTGTAATCCTAGCACTGTGGAAGACCAAGGCAGGCTGATCGCTCAAGGTCAGGAGTTGGAAACCAGCCTGAGCAAGAGCGATACCCCGTCTCTACTAAAAATAGAAATAAATTAATTGGCCAACTAAAAATATATAGAGAAAAAATGAGCCGGGCATGGTGGCATATGCCTGTAGTCCCAGCTACTCGGGAGGCTGAGACAGACAGATTGCTTGAGCCCAGGAGTTTGAGGTTGCTGTGAGCTAAGCTGATGCCACGGCACTCTAGCCTGGGCAACACAGTGAGACTCTGTCTCAATAAAAAAAAAAAAAAAGGGAAGATTATTAGGCTTAAGGGAAGGGAAAAAGCTAAATCACATATTACACATTATATAATATGTGATATTATGTAAGATAGCACAAACATAAATGAATTTTAACATACTTAGATAAATTTTTGAATTTCCTAAATAAGGTATTTAAAAAAAACCTACGTATTCTTAGAAAAAGAAATTAAATTTTTATTTATTTTATTAAATAAAAAACATGATGTCTAAACAATTGTATGAATTAAAGAGGATATCCATTATAGTACATGTTTACATGTTCATTGGAAACATATAAAAAGCTCTCTGAATTTCAGCCATAACAGAAGCAGCTTAACATAAGAGTATTTTTACTTGGAAGCATCGGTAATTAAAAGGTTATGGCCCTTTTAAGAATAGATTCTTAAAATATATATCATCTTGCATAGGATTTGTCTTACTTTGAGGTATTAAAGGAAAAATACTAACGAATTCTTCTAAAGAAAATAGAAAACGGTATTTAAAATTAAAGTGAAAAAGAGAGAAATGTACCTTGTAACATTTATTTACTATTTTTTTTCCTGAGTATTAGATAAGCTTTTGAATAAGAAATTACAAGTTTTGTTCTTGCAGCATAAACTGGAGAAATTCTCTACACTCAGCTATCCCTTCTTTTTAAATCTTATTTTTGGGGAAAGAAAGCTGAAGGAATTCTAAAAAATCTCTCAAATGGAGGAAGAAGAGACACATCTTAATAGAAATAACTGCCTATACCCGAGACGGGTGTTATCTTACTGTCTCTTATATATGGCTTTCGATAATTCTCCAGGGAACCAGTTATTTGAGTAATCAGTTTTATGGAAGGAGGAAAACCCTGACAGCACAAATCAAAATGGTATTGAATAACTTCTTCCAACCATCATGAACTTAAACTTGATCTTTTTATTCATTCATTCTGCAGTATTTTTATAGTATCTGGTTTGTGCTTGACACTAGCAGTGAACACACAACACAGATAAGCTCCTCCCATCAATGAACTCATGTCCCAATGTCCTTGAATTTACTTCATATATATTATGAAATATTTTATAAGATAAATTAATATATGAAGTATATATGTTAAATATATTAAAATATATATTTTAGGTTTGGTAAGTTAAGGTTTTTATTTTTTTATTTTTATTTTTTTTTTTTTTT
>VBSM01003212.1:1982828-2000998 GCA_008086735.1 Cheirogaleus medius
CCTCGGCCTCCCAGAGAGCTAGGATTACAGGCGTGAGCCACCGCGCCCGGCATGGTTTTTATAAAATGTTCCTCAACTTAATGTAACTAGATAAAAATGTAAATGGTATTGTGTGGGTATGTTTCTTTCTGTATCTCTTTCCTGTGAATTTAATAGTAGGCCTCAAATGATTGAAAGTGAGAATAAAATCAGCACCAGACAAAACAGTATTACTAAATGTGATTTTTCTCATATTTTTCTTTAAGCAATCTTACTTTACTTACTCATGTAACTTTTCTTTAATTCTTTGCTAAATCTGCTCTAAAACTCCTAACTTGGGGAATTTATTGTGGAAAGAAGTATTTGTAAATCACGTGTATAGTTGGCACACAGAGACAAATGTTGAAATTAGAAGGTTGTCCAACTGTGATTATTATGCATTAATGTTATTAATATACATTAATATTAAATCCACATTGTAACTGCTTTTGTATCTAATAGTTATAATTTAATAGTTTTCCTAAAAGTTAAAAATCCGAATTTTTTTCCCACTATATACATGTTGCTTAGAGCTTGGAAAAATAACCCATGATTTTTTTCAGTCTTCATTAGGTTCATCAGCTTCTTCATTCCAGTCAGTGGGCTCTTATGGAACTTTTGGCAGGATGCCCACGTACAGTCAGTTCAGTCCAAGTTCATTAGTCGGGCAGCAGTTCGGTGCTGTTGGTGTCGGTATGTTGTCTTTTCTTTTTCCTTTTTTATTTTGTGTTTGTGGGTGTGGGTGGGTGATCTCCCTTTCTTTACTATAAAGATATAGAAAACTTACCACAAACTTCTGGAAATGTTATTTGATGTTCCTTTTGTTACTGTTTTTATAGTGTTGAGATCACATTTTTATTATTATTTTAAAGCCTTTATTTAATGTCCTTGATGATTAGTGATTTTATAAAGGTCAGCTTTCAGAATAGTCACATTTTTTTAAAACCTAGATATATCCAATTACCAAATTTTGTTGAATGTTATTTTAAATTTACATAAGATATGTCCATTTGAAAATATCTTTTCAGAGAGGATGAGTTTTTATTTTTTTTATTTTTTATTTTTTTAGACAGTCTCTGTTGCCCGGGCTAGAGTGAGTGCCGTGGCATCAGCCTCGCTCACAGCAACCTCAAACTCCTGGGCTCGAGCAATCCTCCTGCCTCACCCTCCTGAGTACCTGGGACTACAGGCATGCGCCACCATGCCCGGCTCATTTTTTTTTCTATATATTTTTAGTTGGCCAATTAATTGCTTTCTATTTATAGTAGAGACGGGGTCTCACTCTTGCTCAGGCTGGTTTCGAACTCCTGAGCTCGAGCAATCCGCCCGCCTCGGCCTCCCAGAGAGCTAGGATTACAGGCGTGAGCCACCGTGCCCGGCCAGGATGAGTTTTTAAAAAGAGCATTGGAGGTGATATCATTATAATTAGGGAATGATAATGCCATTAAGGAGTACTGATTATTTTATATGGAGTGTGGATGGTTATATCATTTAACACCCACCTAGGAGAAATGCTCACACATAGCATGTTTCAGGGCTTGGTGCTTTGTTTATTGTAACAGCGTTTTCTAAACAAAACTGTAATTAAGTGTATGGAGGGGCTGCTGGGCTAATGGCAATCCTACATCTGACTAGAGGACAAAGTCCACTGAGTGCAAAAGCTCAATGTGATCAGATCATATCAGTGTTGTTTCGTTCTTATAGTTATGCTAAGTACACCTTTATAGAAGTTCCCACAGAAAAGAATATCTTTAAATCTCAAGCTCTAGCCCTTAGTCTTTTTAAATTCCACTGAAATAATTAAACAGTTTACCCTGTTTCATTACATCACAAATCCGGTTTCAAGCATATCTTGAAACTCATTAATAAGCTAACAAGGTTTGTTAAAATTATTTAATTCCTTTCCATGAATATGGTTTTTTATACTTTTCAAGTATGTAAATATTTTACTTATTCACAAAATAAAAAAGAATGGGAAAAAGCAAACTCTCAAATTGAATGACTATGAACAGCAACAGCAGATGCTAACTATATATCAAATTGATAACCACACAGAAAAAAGTTAATTCAAATAACTTTCATAGTCTTAGTAGGATATATTCTAACAACAAATAGAACTATTAAGAAAACTTGACTTAGGTGTGTGTATTACTGGTGTTTTTAATTCTAAAACTGATTTGGGTATATTATAGAATAGAGCAAATAAGGAAAATATTGATATTATTGGGAAATAGTGTTCTTTCCATGGAGAAGGGAGATACAAATATGGAATGGGGAAAGGTGAGAAAGAGCCCTGTGATGCTGAATGTGAATTAAAGATGTGAGTGTGAACTCTTTTAAAAACTGGTTATTTCCTGGTTCTGTTCATAGAAAGGGCCTAGAAGCAGCAGAAACCCTGTAGCAAAGAACACATGTAGACCCAGTTCCCAATTTCTAAATACCATTCCCCGCTAAAACAAGGGCCCTTTGAAAAAAGAAAAGGAAGAAAAGAAATACTTTTTTTCATGGAAAAATGCCTGCTAATAAATAGAAGGCATGGTAGATATAGAAAATCACTATATTATAATCTCCAGGGTAATAGTTAGCAAGGATTATCATTGAATGTTGAAGTCATTGGGTGAACGATGTTGGAATAGGGTATTAAGATGACTTTAAAGTATCATCCCACAGCTTACTTATCAATTACAAAGGGGGATAGATGTACCTTTATAACACATCTGGTGGTTACCATCTTAATCAACTGATTGGGTTTAGTATTGCTGAGGTGAAATAATTGTGTCTCCTGATGTGATGATTGGCAGGGGACATAGGGAGTACACACATCTTTGTGGTGCTCCTGCTGAAAATGCAGGATCTAACTGTGAAGAAATGGGCATATATATCCAGAAGGTAGGATGTTCTGCAAGACAGTTATCCAAACTCTTCAAAGGAGTCAATGTTAGGAAAACAGAGAGGCAGCGGAACTGTTACAGGCTGGGGGACACTGAAGAGAAGTAACATCGAAATGTAATATGTGATTGGATCCAGGGCTTTAAGGAAGCTAATATAAATCACATCTTAGGGACTACTGAGGACCTTCGAGTATGGACTAATGTTGGATGGTGTTATTACTGTTGATTTGCTTAGGTGTGGTAATGGTGTTGTGGTTAATCATATAGGAGAGTGTTTTGTTTTATAGAGATGGGTTTGAAATATTTAAAGGTAAAGGGCCAACTTGCTTATCTAAGCAAAAGAGAAGTGTGCATAATAAGGTGTAAAGAAATGGAGAGCTAGGCATGGTGGCACGCCTGTAGTCCCAGCTACTCTGGAGGCTGAGGTGGGACGATTGTTTAAGGTCAGCCTGGGCAACATAGCAAGAACCCATCTCTTTAAAAAAAAGAAACAAAGTAGATGTGGCAAGGTGTTAATAGTTGATTAGTCTAGATGAGGAATATATTGGTATTCCATGTATGTACACTTTCAATTTTAACATAGATTTGACATTTTTCAAAATTAAAAATTTAAATATTTATTTCCTTTTAGACTTACTTTAGGTGAAATAGTATAACTTTGGTCCATAAATCTCCTAATCCTATTCAAGTAGTAAGTTCAATGTTATTTATACATGCTAAATCAAGATATACCCTGTGTTAGCTATTACTGTTTTTTTTTTTTTTTTTTAGACAGAGTCTCACTCTGTTGCCTGAGCTAGAGTACTGTGGCATCAGCCTAGCTCACAGCAACCTCAAACTCTTGGGCTCAAGCGATCCTCCTGCCTCAGCCTCCCAAGTAACTGGGACTACAGACACGCGCCACCGTATCTGGCTAATTTTTTCTATTTTTAGTTGTTTGGCTAATTTTCTTTCTATTTATAGTAGAGACGGGGTCTCGCTCTTGCTCAGGCTCGTCTCGAACTCCTGAGCTCACGCAATCCTCCTGCCTCGCCCGGCCACCTATGTTAGTTATTATTGTTAAAATCCTTTCCTGAGTATTCAGATATGGGATGACTGCAAATTATATTATCCTTTTCAAGACTCTTTCAGTAAATTAAATAGTTGACTAACATTTGAATCATTATTGTACTTAAGTACCATGAAGTTTGTATGACTTAATCTATATAAAGATTTGAACAGGATCTAGCACATACTACCTAGATAGTAACTACTGTTTCTGCCATTCTTCAAGGTCTGTGCCTCTAATCAGAGTATTTTGTGGTAGTGAAGTGCTTTTATCTAATTTCAGTATTAATATGGGTTGTTGTCTTATTCTTTGGATGTCACCAGTAGAGGGGTTTACTGGTATTTTCCATGTCAGTAGACTAATTTTTGCAATGTCAGATTATTTTTGATTGATTGATTTTCATACTGGTTAGGATAATTTGTGGAGTGGCTAATTATAAAACTATATTAGAAGTTGCATCTAGGCTGCGTGTGGTGGCTCACCGCCTTTAATCCTAGCACTTTGGGAGGCTGAGGCAGGAGGATGGCTTGAGCTCAGAAGTTGGAGACTAATCTGAGCAAGAGCAAGACCCTGTCTCTACTTTTTTTTTTTTTTAATAAATTTTAAAATTCTTTTTCTCACGTTTTCAGAAAACGTTTGCTGACACCTGACCTAGAATGGATTTTGGGAAGTAAAATATAAAACGTAACACCACTTACACTAACATCAATAAACACCAAATACCCAGGAATTAATATAACAAAAGATATTTTAAAACTTCTACAACACTGTTGCTGAATGGACAGGGAGCTGATTTTACCTTCCTCCCCCAGGGGACATTTGGCAATGTATGGAAATATTTTTGGTTGTCACAACTGGTTTCTAATAGGCAGAGGCCAGGGATGGTAGGATAGCCCTCTCATAACAAATAATTATCTGGCCCAAAAAAAATCTTGCTCTGCAGTGAAAAAAACAAAACTGCTGAGAGAAACTAAAGAAGATCTAAATAAATGGAAAATTAATCCATGCTTGTGGATTGAAAGATTCAATATTTTTCAGATGATACTTTCCCCCACATTAACTTAAAAATTCAGTATAATCCCAATCAAAATCCCATCGGACCTTTTTAAATAGAAATTGACATGCTGATTTTAAAATTTATATGGAAATTCAAAGCCAAAGCAATTTTGAGAAGTAAAGACTGAGGGTTGTGCCACCCAATTTCAAGACTTACTATAAAGCTACAGTAATCAAAACTGGATTATTGGTATAAGGAGAGAGAAACACACCAGGGGAACAGAATAGAGAATACAGAAAGACCAACTCATACTGATTTACAAAAGCTTCCAGTGCAGTTCAACGGAAAGGGGAACACCATTTTAACAAATGGTGTTTGCAGCATCTATGTATCTATGTTGAAAAAATAAACCTTGACCCCTGCCTTAAAACATATATAAAAAATAATTTAGACAGATTATTATTGACATAAATCAATAGCAGATTGGGGCATGAGGAGGCAGTGTGGTATGATCAGGAACTCAGAGAAGAGATGGCTAACCGTTGAATGCGTGATACAGGGCGCAGACAATAGGAGGTCAAGTCAGGTGAGAAAACAGAGCAGCGTAGAAATATGAATATACATTGTCAGAGTGGCTTAAGTCTTGGTCATTGTCCAGGAATACTAGAGATAACAGGGTGGGTTCAGCTTCCCACAGAACTATTGAAAGCACTAATCCAAACATTTCTGAGGATGTTGTGGGAGGTTCTGTTAGGCCTCTCCTGAGCTTGCTGGAGCTGCAGACTGACTGGATTGCATCTCTAAGGGAGGTCCCAGCACCTCCCATCGTCTGGGATACTGTGCTGCGTTCTGGTGCCCCATTTTAAAAGGGATATAAGTAAATAGATTTCTTTAAATTAGGAGGAATCCAGAAGAGGAAGAGGGGAATATGTCTTAAAGACTATGTAAAATGAGTAATGGTTGAAGGACCCGGAGTTTCCTAGTCTGGAAATGAGCAGATTGCAAGGGGCACGATCATCATCTTTGTGTGTTTTGAGAGAAGAGGGTAAACTGCTGTGGTCTAAACTGGTGAAAATAATAAAAGTGACGAGAGAAGAGATAGGCAGATAAGGGGATGACTTTATAAACTGAGGAGAATAGTTTGAACTTTTGTCTTTACAGTGGAAGCCATTGGAAGGCCTTAAGCACTGTAGTAATGTGATTATATTTGTATTTTACGAAAGATTATTGTATCATCTTTAGATTGGATTTAGAGGTTGGGGAAGAGGGGCTGTTGAAATATAGAGAAAACCTATGCAATGAAATAATAAGAAAAGAGCACAGGATATGAAAGTGAATGATCTATAAGTACTATAGAAACTTAGAGAATTGACATGACGCAGTACAGCAGAGAATTGGGCCCTTTCTAGGGATTTTATTACTCATATTAGAACTTTTTGCAGCTGCTTTAGGCAGAATGCAGCCCCACAATCCCATCTTAAGGGAAAGCATTGAAACTAGATTTTGCCTTGGAAATGCTGAAAAAACTCCTAGTAGACCTGTGCACTGATTTGGCCGTTTGTATAGATACTTAGTATTGGAATAATTGGACTTTACTGTTGGTGTAGAATATACCATTTCTGCTACTTCTGTAGCTGATGTGGGTCCTTGCTGTCCCATCCGCGTAACTGCCTAGGACAGTACTGCATGTGTTATAAAATCTGTTTGCATGCAAGGATGCTGCACTGGTTTTCTCCTCTCTATTACTGTCAATAGATTTCCCGGACTGTTGTTCAGTATGCTTTGATTAATTTCGAAGATGACTAATTTGTACAAATGTTGGGGGGATAGGCAGACAATCATTATTGTCATTAAAATACTGTATTACATTAAATAATTCAAAGATATAAAAGATTTTTTAAACTTTTTTATCATTAAAAAAAACTCAAGCTGGAAGCTCCTTGACATCCTTTGGAACAGAAACATCAAACAGTGGAACCTTATCCCAAAGCAGTGCAGTTGGTTCTGCCTTTACACAGGATACAAGATCTCTAAAGACACAGTTATCTCAAGGTAAGCTGTTTTTTCCTTCCAGTATTTCCATTTTAAGCTCCTAGAGTGGTTTTTGTCTTTCTCTGAATGTAGGAGTTCTTGTAGCTTGTGAATCACATGTATAATTTCTATTTGGTGGCTTTTTTCCCTCCCAATTGCTGTATTGCAATAAATATTTTATTGAATGACCCAGTATAGTCTAAATAGACTCCTGCTATTTAGATGTTTCACAGTTCTTAGATCATGAAACTGAAATGGGGGGGTGGCATTCTCCCAAGTTTGACCTTTTTTTTTTTTTAAAGCAATTACTAAACTGGCACACAACACTTAAATATATCAAATCAATCCCAGACTCACCATTGAAAATGAGCTAACCTAGATGAATTTGAAGTATCATTTAGGGAAAAAAAAACTATTCGTTATACTTTTGCATCTTCCCTAACATCCTCAGAGGATGTAGAGCAGTGGTTCTCAGTGTGGACTGCCCACAACTGAATCATCTGAAGTGCTTCTTAAAAATTCAGATCCTGAGACCTACATCAGAATCCCTAGAGCCTAGGGATCTGCATTTAATAAGCTTCTTAAAGGATCCTGTTTCATTTTTTAAAATTCTGTTTTCCACCAACTGGTCTCATAACCTAAAGTAGTCATAAGATTCCATATCTGTTTTTATCCACTGGTAAAGTGGGTATTATTGGTTTATTGCATTATATGGATTTATTTTGGATGTTTACTTTTTAAAAAAGGTAATATAAAGTCATTTTTAAAAGATGCTATAATCACAGGACAATATTTTAAAAAGCTATTGAGGGTAAAAGTCAAGCCAGTGTTAAACATAATACTATATAGTTCACTTAAGATATTTTGAGATAGTTGTTATTCATATTGATTTAAAATGCTAATTTTTAAACATCCTAAGTTTGTTATAGATGAGTTAGAAATATAGTAAGCATAAGGAAAAAAATAAAAATGCCCATTATCTCTCTACCCCAAAATAATATTTACATTTTGGTGTGTATTTATTTGGACTTTTTTCTACACTAATGTAAGTGCTTGTGTGTATGTTTGTTGGTTTGGGTTTGGTTTTTTTTTAAGAATTCTTTCTTTACTTAGGAAAGATACTTAATCTTTCTGAGTATCCATTTCCTAAACTATAACGTGAAACTTTCCTGGTAAATTAACAGACTTACCTATATAGTACCTTTAGCATAGTGCCTAATGCATAGAACTTACCAACATCAAACTTAGTATTGAAGCATCACCAGGCGTGGTGGCTCATGCCTGTAATCCTAGCACTCTGGGAGGCCAGGGCCAGAAGATCGCTCAAGGTCAGGAGTTTGAGACCAGCCTGAGCAAGATCGACACCCCATCTCTACTAAAAATAGAAAGAAACTAGCTGGACAACTAAAAATAGAAAAAATTAGCCGGGCATGGTGGCGCATGCCTGTAGTCCCAGCTACTCGGGAGGCTGAGACAGGAGGATTGCTTGAGCCTAGGAGTTTGAGGTTGCTGTGAGCTAGGCTGATGCTACAATACTCTAGCCCAGTCAACAGAGTAAGATTCTGCCTCAAAAAAAAAAAAAAAAATTTGAAGCACCAAAAGAACTCTTATTAAAATCACAAATAAGGATACCTGATCACTCAGCATTCTAGAATTTTTAGCTAAATCAGAATACTTGAAATTCTGAAGTAAGAGGAATAAATATTAGAATTAGCATTATTTGTCAATGCTGTAATTTTCTACTTGGAATTGAAAATTTACTGAAAAACCTAGAACTCAAAAGAGACTCAAGCCAGGCAGAGGTAAAATATTAATATAAAATAGATATATGGCCGGGCGCGGTGGCTCACACCTGTAATCCTAGCTCTCTGGGAGGCTGAGGCGGGAGGATCGCTCAAGGTCAGGAGTTGGAGACCAGCCTGAGCAAGAGCGAGACCCCGTCTCTACTAAAAAATAGAAAGAAATTAATTGGCCAACTAAAAATATATAGAAAAAATTAGCCGGGCATGGTGGTGCATGCCTGTACTCCTAGCTACTCGGAGGCTGAGGCAGGAGGATCGCCTGAGCTCAGGAATTTGAGGTTGCTGTGAGCTAGGCAGATGCCACGGCACTCTAGCCCGGGTAACAGAGTGAGACTCTGTCTCAAAAAAAAAGAAAAAGAAAAAAAGATGTATAAAAATTAATAATTGTCCTAAAACCTAATCAATTAATTATATAATGGGGATAAACGAAGATGTTCACAATAATGCAAAAAATAAATTGTGTACAAAGTATGTAATAAGAAATATGACCAACTTCTGTGATGAAAAATGCATAATGTAATAGAGGGACATAAAGAAAGTCACATATAATGGGGATAAACACACCTTGTTCCTAGGTAAAAGACTCAGTATTGAGAAGACTTTATTTCTCCTATTAGTTAAATTTATTGCACCTTCAGTCAATGCAAATGGAATGGTAGGAGAACTTAATAAAACAGAAAGATTATCTTAAAAATAAATATGGAAGTATAGCTGGACATATATGAAAAATAAAAGTAATGGGCTTACCTACTTAATAAAATATACATAAAATAAAGTGGTACAAGAATAAATTTAGAGATAAATGGAACAAAATAAAAGTCAGAAACGTGCAAGTATAAATAAGAATTTAGTAGATGGTAAAGGTTTTATTTTTAAATTAGTAGAGAAAGACTCGCTATCCCAATAAATAATGCTGGGACAGACAACTGTCTGATCATTTAGAAAAAATAACTCTAGATTCCTTACATCATTGAACACTAAAAAAAATAAATTTTAAATAGATTAAAATTGTTAAAATTTTTAAAGTATATGTTGAAAGTTAGAAGTATATTTACATAAAACTATGACAGAAAAGGCCTGTGAGTTTGCATTTAAATTTCATTAATAAAAATTCCTATAATTTCACAAAATTAAGAATACTTGGAATTTTTACTACAAAAATAACATGAAGAGAGCTCAAGGTAGTGTGTTTTTATTATGCTGAAATAGCTTCTGGGTTTATTCCTAAATAATATGTCCAGTATCACCTATATTTCCCTATTTATAACAAAATTGACATCATGATTAGTAGACTTTAATAGTAAAAAGGTTTGTTAAGTACACAATAAATGAATTTGTTACTTGCTCTGATTACCTTCCTGTTTGTTTGTTCTTCTGTAATACTTGTGATTATGGGATCTTTTCTCAAACAAAAGCCTTGATAAAGTAGTTTTACAAACTTAAAAAATCATTTAAGGTAGTACTATAAAATTAGCTAAAGCAGTAGGCTTTTCAAAAAACCTGACCTGTGTTTTATAAGTGATTATAAAATGTTTTCTCATAAGCCAAAAGTTATATAAACCACCGTGATTTCCCATTATAATCATTAGGAAAAGTGTACTATTTCTATTAATAGTAACTTAATTTTTAAATGGTTTACTGGTAACTTATTCTTTTGGCTAAAGTAACTTTGTCATTAGTACCTGAAATGGTATTACACATTTGAAATTGCATATTTAGATAATCATAAACTTGGGAATATTATTAATAAATTGTCCCTGCAGCATCTGGGTGCACAATAATCGGTTGTCAGCACTCACCAGTTCACCAATTGTTTGGAGCCCAGGCACAGACAGATGGTAACACTTGCAGCATATTTGGAGATATTTTTGGACAAAACAAGCATAATTTTTAAGCAGTACATTATATTTTGGTACAGTATCATGGGATATGAGAATTCCCTGAGCAGAGATTTACAGCAAAACATTATAGGGACAAAAAACATGATGAGAGCACCCAATCTTACATTCTTCAGTTCATACTGTGGCCAGTCTTTGACCTTGTAAAAGGAAAACTAGAATTTATGAGTACAAACCCCATATTAAGCCAAAATTTGTCAAGAAATCTTTCAAAAGTCAAGGAATGAATCTGGCTACTGTGTACTTTATCTGAAGGGTTTATTTGTTGCTGGCCTTTTAGATTTTATGTTTAATTACGCAAACTCCTAAGGTATCAAAGAACTTCACCAACCTTACTTTCTAGTTCTTTCATTTTAGTCATCTACGAAAAGTACTATTAATAAAAAAGTCAAAACAAGTCAACATAATCTCGTGGTGGTGGTTGTGAATAGCCTAATCTGAGCTGCCTACTACATAATCCTTCATAATATTTCTAGGGAATCTCATACCAAGCAGTAATTTTTGAAAAACTTAAACTTTATTCCACTAGGTAGAAACACAGATAAAGTTGTGAGGGTGGGCTTTTTTGTTTGTTTGGGGTTTTGTTTTGGTTTTGGTCTTTTAATTTTTTTTAGTAACCTAGTGACCAGCCCACTAAGGATAACCAGTTTTAAACTCTGGTCTAATAAGTAGATTGATTCAAATTTGTGCTTTGTGCTAAGGATTTGAATTGGTAGAAATAACTCTAGACTTTTTTTTTCTAAGGGTCTAGATTATTTTGAAATCCCCAGTAGGGTAGTTCCTTACCTTTTGGTTACGTTTTAGGTCGTTCAAGCCCTCAGTTAGACCCTTTGAGAAAAAGCCCAACCATGGAACAAGCAGTACAGACGGCCTCAGCCCACTTACCTGCTCCGGCACCTGTTGGGAGAAGGAGCCCTGTATCAACCAGGCCTTTGCCATCTACCAGCCAAAAAGCAGTAGAGAATCAAGAGCACAGGCGAGGTAGAACTTTAGCTTTTTACTGTTTCTCAATTGACTGATCAACATGTTCTGCTCACCTTATTTCCATTAAAAGGATTTACTTCATGTGAATGATCCTAGAAGGTTTAAACTGAACATGATAGAATGTTCAGTCTTTTAGATTTGACTCAAAGTGGTTTGGGGGGAGGTTAATAGTTTTCTGGACATTGCATAGGTTTTGGTTTAGGTTGTTTTTTCCCATTTCCGATTTTACAGAAGTTTTTGATTTTGTGTCCCGAGTTGATTTGTCATTTTGTGTGTCTTCTTCTATAGCCGAAGTACACAAAGTTTCAAGGCCAGAAAATGAGCAACTCAGAAATGACAGCAAGAGACAAGTTGGTAAGTTCTCAAGTCTGAAAGTCATATCCTGTGCTTCTCCTTAGGAAGAACATTTTAAATACATGATACATAATTACTATAATAATGAAAGGGGGAGGGGTTGGTGATTATAAAGGATGAACACAAACAAGGGAGTGTCATTGTGGTGACAGAATAGTTCTTTATCTTGGTTATGGTGGTGATTATGTAAATTTGTGTATGTGGTAAGATAGGTCATGATAAGATGTAAGATGTCACAGATAAAGACACAAAGATATACCAAAAAATGAGTACATGTGAGCCAGACACAGTGGCTCACGCCTGTAATCCCAGCAACTAGGGAGGCCAAGATGGGAGGATCACTTGAGGCCAGAAGTTCAAAACCAGACTGTGGAACATAACATAGCAAGACCCGTCTATAAAAATATTTTTTTTAAAGATTAGCCAGGCATGGTGGCCCCTGTACTCCCCACTATTCAGGAGTCTGAGACAGCAGGATCCCTTGAGACCATGAGTTCAAGGCTGCAGTGAGCTATGATTACATCACTGCACTCAACCTGGAAGACAGACACTGTCTCTTTAATAAAAAGAAAACAAAAAACTACATGCAAAAACTGGTGACATATGAATACAGTTAGTTGAGTTAATTATATTGTGCCAGTGTCAATTTCTTGGTTTTAAGAATGTGCATATTAGTAGTTATTTATATAAGATGTTACCATTGGAGTTTGGAAAGTTGTATGGAAGGCACAAAAGAAAACTTGATACTATATTTTCAATTTCTTATGTCTATAATTATTTTAAAAGGTTTTTAAAAATATCACTTTTCTAGAAAAAAATCCTACTTGATGGTAGGCAGTTGTCTTTTAACACATTCTTGAATGTTATATACCAGTAGGATTTGATTTGTGCACTTATATTTAGATTATTCTGTGGCTTCTGCTTTTGTGTTTTTTGGTTTTGTGTCATTTTCATGTTAGCATTATAAAATTGGTTGTTTTCATTGTTTTCTATACTTTTGGGAATGGAATTATCTATACAAATTTGAAAATTTCCTCATTAAAATTATTTAAACCCAGAGCCTTTTTTTGAAGCAATTATTTAAGAACCTTAATTTTCTTTTGTGATTATTGATTTAATAAGGTTTTACATTTTCTTTTTTTCGGTTTTGTAATCTATAACATCCCCAAATCATCCATTTTATTAATATATTCAAATTTATTAATGGAGAATAAATTATAATTTAAAACTTCCAAATTTAAAAAGTAAAGGCAGTGCATAATCACCTTATTTAGACAATGACTGGAAAGTCATCTTTCACGTAATTATAAACCCAGGTCAGATATTTTTATTTTTTATTTTATTTTGGGTGTGTTTTGTTGTTGCCATTGTTTTAAGGCAAGAGTCTCACTCTGTCATCTCAGCTAGAGTGCAGTGGTGTCATCATAGCTCACAGCAAACCTCAAACTCTTGGGCTCAAGCGATCCTCCTGCCTCAGCTTCCCAAGTAGCTGGGACTACATGCACATGCCACCAATACCCACCTAATTTTTCTATTTTTTAATAAAGACACACTCTCACTCTTGCTCAGGCTGGTCTCAAACTTCTGACCTCAAGCAGTCCTCCTGCCTCAGCCTCCCAGAGCACTAAGATTACAGGTGTGAGCCACCATGCCCAGCCTTAAATGCATAAACACTTTTATTTCTCTTGTATGTTTTTATATATGTTTTTGTATGTTGCTGCATGCCATGGAATACAGTTTTTAGTTCAAAACTCACCCCAAGAGGTTAATTAACAGAACAATGAATATTCTTTCATATTTTTTTCTTAGATTTTATAGACATAGACATCTATAACCAAAACATTTTTTTAAAAGATGAAAAATCATGCTGTACTTTCTGGCTTGTGGCTGAGGCATTTTTAACACATTAACTGCCACGCAAGTTGTATTTAACTTATGCTAGTATTGAGCCTGGGGCCTCGTGAAGCATGTGTAACTTACACGTCTCTTTACCGTGAGCTGCATGAACTATTTTCAAGTTGAATATAAGTCATGCACAGAAAACAATAAAAAGTAACAGATTTTTCATTAAATTAGAAAGGATTGTTTTGTTTTTGAA
Organism: Cheirogaleus medius; assembly: GCA_008086735.1. Classification (NCBI taxonomy): domain Eukaryota; kingdom Metazoa; phylum Chordata; class Mammalia; order Primates; family Cheirogaleidae; genus Cheirogaleus; species Cheirogaleus medius. Next base: position 1,996,950 of record VBSM01003212.1, read on the forward strand.
GTTTTTATTCTATTTCTGTAATAAAACATTAGGCCACAGGGGAAAAAAATTTTTTTTTCTAGTGTGGCAGTCAGTGTGTTAATGGTAAAGTTTTAAACATCCTGCTTATCTAGATTTAAGTGTCTGGATATGCTGCCGTGGGGTTTTGTGGTTTGTTTACTCAAAGCCAGGCGTTTTGCCAAACCTCAGCAAACGATGAACACAAACCTGTCTGTCACCCTGTTGTCACTTCTGATCTTTGTCAATATGTATTAAACATTTCACATAATTATAATCATTAACCTCATGCTGTGTTGTCCTCTGCATTCAGTTAACTCTCAAATACTACTCCTCTTTTGTTTTTTTCTTAGCCGTTCCTCTTGTGTTGGTATTTGGGTTCCCAAGTTTTCCCTATAAATTATGCTACTTTGTATTGCTTTATTATATCTTGTATCATTGACTAAAATCCTGTTATTGTGTTGTATTACAGAGAGGTACATTGATACAAGAAGGCTTGAATGGTGTAGTGCAGTTTAGAGGGAGACAGTAAAGGTGAAGTAGGAAATGTTTATAGAGTCAGTGAGGACTTCTTATCTGCTGTTTAATCTGTGGTGTGGAAATAACACCTCCTCTCTTGCAATTTGTGATTAGTCTTCATTTATTTTTCTTAACAATAAATACATAAAAGGCTTTCTAAATTTTTTTTTTAATCCCCCACCCACGAGCTTTCTAAATTTTGAGAACTCACTATGTATCTGGCACTTTATAGGTGATAGCAATAAGGAAAACAAAGCCCCTGTCCTCGAGGAACGTATTTCAGTTTGATGCAGAAGTCTCCAAACTTGTTTGATTGTATACTATGAGTGTGGGCCCATAAATATAAATGTTTATAAATTTTGTGTGCTATTCTCACTCCATGTACTAAATGTTAGTAAAGCTGAATTTTTTATTCTATATAAAAAGACAAATATAATGTATATAGAGACTTGGTAAACATTTCTACTGTTGACCATTTAACATACAGACCACAATAATAGTTTCTGTTGTTAAACTAGCTATTCCATACTGAATGTCCTTTGTCTATATTCTGTATTAACATAGCTCCAGGTCCTCCTTCAGCGCCAAGAAGAGGGCGTGGGGGTCATCGAGGTGGCAGGGGAAGATTTGGTATTCGGCGAGATGGTCCAATGAAATTTGAGAAAGACTTTGACTTTGAAAGTGCAAATGCACAATTTAACAAGGAGGAGATTGACAGAGAGTTTCATAATAAACTTAAATTAAAAGGTAAGCTTTGATTTTTCTACTTAGAAAATAATCTATTTGATCTGTGAATGTATTTTTCAAATTGGGTGTCTAATTTTATTAAGTACAAGTCTTGACCTTTATAGTGTGTGCTTGATTTTCCTTAGAAGATAAACTTGAGAAACAAGAGAAACCCGTAAATGGTGAAGATAAAGGAGACTCCGGAGTCGACACCCAAAACAGTGAAGGAAATGCCGACGAAGAGGATCCACTTGGACCAAATTGCTACTATGACAAAACCAAATCCTTCTTTGATAATATTTCTTGTGATGACAATAGGTACAGTCTTTTAAGCTATTCTGTTGCTTTTATGATATTGAAGTATAAAATAGTTTCATATAAATTCACAAGATTAATGAATACTTAAAAATATCTAATGACCACAACTGATTTTCCTAAAAGAAAATATTGTGTTCTGAAGTTTTAAATTATATTATTCCTTCAAAAGAAGAAATAACCATATATTTTCATTTAGAGATGTATTCACATTTGAATATTAGTAATTAAAACAGAAGCATTCATGTATAATAATATCTAAGTAAGACCTTTTCCTATATTATAGTTCAAGTGAGGCTAGGGCCAATGTGCTAATGTTGCTTTGAAGTTTGATGACACAGTATAACTCTGCCACATTGTAGTAAATGTGGATCCAGAAAATTGGCAGATTATTGTGAGGTTAATTAAAGAACCCAATGTAACAAGCTGAGTTCTAGAGGTTTTGCTGCCCTATCCAAATTGTCTTTGTCTTGGCTGCAGTTTGGTGCCACCTGGTGGCAGTTGTTTGCTTCAGTTTAAACACGGGGATGAGTCTGAGTCCTGTGATTACCTAGGCTGGATGACAGCAGCAACAATTCAGACACTTGTTGGGTTCATTGGCATTGGATCCAGAGAATGGGCCAGTAGCGTACTGGTGACCCAGGGGTCTACCCTCTGTCTCCTAGCTTCATCAGCTGTATTTGCAAGAAGCTAATAGAAATATATTGAACTCCTGTGCAATGGCCATCTTGTGATGACTTAGATAATAAGATGCTTATTTTTAATTGAGCTTTAGGAATTACCTACCTATTTGGCAATAGTGCAATATACTTTTGCCAAGCAATGTTCTTTTAAACCTGATATGCTGAAGATCATTTGCTTTTATGATAGAGAACGAAGACCGACCTGGGCTGAAGAAAGAAGATTAAATGCTGAAACATTTGGAATCCCACTTCGTCCAAACCGTGGCCGTGGTGGGTACAGAGGCAGAGGAGGTCTTGGTTTCCGTGGTGGCAGAGGGCGTGGCGGTGGCAGAGGTGGTACCTTCACCACCCCTCGAGGATTTCGTGGTGGATTCAGAGGAGGTCGAGGGGGCAGGGAGTTTGCAGATTTTGAATATAGGGTAAGTATAATTATATACTTTGGGGTTGGTGTGCTGTTTTATGAGACTCTAAACATTTTTACTTTATTTTGGGTGACAAATCTATTGATTTGTCAGCAAATGAAGAACATGGAGACTCCTGCCTAAAATGTTACTGTCCTAATAATAATATTTCTATACAGAGTATTTAAAGGTTTTTAGCTTTAAGTAATTGTTGTTCAGCTATAGTTGATGACTTTGATCATCTCATCTCTGTTGAAGACAATCCCTTGACCTCTGCCCAGGACAGTTTTTATTGAGCCATCTCTTATAGCACAGAGAACAAAGGACATTCCCCTGTCCCTCCCAACCACTGGCCTGCCGCAGGGATGTAGCTTTTAGAAAAAGAGTGAGTGAGGTTTTAAAGAGACAGAAAACATTTTTGTCTGTTTTTTTCTTTTAAGGCCATTTCCTCTGTAACATAAGTGCACAGAATATATATACTTCGTGATAGTTTTTCACATATATGATAAAACAGCTGTCATGTTTTCTGTGTATGACTGCACTGTTATTTCCCTTTCTCTGAACACTCATTAACAACCTTTATTAGTACCCCCTGTGTGCATGCTACATGCATTTATTAATACAAACTTTTGTTGAAGCCATGTCACATTGTTCAGCCATTTTGAGCCTTTTGTTAAAACTCCTATCACATATATTGCAGAATTCAAAATGCATTGTAGCAGTTATCTGCATGAGTCTTTATCTACACTAGTGTATCCTTGACAGATAGTCCAACCTCTACTTGGATGTTTCAAGGAGTCATAGACTCAAAGGACCCTCAGGCATTGCTCTGATGATTAGAAGGGTCTAATGTTACGTTGTCCTGCCTGTTCTTCCTACTGTGTGAGGGCCCCACTTGATATATTCAGCCCCATTTCTCATTACCCTTTTAACTTGTCTGATTCAAGCAAGTTGACTTATGGTCATCCTATATACACACTATGCTGGATTCCAACTCTAACCTCATTTTACCAAAATGTACACAATTCTCCATGTATGCTGGACATTGGTGATAACAAACAGATGCAGTCCCAGCCTTTTTGGTGTTCACATTCCAGGGGGGAGACAGACATGGCTAAAAGTCAGGTGCCCCCTTTCACTTACCCTTCACAGTCTTGCCCAAGGTTTGCTCTGTCTTCTCTTCCTTCCTATACTGATTTCCTCTTTTCTGACCTCCTGTGGTATCTGCTTTCTTTGGCACACATTTTAACTGTGTGTTCTTGTTTCATGTATTTTGTTTTGTTCTGCATCACCGGCTAAATGAGAACCTCTTGGCATTAGTGAATATGTATTCTACTTTTCTTTAACCGAAACACCTAATTCTGGCCGGGCGCGGTGGCTCACGCCTGTAATCCTAGCACTCTGGGAG
>VBSM01003212.1:2001098-2011626 GCA_008086735.1 Cheirogaleus medius
AACAGAGTGAGACTCTGTCTCAAAAAACAAAACAAAACAAAACAAACAAACAAAAAAAACCACCTAATTCAACATGAAGCCATCGTGGGCTTGAAGTAGTTGCTTATCATGATGATTAGGAATTTGTTACTGCAGCCTTCAGAGAGGCGACAGGTCCATCAGCGTGGCTAGCCCTTGATTGTCCATTCCAGATTGAATGACCCTTTCATTTGCCACTAGAGCCCTGACCTCAGCAGCCTACACCTTCTAAATCAGATCTTCTGGCACCTTTAAAGGTTGGAATAACGGGTGATCACTGTTACATGAAGGCAATTTACCTTTGAGAATTAAACTCCTTCCTGAAATAACATCTAATACTTCTTCCTATAGATGGATGTCAGTGAAATTCTCAGCAGCCTTCATAAAATGAGTTAGGCTTTGTTCTTTGTGCTATATTGGCATGAATCATTACAGTTTTGGGGTGAGCTTAAGCAAACTTGATTGTTTAATGAAAACAGGGTAAAGATAGGATCATAGATTTTCAGAATCTATAAAAGAACCAGCCAAACTAGAACCTCTGTCTTACCCTGTACCCATTAGATAGTTACCCATTATGTAATATATACCCATTAGATAAGGAACCCAAGAGGTTAATTCTCTTGATCTAGGTACAAACTAATAAAGCCAAAACTTAACTCTCCTGACTTCTGGCCTAATTTTCATTAAGATTAATGTTAGAAACATGAACTTATGTGGTACTGTTTTTTCCCCCTTTTTTAGAGGGGGAGATCAGGGCTGGGATAATAAGAGTGTAGCCAGCTCCTATTTTGTATATATACTATGGTGAGCACCAGTAAGAGTGTAGGAGCTGGCTACACTGTTTTAGGTGGGTGATACAGATTGCCTTGCACTTGAATCTCTGTTTTTTTCTGAGGTATCTGAAACAACTGCAAGACACTCAGCATGATACTGTCTCTCCCCCTTCCCCCTTTTATTTTCTCCTCTCTCTTCCCCTGCCCGCCCCCCCTTTTTTTCCCTCTATCTCTTTTTTTTTTTTACCTTTCAGAAAACCACAGCTTTTGGACCCTAAAAGGTCTGGATTGATCGTACTGCTTTCTGAAAGGTAAAAAAAAAAAGTAAATTGGGAGATGTGAAGGTTGGCTTTGGTGGTGGGCAGGGGTTCATCTTTTAGCTTATTTCTTTCTGTGTCAGCTTATACCATGCCATATGTATTTCAATTTAATAACACTGTACAAGGGATTGGGTATTGTATACACAGATGAAGTTAAGTCTCACATAAGATAAGAAGTGTCTGTTTCTAACAGTTGGGGTGAGGATCAGCAGTAGAAATCAGGGGTATAGTAGCATCTAGTCCAAAGGAAGATAAAAGCCCCCTGCCTCTGACACTGTGTACAGGTCTTTGGTTTAGTATTAGTCTCACCAGGAAGCTTCCTGAGTTTTTTATTGCTTCCTCACTAGTTACCTTTCAAAATTTGCCCAGTCAGCTTACTGTTTTTCAGAACTTATTTTCAGATTTAAAAATTATCCATTTAAAATATATTTCTAAATCATTACTTTCTCTTGGCATGAAATTTTGGAGAGAAATGTTATTTTTCTGTCTGGGTATTTTATTTCTTAGTAGGACATCAAAGACTTAAGGATTTTATGAAGCTTGTTTCACAGTGTGTTGTTAATTGTATTTGAGCTTGACTACTGAACTGAAGGTTTAATTAAGTTCTATCTCTGTTTTTAAAAGTTATTAGGAGGGCAACCAAAGATAATGGGGTACACCTGTATCTTAGAGTGGCCTTGTTGCCAGGACCAGCCCCGTAACACCACTGCTTTACCCTCTGCCGAATGGAAAATGCAGTAAACAAATACTGACCTCCTACTGGGGGTAGAAATTATAAAAAGTATTTCTTGGAAATCAATGAAACATATTTTTATGTGAAAGTAAAAGAAGGGTATATTTAAAGGTAATCTAAAATAAACTTAAGCAAAGTAAAAAATACTAATTAATAAATCAATAATTTGGAACATAAGCTAATTTTTGTTTTCCTTTTTAGAAAGACAACAAAGTTGCTGCGTAGTCTACAAACAAGTCTTTGAAAATAGGTGAATTTCTAGCTCTTCATGGTCCTGAAATTGGCTTCAGTCTTTGCAAAGAATGAAGAAGTGGATTCGCTGTGTAACTGTCACCAGCACTGGGTTCTGTTCATTTGTTTTCTGCTTAATTTCAAAGATAAAATGCAGTTACTTTTTGGGGGAGGAACGCTCATCTTTAAAAATGAGCATTAAATATGTTTGGAATAGCAAAAGGTTAAGTAATTTCTTTTGTATAGTTAAACTAAAGCAGTACTTCAATGGGACTTACGAGTATTTTTTCATCACTGAAAGGATTTTTTTTATCACTAAATTGTATTTGGCAATTACTGCAAGTTGCCTGCAGATAGGGCCGTGATACTGTGTTTTGAGCCACAGAAGGTTGTGTGTGTGTGCGCGCGTGTGTGTATCGGTATCTTTCTTCTTTTTGGAACTCTTGTAATATGAGGTAGCTTATTTCGTCAATTAATTAGGGTGCTGGATGGTAGAGAATTTTGTCAGTCAACTATGTACACACAGTAAATACTGTTTCTTAGGCAAAGGTAACTTTTTTATATAGTTGTAAAATTCCATTATATTCCATTGCCAAAGAAACATTAAGAACTTTGTATAGCTGTATAAAAAGCAACTAATTTTTTAAAGAATAAACATTTTAAACTCAGCAAACATACTGTGTCCTTGCAGAAGTTCATGTGCTGAGGAGCAGAGTCATGGGTGGGTCTTTTTTCCTTTAGCTTTCTAGGCTTAAGATATTTGATTTTTTTTTTTTTTTAATGTTTGGAACATAAATGAAGATTTGATACATTCTTCCATTATCTAAAAAGGATAAATTATTCATGCTTATTGTAAGAACTTCATTTTCTAGCAAGTGGCTTATCACAGGATTTGTCCAAATAATAGATATTTTCAGTATACTAATGTAAATAATCATAGATAAGAGTGTAATTAGTTGTATTTTCAAATAAGTAACCCACCCTCCCCTTTTTTAGGATATCAAAACTAGGCACCAATTAACTGTTCTTCCTATTATGCCTGGAATTTTGTCATGATACCTTGATTCATTCCGTCATATTTCAAGAATATTCAGAGTGTTTGAAATTATTTTGGTAACCTGTAACACATAACACTGGTCCTTGGGCCTATGACCCTCAAATGACTCAGTATAGAGTTCATTGCTAATTATAAATTAGTGGTAAATCTTTTTGATATTTTAAGCTATAGTGGAAAAAATCTGGCCACTCTTTTGTTTTTATGAAGGCCATGGAATAAAGAGATCCAAAGATTTAAATATTTTTATCTATTTTGATTTTTGTTAACTTTCTCCTTAAAACATTAAGTAGTGATAAAGATGTGGAAAACTGCGCTGCAGGAGAATTGGAATATTTAAAGACGGTTGATATTTTTAATTTTAATTTTATATCTTTTGTATAGCTCTACAAGGAAATGTTTTGTAATTTGGTTTCATTATTAAGATCCAGTACTTGGCAGCCATAGTTTAGCTAATATTGTTTAGTACTGTTTGCTTGCATGTTGACAACAAAACCTTTTGGAGGACCCACAAATCATGATACTGAACACATTTCTGAGACATTCTGAGCATCAAAGCAAGTGCTATGGCAATACTTGTGTAGACTGCTTGAGATGTCCCAGGCCGATTTCAAAAAGAAAAACTGTAAATACTAGTTCTACATGCTCTGAAAGTATGAGTTCATGCGTTTTCCCAGCCCTATGGGTCGCTGGCTGGGGCGTTCGGTGCCCCAGCAATAACTGGCAGCATGGCATACCTGCAGTGCACCTTACAGTATCAAAGCAAGGTTTTTATTCTAAAACAGAATAAAACTGTTCAATAAAAAATGTTCGTCAAAGTTCTTTCTCTTTAAACAGTAATGTTCTCTTGTAGTAGAAACACGACATGGCCAGGTGCAGAGCCTCCAGCCTATAGTCCCAGCGTCTGGGGAGGCCGAGGTGAGAGGACCACCTGAGGCCACGAGTCCAAGACCCGCCTGGGCGTTAGAGCAAGACCTACTCTCTCTAAAAAAAAAAGAAAGAAACATAACAGGCATCTTTAAAATAGAAGAGTGGAATTATAGTAATGTTTGTATTCCCTGTAATAAATATAAATAAGTTACTCTATTTCTAAGATTTATATATTGTTGTAGATGTTTAGGGAAAGCTGAAGGCCCTTTTCTTTCTCTCCTGAGTCTAGAACACTCCTGAATTAAGATCTGTGACATTAGGAGACTGAGGCAACCAGGCACAGGCCAAGCTGGAAACTTCATGCCAGAATGTACCCTCTGTGGATAGACAGATGCAGAAGAAGCAAGACTTGTCTGATAGACCATTTCTCTGTCCAATAGCAGGACTTAAAATGTTGAGGGAGAGGGACAGGTCAGGAATGTTAATCCAACTCAAAAGCTCTCAATCGGGGTTGAACTGACATCCTGAGAGTGCAGTCCTGTATCACTTAATGGTGGGGACACATTCTGAGAAACGCACTGTTAAGCAATTTCATTGTTGTATGAACTGATCATAGAGTGTACTTACACACACCTAGATGGGATGGCCTCCTACACACCTAGGCTTCAAACCTATACAGTATGTTGCTGTATTGAATATTGTAGATAATTTTAACACAATGGTATCTGTATATTTAAATATATCTAAACACAGAAAAGGTACAGTAAAAATAAGGTATTACAGGCCAGCCGCAGTGGCTCACACCTGCGAACCCAGCACTTTGGGAGGCTGAGGCTGGAGGATACCTTGAGGCCAGGAGTTCAAGACCAGCCTGGGCAACACAGCAAGACCCCATCTCTACAAAAAATTAAAAGGTTAGCTGGGCGTGGTGGTGTGTGCCTATAATCCCAGCCACTTGGGAGGCTGAGGTGGGAGGATCACTTGTGCCCAGGAGTTCAAAGTTGCAGTGAGCTATGATCATGCCACTGTACTCCAGCCTGGGTGATAGAGTGAGACCCTATTTAAAAAAAAAAAAATAATAGGGCATGATTGACTGGGCATGGTGGCGCATGCCTGTAGTCCAAGCTACTTGGGAGCCCAAGGCAGGAGGATTGCGTGAGCCCAGGAGTTTGAGGTTGATGTGAGCTAACGCCACAGCACCTCTAGCTGGGGTAACAGAGCAAGACTATGTCTCCCGGGAAAAAAAAGGGGGCGGGGGCATAACATGGGAACCACCACTGAATACACAGTCCAGTCCTTCATTGACTGATATGCTATGTGGCATGTGACTATATTTAGGAATGTGAGGAGATGTGTTTTGTCATAATAACTAGGGATCACCACTGGTACTTAAGCGTAAGCAGCAGAGATGGTAAATGTCCTACATCATGCTGGGTAATGCCACATAAATTATCCAGTCCAAAGTGCAGCATGCCCCTTCCACACTGAAAAATACTGGCTAAAGACCTTTCACTGGAACGACAATGCATGGGGGATTAATTTTTCCTCCTGACTTTTAAAAATGTTTACTGCTTAAGACATTGTTTTTACATGGGATATGAAAAGACAAGGGACGTTACTTCTAGCAGCACTGTCAACATTTTGGAAACCTGTTATCAACATAGCAGTTACCACTTCATCATGTTCCCCATCAGTGGTTCACAAATCTCTGATCACAGTCTACTGAGGAGCATCTTTTTAAAGTACAGCTTCTCAGCCAGGCATGGTGGTTCACACTTGTAGTGCCAGCACTTCGGGAGGCTGAGGCAGGAGAATTGTTTGAGGCCATGAGTTCAAGAGCAGCCTGAGCAACACAGCGAGACTCCGTCTCTGCAAAAAAATTTCAAAAGTTAGCCGGGCATGGTGGCTTACTCCTGCAGTCTCAGCTACTCAGGAGGCTGAGGCAAGAGGATCACTTGAGCCCAGGAATTCGAGGTTACAGTGAGCTGTGATTGTGCCACTGTGTTCGAGCCTGGGTAACAGAGCAGGACCCTATCTCTAGGGTGCTGATTCTGAAATTCTCTAGTAGGGCCTAGGTCTTATTAGTTCCCAGGTGGTTCTGATCAGCCAAGGTTTGGAAAAACAGTTACTCAGTGTCACAGCTGGCTTTTCTCCTCCAGCCTCCTCCTTTGAGGGCCTTGGTAACGTTTCCACAGTAGGATTATCTTAACTGTTTTCCCCATCTTTCCAAATGCAGGGCATGAAGAGATGGAGGGGACTAAGTGGAACGGGGACATCCTTGTAGGACAGGATCTGGGGGGAAACGCGGAGGCTGAGAGTCAGGTTTTCTCCAGAGTTTGGCTGTTTTGAGTACTGAGATTTAGGAGTTAGCTTAGAGGAAATGGGTATGTGTTGCTTGTGTCTCTTAATTTTCCAAGGCTATTGTCACCTGTCTCTGCGAGTTATCTGCCAGTGAGAGAGACTGCTCCTTCTGCAGGGTCCCTTGTGTTCATAGCAACCTCTGCTTCTCCTGAGAAAGGGTTATTTAGGTTCAACAACTGACTTTTCAGATCTAGTCAAGTCTGGATTCGGTGTGTTGCAGGATCCCCCTGCCCTGTTAGTTGAGAAATTAAGTTGGTTGAAATTGTGAAGTTGGGGAGCGTATCATGGTATAAGATAATCAAGGTGAATAGTCTCTTCCTGTAGGAGTCCAGATGCCACCCATTTGCTTGGTTTACTTGTTATGACTGTGTATTTAGAAGATGAGAAGTATTCGTACAGCTGGAATTAAATTTAAGGAAATGAAGCAGTACCATTAATCTCTGAATCTGAAGGTGCTACATGGGGACTTGCTCAGCAGGCTGCCTTGGCTTCTCCCAAGATGGAGAAGCAGACAACTTGGAAGAGGTGTCCTCTGAGTGGAAAACTGGTCAAGGAGGGGGAGTGAGGGAGAAAGTTTTGATCAGCAGAGGCTTGGAGGCCAGCAGCAGCCAGCCAGCCACTAGCGTGTGCAGAGAAACTGAGGTACAGGGCCCAGGCACTGCTCCTGGGGGACCAATCCCAGCCTTCTGAGGAGTGATGCAAAGGTTCTCGTCCTGTTTATCACAGCCAGCGTGAATCAAAGGGGGCTTGTGGTTTGAGACATTTATAAATCTGGCTCCAAGAGCACAAGGTAGAAGTAAGAATCTAATGTGGTTTCTGTCCTCCGTGACGGTGCAGAGCTGTGAGCCAGTGGCGTGGGTGTCCTTTAAATTCCAGCTCAGCTCACAGTTAATGAACTTGGCTGCCTGATAAAAAAATATTTTCAGGTTGAGCTCATAAACATATCAAAATAGACCTGAATTTAATTCCAGTTCATAATGAATGTTGATTTGAAGGAAATGCCTTAAAAATGTACTGATGCCCATGTTGTGGTTTGTAAGGGAACAAAGCAGCTCTGTGAGACCAAAGCGTATTTCAGTTCAATAATAAGGCTTTCTTAGAAAGAATGACTCATAGTCACTCGGAGTTAAAGTTGCACAGAAACAACTGTGAGCTGCCAACAAGGAACGCATGGCCCAGAAGGTCTTGCCTTTCCCTCCAGCCTCAGAGAGCAGTTGGGGGTGGGGGGGGAGGGGGGGCGGTGAGAAGCCTGGGCCCAGGCAGGACTGGAGTGAATTCCAGTGAATGGCTGACAGCCATCCAGCACAGAGGGCTGGAACATGTTTACTAGGTGTCTGGAGTGTGCCTCTGTAATCCCGGTCCTCACCTAATCCAGATAATCCTCGGCTGCCGGCCTCACAGAGGATTGTTGATGAGAACGCAGATCCCAACATTGCAATTCAGGATTTTGTTTGTGCTGGAAGCATTTTGTAAATTTTTTCTTTAGGGTTTAGTTGGGTAATGGTTTTCCCTGGCTGCCCAGTATTTCATAGCATTCCTTTTATCTCAAAGTGAGTATGTGGAGCATTGTAGGCTATAGTTTTATGAAATGGAATTAAGTGTAGATTTTTTTTTTTTCCCATCATAAAATCTGTAATCCCAACACCCCAAACTAACCATGTTGACACTATTTGGGTAGATATTCTGCCTGGCGCTCTTCTGTGCAGGCGGGGTTCTTCAGCAGAAATGGGTTCACAGTGAAACAGGCTTTTTAAATTTAGTGTGTTACATTTTATTTCAAAGTATACTGTGCATATAGAGAAGTACATATAATTACCTTTGCAACGAGCACACAGATTAGGAATCAGAATACTAACAGTGCCCCCAGAAACCCCCCACAGCTCCCTTCCAGTAGCCCCCACCCCCTCAAAGCTAACTATTATCCTGACTTCTAACAGCACAGGTTGCTTTTACATGTTTTGGGTTTTTTTCTTTCTATAAATAGAATTATGCAATATATACTCCTGTGCTTGGCTTCTCTGCTCAGCGTCTTGTTTGTGGGATTCATCTATATTGCTGCATTTGGCTGCGGACTGTTCATTTTCGTTGCAGTGTAATATTCCATTGTGTTACCAGACCACAGTTTATTCGTTCTACTGTTGAGGCCTCATTTGGATAGTTTCTGGCTTTTGGCTATTAAATAATGCTGACACTTTTTTCCTTCATAAGAGAAGCCAAAACTGGAGTGGCTGAGAGGAGTGCTGGTCCACGCTAGTGTGCTACTGCAAGTCATCTGCTACTAACCGTAAAGTACCATCAAACCTTGATGTAAGTCAGATACAGACTTAGATAAGCCTGTGTATTAAACAGATCCAGGGTTAATCCTCTATGTGTCTCGCCTTTTTTCCCTAAGGATGCTGTTCCCCTCATTCCCCTTACCCAGGGTGCCAGTGGAATCTTTCTTGCCCTGCAAACCTATGTTCAGGATGTGGGTGTGGTGTCCTTTCTTCCTCCCCTTCCAGTAAAAACCCTGCTCTGCGGAGGCTCATGTAATCCTCTCTTCTCCTGCCTGTCATTTAATGACCTGATTACTGCCCCTCATCGCGAGAAGAATCTGATACCTGGCTTCCTCATTCTCTGTCCTTCTGTCCTCCAGAATGACTTCACCTGCACCTCCAGACTTACCCACCTGTGTTGGGAGTCCCCAGGATAATCATACTTACGGCTATAAGACACAACATTGACAGGACACAAAGCCAAATCGGCAAAGGGAAAAGACACACGGGCGAAGTCTGAAGGGAACCAGGTTCAGACTTTCAACGGGGACTGGCAAAGTGGAGCATCACAGGATGTGTTTGATTCCCCTAGCACCGAGTGTTAACAACATGTGTGGAATGTTGTCTACCTGGGAAGCACAAGACTCAGTGCCTAGGGATTTTATTGGGGGCTGATTACGTAGACACCTTCTGCGTGGCACATGCCAAAATTCTAAACCACCAGCAATAAAGCACAAGTAAACCACATTGTACAAATGGTTTGGGCACAGTGAGCCACTCTTCCCGGTCCTTGAAACAGCGGGAACCCTCCTGAAATCTAAGTTGCCAAACGTCAGGCAAAAGCAGAACTTGTAAGCAGGCCTTACAAAGGGCAGCAAACCTGCTGTGTTACCTCTTCTGCACACTGTCCCACACCCTGGTTTCTGTTACTTGTCCAGTGACCTTTTCCTCTACTCTCCCACCTGAAGCTGTGGACACACCCGCACCTTGTCCATCAACCTCAATTGCAACACCTGAATCAGAGTTAGATGGCGCACACTTTGATCTTCCAGCTGGCTTCCAGCAGTGGCCTAACCCACTCCCTTGCTTAGTCACTGCCAGTGTGTGGCAGGACCACACAGACCTGAGTTTCCCAGAAACCTGGAAATCGTATTTGACACCCTCCATTTCCTTCACTTCTTTCATTTCTGTGTTGCCTCTTCAGCACACTGTCTCACACCCTAGTTTCTGTTACTTGTCCAGGTGTTTTGTTTGTTTGCTTGTTTTTTTGAGACAGAGTCTTACTCTGTTGCCCGGGCTAGAGTGCCATGGCATCAGCCTAGCTCACAGCAACCTCAAACTCCTGGGCTCAAGCCATCCTCCTGCCTCAGCCTCCCGAGTAGCTGGGACTACAGGCATGCGCCACCATGCCCGGCTAATTTTTTTTTTTATCTATATATTTTTAGTTGGCCAATTAATTTGTTTCTATTTTTAGTAGAGACGGGGTGTCGCTCTTGCTCAGGCTGGTTTCGAACTCCTGACCTTGAGCGATCCTCCTGCCTCAGCTTCCCAGAGTGCTAGGATTACAGGCATGAGCCACCACGCCTGGCCTCATTTCCTTCATTTCTGTACTAGCATCACATCCTTTGCAAAGTTCTATGTATTCTACTTCCTAAATATAATACCTTTTTTTCATTTAAAAAAATTACTTGCTTAAGAGCTTTGTGCGTTCCCATTTGAATCCCACAAAAGGCCTTGTAATGAAAGCAGCAGACACGCTAACAGTTTTATTCCTTTCTACCCCTACTCTTCTGGTTTTCAGTTTTACTGTTTACTTCTGCTCACTGATTTTTCTATGGAAAAGGGGAAGCCATTTATTCAACAGATATGTATTGAGCTCCTACTGTGGAACATGTATGGTGGCTTTTGTTTTT
>VBSM01003212.1:2035544-2052866 GCA_008086735.1 Cheirogaleus medius
GCCTCCCAGAGAGCTAGGATTACAGGCGTGAGCCACCGCGCCCGGCCCCATTGCTTATTTTAAAAAATAAAAATGTGTGTGTGTGTTTTTATCCCATATACCTTACTCCATTCCTATTTTATTTCTTCCTTTGTTTTTCATCTTGGCAATCATATTTCTTAACTTCCAAGAATTTTCTGGATTTTGGATTCCTTTATGATTTACTTGCTTTTGTTTTAAGGATACACTATCTTTGCCAGGTGTGGTTGTGCACATCTGTAGTCCCAGCTACTTGGGAGGCTGAGGCATAAGGATCGCTTGAGCCCAGGAGTTTGAGGTTGCTGTGAGCTATGATGACGCCACTGTAAGACCCTGTTTCACAAAAAAGGAAAAGAATATAAAGGATGCACTATCTTTTCAAATCCCTCTGAGGCTACCAGTCAGAATTCTTTTCAGGTATTTTTCTAAAATATATGTTTCTTCTTTGGTTTGGTCAGCCTTTCGTCTTAGTTGTTCTTTTTTGTGCTCTTGGTTTTCCTTCACTATCTGGTATCTTTATCAATGAAGGAACTGGGTTTTTTATATTGGTAATTGGCAGGAAGTCCCTCTGTTGTTCCAGCAGTCCTCATGCTGGGAGTTGGCTGAGTGAGTGATCGGGAGTGGAAAGTACAGATGAGATCAGGTTGATTAGTCTGTTTCCCACTCCTGATTTTTGTACCTGCTGACTCAAAGCTGGGCATTTCTCCAGCACCTGCGGGAAAAAAGACTCCTCCTCTCTGCCCTCCTTTGGCCCTGCACGTCCTAGGAAGTGGCCAGCTTTGCTCTGGTCTGTCTTGTAGTACAATTTCCTCTGCTTTCTCTCAGTTGTCTAGAAAATGGCCAGCATTTAAATAGACTGTGGCCCTCAAACCTTCTCATTACTGTTATGCTGTGATTCCCTCATGAATGAATGTCTGTACTGTTAAGTCACTGGGATTTGGGGAGGATGGGAGGTAAGTGCATATGCCTATATTTAGCCTGTCATCTTGAAAGGAAGCTCCTTCATGCCATACCTACCATTGCTAACATAAGGACTGCTTGCCACTCCCTTTTCTCTGTTGGCTTAATGACTGAATGGATTTATAATCGTTGTCTGTATTCACAAATCACAGCTGTCAATCTTTAGTCAAAAAGGAAAATTTTAGTTAATTCAGGGATTAAATTTCTCCTTGTAGCTACTTAGTCCATTTTAAGTAGAAGTTAGACATCACTGAAGCGTGTGATGCTTCCTGCCCTGCAATAGGTAGGTTTCTGTTGGGTTCAGGGGTTGGGTAACTTCACAAGACCTTTCTTGTTTCTCTAACTTTTTTCCAGACAAACAGAAATAACAAGGCCCGTTTACTTTTGTTTGTTTTGTGGGAATGATAATAAAGACATCATCAAGCATTTAGTGCTTAATAAATGCCAGATATTCTAAGTGCTTTATGTGTATGAACTCATTTAGCTCAATAGCAGTAATTACTGGGTTTTTTGTTTTTGTTTTTGTTTTGTTTTCTTTTTTTAAAGTTTTGTTTCTATTTTCCTAAACTGCTAGACTATATGTGGGAAGTAATTACTGTTATTATCCCTATTTTACAGATAATGAAACTGAGGCAGAGAGAGGTTAAGGAACTTGCTCAAGGTCACGTAGCTGGTAAGTGGCAGAGCCAGCATCTCCTGAGTTAGGCAGGCTCCCAAGACACCTCTTGTATTCACTTTGGTATCTGCCTCTCTGAAGGGAAGTGCTTCAGGAGATTTTCCCAGGATGACTGACCACTTTTCATATCTTACCAATTATGGGTGTTAGAAAACCCACTTATACTGAATCTTGATCTGGTTTTAGGCATGTTCTTTACTGTTGGAAATAGAAATTGCTGATGACTCTGATTGCAGAAATGAGTGTTTTAAATGACGTAATCGTGTCTGAGTTCCATTTTAATTTATTGAGAACCTTTGTAAATTATTGTGTTGGAAAGATATGACTTAACCTACTAAAATGCTTTTTTTGCTATGTGTTTGAGAATTTTAAGTAGCATTAAAACTTTTGAATACGTTACTTAAATCTTACAAGTGTTGGCTACGCTAACTTCTGAGGTCTTTCCCAATTCGTATTTATTTCCATGCAGCATGAATAGTGGATTCATAAATGGAGAATGTTTTCCCAGTGAAAATTCTTTTTAAGAAAATATGGAAAAGAAATGTCATTAAATGGATTGAACATATTTTAGCCTTTCAGGCAGAATAATATGGGAAGAAAGCATTTGAAAAACATTGAGACAGCATTTCAAAGAATTTAATTTTTAAAAAATAAAAATAAAATCGAGGTGCTTATGTGCATGTGTATGTTCATGTTTGTATGCAGTTTAAACATTTTGTTTCAGAAATGTTCGATAATATATACTATTAGAGTAAATGATACGATGAACCTCATGTACCCATCACTTGACTTCCAACAGTATATTAGTGGGGTGTCGTGGCGCACACCTTAGTCCCAGCTACTCGGGAGCCTGAGGCAGGAGGATCGCTTGAGCCCAGGAGTTTGAGGTTGCAGTGAGCTATGGTGATGCTGTTGCACTCAAGCTGGGGCAACAGAGCAAGACTGTCTCAAACTAACAAACAAAAAATTGTAATGAAATCCTGAAAGGCTGTGCAAAGTGGAATTGTCACAGTATTATACTAAATATACTGAAGATTCACTACCTAAAGGGTCTTCTGGCTATCTTTTAAGATGTTCAGGAGCCCTCTGATTATTTGTTTCATAGGTTGATATTTTTGTATTTTAGACTTTTAAGAAGAGAAGTATCCCATTATCTTGGGATACAAGTATTTCAAGTGGTGTTAGTGTTAGATATATAGTTGATCCTCATTTTTTTTGTGGATTCTGTATTTACAAATTTGCCTACTTGGTAAACTTTATTTGTAACCCAAGATCAGCACTTAGAGCTTTTGTAATCATTTTTAGAAGATGTACAGAGTGTGAAAAATTTGAGTCGCCCAAGGCTCACATCCCCAGCTGAAGTCAAATAAGGCATGCTCTGCCTTCGTGTTTTAGCTCTCAGACTGTAAACCGTGTCCTCTTCATGATCTATTTAATGTCATATTTTTTGTATGTTTCTGCTTTTTGTTGGCAATTTCATCATTTAAAATGTGCCCTAAACATAATGCTGAAGTGCAGTCTCCAGTGTTCCTAAGCTCAAGAAGGCTGTGATGTGCCCTGTGGAGAAACTGTGTTAGATGAGCCTCATTTAGGCATGAGTTACAGCACTGTTGGCTGTGAGTTCCATATTAATGAATCAACAGTATATGTTAGATAAGGTATCTTTAAACAGAACACACATAAAACAAGTTTACGTATTGATTGTCGTATGAAAATGTTATGACCAGAGGCTCATAGGAACCTGACTCATGTAGCCTGTGCTTTAGCCCAGCCGGGTATCCTGAGCAGACCTGTGCTGTCCTGCTTTAGGACCTCTGCTGTGGTAGTCCTTTCACTTGGTGAGCCCCACCTGTCCCTTTTGCACTTGTCAAAAACTTATCCCACGATCGAGGTCTAACTCAGAATAATTTTTTTTTCGTAATAACTTCCTGATTTCTCTTGCTCTTTGCTCATCTCTCCATTTGCTGATCCCCCATAAAGTTTCAAGCGAGACTTGTCAGCAGCCCTCACTGTAATGTGAGTCCTCATCCTGTCCTCTTGCAGACTGCGACGTCTTCAAGGGGGAAATAAGGGAGTGCTGAACACAGATCCAGGCCACGTTCAGTGTGGAATAATACTTTTGTTGTGTTATTTTTATGCTGTAGCTTCAGGAATTTTCTAGCAGTCATCTCATAGTTCAACTCTGCTTCTGTAAGGTTATCATATGATTTCTTATTCATTTGTAGCCCACCTTTGTGAATAATAGCATTGCAGAAGTTAATGTTCCAGAATTACTCATTGTCTTATAGCCTTCCTAACTTTATTTTATTTTTCCCCTTACAGGAAATGACTTAGAGGCCTTACAAATACATCTGTGCATTCTTGCTTCAGACTTCACAATCGAGGGCCAACCCAGTCTGGAAGCACCTCTTATTAATGTTACAAGGAAACCGCTACCTCAGCAAACAAAAGGAAAGGAGGAGAAGACTTATAATAACAAATGCCATTTTTAAAAAAAGTTTGTTTTCAGAAAACATTAGAGGAAATTTGGAAATTTTTTGCATTGCAGAGACAAAGCTTTACAGGTAAATGGATTTGACAGGCAGGCTCTGTCAAAATTCTGCAGAGGTTTGATCTTCCTTCCTAAGGACTTTGTGTAAAGTAATTCTGTACTGCTTTTTAAATTGCTGTTGATCAGCTTGTGGGTTTTTGGGTTCTAACTTTTTGGTATGTTGAAGATACATTGTATTACATTATATTACATTTTTAAAAGTTAAGTTATTTTTCTGCCATTGTAAATACAAATATGGAAATATTCTTGCAAAGCAATTATAAGTAAACATTTTTCTCAGCAAGCATATCTTTTTATTGAGAGAGTGGAATGCTAAACAGTTCTTATGTAGCATTTTGGACACACTTTTATTTTTTGTCAGAGGTCCTGCCTACACTGAAAATATTAGTTATATAAATCTGTTGTCCTCACATCTACATCGGATCACGTCACCTGCCTCATGGAAATGCCTTTTTTAAAACTTAGATTTGCAGAACTCCACTATTTTTATACCTAGCTACCACTTTGGAAAAAAAAGAATCAGAACCCTGACCTACTCAGGGTCACTGGGACAGTCTCTCTCCCGTATGTATTGCTGCAGTGCCCAGGACAGTAAAATGGACTACAAGCGGCGCTTCTTGCTTGGCGGGTCCAAGCAGAAGGTGCAGCAGCACCAGCAGTACCCGATGCCCGAGCTGGGCCGAGCACTGAGTGCTCCCCTGGCATCTACAGCCACCACTGCCCCCCTGGGCAGTCTGACCGCTGCAGGCAGCTGCCACCACGCCATGCCCCACTCCACTCCCATCGCCGACATCCAGCAGGGCATCTCTAAGTACCTGGATGCCCTCAACGTCTTCTGCCGTGCCAGTACTTTCCTCACAGATCTTTTCAGCACTGTGTTCAGGAACTCGCACTACTCAAAGGCGGCTATGCAGCTCAAAGACGTGCAGGAGCACGTCATGGAAGCAGCCAGTCGGCTGACCTCGGCCATAAAGCCTGAGATCGCCAAAATGCTGATGGAACTCAGTGCTGGGGCTGCAAACTTTACCGATCAGAAGGAATTCAGTCTGCAGGACATTGAGGTAGAGTATCTTCTGTGTCATACTTAGGTAGCAAAATATATTCCAGAGGTAAGTGAAAATATGGTCTTAGTTTTTACCAAATCATCGTAATGGTAGCCTTTGCCCTCCTTCTGTTGGTACTCGCTCCTTGTAAAAAATTTGTGTGTGCCAGGTTCTGAATTGCTTTCATTTCAAATTAAGTAGGTTAAAAGATTATTAAACAAACGAGCCTATATGTTATGTTTTTGTCCTTTAAATTTTCAAATTGGATCCTGATTTCCAAATAACACATTGTTAAAAGTTCTTAGTGGGTATTAGGAATCCTAAATATGATTAAGAGCTTTATTTGTGGATTTTCATTATGTAGGATTGGTTTGTAGAAAGTTCCACACGTTTATAGGATAAATTGTTTTTTCAGTTCTAAACTCACAGCTGTTCACATTCAGATGCATTTGAGTCTTAGTCAACACATTTCTTGGGGGTCTTTTATTTTTTTCCCTTGCACAACTCACAGTCTATCTCGAGGTCATTGATACTTAAAATGAAATATTCTTGTCTTTTAGGGCTCTAGATTAAAATGTAAGATTAGAATACAAGTTTCATTCAGAATAAAGATGACCTGTTTCCTTGACTTTGTTTAGGAAATGTTTTATTAAACTTTGATCACTTATTCAGTAGATTTAAAAAATTATTTTTAGTTGTTCAGAGTGTTAATTTGAGATTGATTTTTCCATGTGTCCTTGTATGTCTAGGTGAAGTTCTTGGATATGAAGTGCTAGGAGGGAGAATGTCCCTTTCCTTATCCTTGGGCTGAAATCACCAGGCTTTTAAGTCAAATCTGATAATTGAGGTGGCTGAATGAGCTAACACTGCTTTGGATTTAAAAAAAAAAAAAGAGCTGGACTATTAAGTAATATGACTAATTTTTATTCTGTTTAAAAGTGATTTTGAAGAGATTTATAAGAGGGACTTAGAATTATTTTTTAAGAAGTAGCATCATTGGTGTAAATCAGGGATTATCAAACTCTTTTTTGTAAAGGGCAGATAGGAAATTTTAGGCTTCATGGGCCACATGTGGTCTCTGACACTTTTTTTTTTTTTTTTTTAACAACCCTTTAAAATTATAAAAGTGAAGTTAGGCATGGTGGTGTGTACCTGTAGTCCCAGCTACTGGAGAAGCTGCTGAGGTGGGAGGATCACTTGAACCCAGGAGTTCAAGGCCAGCTTGGGCAATTTAAGGAGACCCTGTCTTTAAAAAAAAACAAACAAAACGCTGAGCCTGGTGGTTGATGCCTGTAATCCTAGCACTGTGGGAGGCCAAAGCAGGAGGATTTATGGAGGCCAGCCTCAGCAACGTAGTGAAACCCTGACTCAATTAAAAAAAAAAAAAAAAGGTAAAAATCAATTTTACCTTGTGGACCTGTCTATTCCATGAACTGGATTTGGCCCATAGACTGTAGTTTGCTCCACCTGTTGGTATAAACATGTAGTAACCTTCTTGGGTCATTTTATATCAAGAGAAATTATTATTTTGAAAGTGTTTATAGAATGGCTTGTCATAGTTTAAAGTATTTTAAAAGTTATGTAGATAAAGCGGGCCTGTACTTATCAAAAGAAATTCGTGCAATGAAACATAAAACTTCTTTCCCATTCCTTTCCCTTGACATGACCATTGTTGACTGGTTAGTGTCTGCCATTCCAGACCGCTGTCTATACATGCACAGATACATATTTGTGCACACACAAAAGTACAGCATTGGCTTCTGTTTGTTTTACATAAAGAACCACGTTGTCCAGCCACCAGTGTGCCCGGTCGGTGCTTGACAGAGATGTGGCAAGAGAACAGCTAGGGACACTTTGCCCTCTTTTGGAAAGTGTTGAACAATGTTAGACCCTGACTGTTACAGCTATGCCGTGATGACATAAGCATTTTTAGCTTTATTTAGCACTTTAGGCAAGAGTGGTTTGAAAAATAAGGTCAAAGGCTTTTATTTTAACCTGAACATTATTGAGCTCTTCTTCACGCCATGCTTCCAGGTATTGGAGGAGACAGAGCCAGACCTGCATGGCCCTTTGCTTTCCAGCCCTGGCGTGCAAGTGCCCTTTGTGCCTCAGGTCAGGACAGTAGAGAAGATAACCAACCCTGAGAAGGAGTGGAGTCTTAGTGAGCTACTGGGGTACCGCAGTACTTTGTTTCTTCTCATTTCCTGGGACCGGCGTGGACTGCTGAAGCTGAGAAGGGGAAATACTTATGTTGTAGTTTGGAATTTTGACTTGGCTCTCACTATTGAAATGCTGATTAGGATAGCTGGAATACTACCATGTTTTTTGTACATAATTGCCCAAACAAATTTTCCAAGACTAATCTGGAAACTAAGTGCTCTTGGTGGGTTTTAGAATCTATTGTATCTATTCTGAGTTTCAAACAGCTGACTTACAAATGAATTTCAACATGTGATTGCCAGTTGTCGGCCCGCAGAGTTAACATTTTACTTTTTCCCTAGATAGGTGCTGCCAGAGGATTTAGCCGTAGACCAGTAAGGGTTTCTCTTCTCAGAATGTTCACCAACTCAGATGAAATGGCTAGGCATTTGGATTTTTTTCCTCTTGTTATTTTTTTAGGGTTTTATAAGTAAGGCCCTGAAAGGCTCTTTAACATTCATTCCTGGGGAATGGAATCTGTGGCCTTACATTGCTGAACTTGACTGGCTAGGCAAGGCCTCTCTACTCAGGAGCTCAGCCCAGGACTGTGGGTGAAGAAAGCCCTGAATTCGGAGTATTCAAATGCTTGACTATTGCAAACCTAGGAGAAAGTATGAGTCCCCCTCCCACCACTGAAGGTGGCCAATGCATGCTTCTTTTGCTCCCAGGGTGATTCTGATTTACAGCCAGGTTTGGAGTTTGCTTATTAATTGACAGATACTGATGCCCAGGAGCTGTGGTTGCCAACTGTGTGCTCTGCCACTCTGCTCTGGGGCAGGCAGGAGTCCTGTCCAGTCTGTACTCATCAGTGACTTTGCCCCTTAGCCGGGGTGCATCACCTCACAGTCTACTGTTAGAGTAATGAGTTGTAACTGTGATGTTTCACTAGTTGACTAGTGCCTGCCACACTGTTTATCTGGCATGTCAGCCCAGAAAGTAAATTGTGGGGCACAGAGTCAGAAGATCTAGGTTTAGAAGGTGACCCTACTTATTGCCTGTATGGCCTTGAGCAAATCTTTTAGCATTTCTGAGCCTCAATTTGCCCATCTATAAAATGGACTTCCCACCCACCTTCCAGAGTTCTTATGAAGATCAGAAGCAATTAGTGTGTGTGAAGCACTGTGCCTCAGGTAGTTATCATCATCACTATTATTGTTTCCATCATGGCTTGCAAGGTACTATTAGCCCTTCTCTCAAGTGCAAAGGACAGTAACATATGAAGCTGACGTCAGAGAGAAATATGCAGCAAGTTGTTCGTCTGATTGGAACACTTTCAGGTGGAAACAGTTGCCACTCCCAGAATATTTGTCCCTGCCCTTTCTTACTGGGTTCTTGAGGTAGGTACCTTCCTTTCCCCTTCATGTTCTCTTGGGTGTTCTAAGGCAGCGGCAATATTACCTGCCTGATGACGGAACTGCCAGGACCTTTTCATCATAAAAGCCTAAGAGAACCTCTTCTACCAATAATTACTGTTTGCCTTGCACTGAGAATGGGACACAGGGAAGAAAGTGGACAGGGAGGATGTGCATTGAGTACACTTGCAGTAGTAGCAAGGAACCATGGGTAAGCCAGTTGACAGTTTAGGTAGGATTTTTTTCCTCTAGATTTATAGAAAATGTATAGTTTATATTGAATATGAACTAGAATTTTGTCTAAAATGAAAAATATCCTCAGCAGATGCTTCATGGAATTCCTTTGTATATGTCTCAAACTGTCAGTCCAGCCAAAATGTGAATTCAGGAAAAATGTGGTTCCCCATTTTGAAATTTTTCTCTGTACCAAGCTTGTATCTTTTCTTTTTGAGTCTAGGAGTGTCTCTGCTGGTGGTTTTTTTGTTTGTTTTTTGTTTTTTTAGAAACAGGATCGCGCTCTGTCACCCAGGCTGGAGTGTAGTGGCCCAATCATAGCTTGGCGCAGCTTTGAACTCCTGGGCTCAAACAATCTTCTGGCCTCAGCCTCCTGAGTAGTCAGGACTACTACCACCACACCCAGCTAATTTTTGAAAAATTTTTTGTAGAGATGGGGGGGTCTCATGATGTTTCCTAAGCTGGTCTCAAGCTCCTGGCCTTAACCAGTCCTCCTGCCTTGGCCTCCCAAAGTGCTGAGATTGTAGATGTGAGCCATCATGCCCATTCTTCACTGGTGGTTTTGTGATTGTGTTAATTCTAGTGTTTCTGGAATTAGCATGCCAAGCTGGCTGAATTGAGTTGGCTGATTTTTCTTTGATTTTATATACCTTAGTTTCATTTGTTCTAGAAATCTCTTCCCCTAACTAAGGATCATTTGCAGTTAAAACATGTAGTTCATATTGAGAAAGTACAGATAGCCAGGCATGGTGGCTCATGTCTATGATTCTAGCACTTTGGGAGGCAGAGACAGGAAGATTGCTTATGGCCAGGCGTTTGAGCCACCGTGCCCGGCCAGGGCTGGACTTTTTGATTTTGTTCAGACGTGTGTGCAACCAAGCTGTTATTCTGAAAATTATTAACCAAAAGGAGAAAAGTAAAGAATTAAGCAAATTTCCTGTTTCTCCAATATAGACTGTCGTTCATGGTAACCAAATAGCCGTAATGGATGAGAGAAACGTCTATATAGAAGAATCTCAAAATTCTTCTGTGTAGAAGGGATGATATAATTAGGAAAATCACCATTTTGCAGACCATGATGAATCCAATGACTCAGTGGTCAGCTGTGGAAGATAAAAACCATGTGATGAAAGGTGCTGGGGAACTGCATGCAAGAGAGACCAGGCCATCCCCGCCCAATCCCATTGATCAGTCTCAGCAAAAACAAAACCCTTAAATAATTTAATCAAGCTTCTAGAATGAGTTTCCAGTCTACAGGAGATACTGAGTTTGGTAAAACAAATTATGCAACACCACAAAAAAGTGATAGGACAAATTCAGAATGTGGCATATTCTAGTCAGTTGACCTGATTTGTTCAACAAGTCAGTAGCATGAAAGAAAATTAGGTTCTAGATTAAAAGAGAGTTTAACAGCCAAATAAAATTACCTTTTTGGCAGTCTTACCAAATGTTTGGGGGTTGAGATTCAAACCAACCGTAAAAAGATAACTTTTGAACTTTGAACATGAACTGGGTCTTGGTTCATTGGGATTTACTTCAGAAACAAAAAAAGATGGGGAAGGGGGGAAGGACAGATGGAAAAAGCCTGTCAAATATTGATGAGATAGAAGCTTTTTGGCGGAGTGTGTGGGGTTTGTTATGCTGTGCTTTTGTATATGTTTGGATATTTCTCAGGTTTATAAAAAGGGAGAGAGAAACTTACGACTGGCTAATAGGAGGAATGTATCAGAGTACCCAGTGAATGATTCCATTGCACGGAGGGATTTGTAGATGCAGTGGTCTAACAGAAAAGGGCGTATTGAGTAGTTAGAACTCCCGAGGTGTAGGGATAAAGAGAAAAGCAGGTGCTCTTCAGCAACATGAAGAGAATAAAAGTGAATCAAAGGAGAAAATAGTAAGAGAGAGAAGGCACCTTCTGAAGGCAGGATCCCAACAGCAGGTAGCAGTCAAGGAAAAGACATGTTCCGAATTTTGGTGACTTGTGATTGAATGACAATGTTGGTTTCTTTTAGGAGAATATGACTTAAAATTTCAGATTTGCTAAAAAGGCTTGAGTAAATATAAGGGAAAAATTAGGTTTGGTGGGCAAATTAGAAGGAAACAGAAATAGAAGAGTTCATGGAATATAATTTTAGGTAGAACTGCTTTTCCTGGATTAATTTTTGTGGTTGCTGGTCAGCTTGTGAGATTTCACAGGATTGGAAAACAGCCTGTTCTGGCAGCCTCCCTCATCTTTACAAATCAGGAATCTGAGTGTCTGTAAAATGGCATTTGCCTAAAATCCTTCTGAGACCAGCACACACAGGGGTTT
Source organism: Cheirogaleus medius (assembly GCA_008086735.1). Lineage (NCBI taxonomy): Eukaryota > Metazoa > Chordata > Mammalia > Primates > Cheirogaleidae > Cheirogaleus > Cheirogaleus medius. The sequence continues at coordinate 2,046,889 of VBSM01003212.1, forward strand.
GTGTCCCATGTGTCTAGTACCTCTGCCGCCCCAGGCCAGTGCAGTCTGCAGGGGGGCTTGTTGGCAGAGTCCATCCCTCCGTGGGACCAGGTTTTCTGCCCCTTTCATTAAGGCTGAGATGTCCAGAGCCAGGAAAGCAGAAATATCCTGATGTGGCGGAACCCCTGTGAGCCCTTGCTTACACCAGGACCATTCCTGAGTAGGCCCCGGCTACCTGGCCTGCTTCCCTCTTCATGTGGCTGTGCCACCAACCTCCTTGATGAAATACACATGAGCTGGCTGCAAGCATGGCAAAGATGATGAGGACAATAAAAACCGCTCCAGGTCTGGTAGGCCAGACAGATAAATAAATAGACGGTGGCACTGGGTGTGATGAGGCTGCGATGCAGATGGAAAATAGCCTCCAGCCTGAGTGTGGATTCTGTGCGGCTTTCAGCTGCTCCTCCCCACTGCCCCCCAGCTCACTGTGACAGCGCCAGCCCCATACCAGAGCTTCCTACCTGACCTGGAAGAATTTGGAGTGGGGCAGGGCACAGGCCTTGTAGGTCCTGGGAAGAGTGGGGAGACACTGGCAGTTACCTCCCAATGGCCAAGCTCCTCTTCTTTCTTAGTAACAAGCTCTGATTTTGTTTTTCAGGCATATTGTGCCTGGAATAAGGATTACACTTCCCGTTCTCCTTTATAGCTAGCAGTAATCAGTTGAGTAAGATCTGGTCCGTGAAGATATAACTGTAAGTCCTGGATGAGACTACTGGGAAGTCTCCTTAAAGCGAAAGGGGTGCTCCCTTCTCCCCCAATTTTCTACTGTCTAGAATGCAAGCAGAATGGCTGACGGTCATTTAGCCATTCAGAACTATGAAGTAACTTAAGAATGGAAGCCTTGCTTGAGAACGCAGAACAGAAAGATGGGCACTCCGTTCCTTGTCATGCCCTGGCATCTCCACTGCAGCTCTGCACTGCCTGTCCCTGGGTTGTTTTCTATCTTAGAAAATAATAAACATCACTCTTATTTAAGCTGCTGTATTTTTTGTTGTTTGTTTTTGTTTTGTTTTGTTATATGTAGGTAAACCTGATCCTAATTAAGTAGAAACAGGAAGACCAGTTAAGAGGCTACTATAGTAAACCAAGCAGTAGATGATAGTAGTTTAGGATGGAATGGTAGCAGAAGAGGTGACTAGAAGCAGTTATCTATATATATTTTTTTATTGTGGTAAAATATACATAACTTAAAATTCGCCATTTTAACCATTGTTAAGTGTATAGTTCAGTAGCATTAAGTGCACTCATGTTGCCATGCATCCATCACAGTCATCCGTCCCTAGAACTTTTTCATCTTCCCAAACTGAAACTCCGCACCTGTTAAACAATAACACTCAGTTCCCTTCCCCTGCCAGCCCCTGGCAACCACCATTCTACCTCCTGTCTCTGAATTTGATTACTGTAGGAACTTCAGACAGATGGAATCATAGAGTATTTGCCCTTTTGTGGTCATCTTATTTCACTTAGCATAGTGTCTTTCAGGCCCATCCATATCGTAGCATATATGAGAATTTGCTTCTTTTTTAAGGCTGATTAATGTTTCAGCAGTTGTATTTTGAATGTAGTTGTATTTTGCGCTGTGCGTGCGTGCGTGTGTGTGTGTGTGTGTGTGAGAGAGAGAGAGAGAGAGAGAGGAGTGTTAAAGATGACTCCAGGGCTTATGACATGAGCACCCGGGTTCCCTAGTAGTGCTGTTCACTGCGATGGGGAGCCATGGGGAAAAGTGAGCTAGGGTAGCAGGTCTGTGATGCCTGTTAGACATCCAAGGGGTGATTTTGGGTAGAGAGTTGGATATACAAATCTGGAGTTCAGGGTTGAAGTCCAGAGCTTGGAGACCATCAATCACTGGATGGTAATTAAAGCCAGACAGCTGGACAAGGTCATCAAGGAAGTAAGTGTGTTGGAGAATGAGTGAACCTGGGGCACTCCAGCATTGAGAGGTCAGAGATAGATAGGAAGCGGTCAAGACGTCTGAAATGGGAGCAGCTAGAGAGCTAGGAAGAAAATGAAGCAAGTGTATGTCCTGGACACCAGGCAAAGCAGGTGTTTCAAGGAGGAGGGATTCCAGAAGAGATTTTGGAAGAAAAACAAAAAAAATAAGGAAATTAAAAAATTAAAAATATATATATAAAAAGGAGGAGGGAGATGCTGCTTAGAGGTGAGGCCTCCCCACCACATTGCAAGACTTGCCATAGTTATCACTGGTTGGAATGCCATGCAGATAAAACTGGCTGGGAGTGTCCCTGACACATGGGGATGGTGATCCCTGTCTCAATGAGGTAATGTGAGGCATCTGGTACAATGTATCATAATGATGATAATGTTCATGGGGACCGATTTCTACTTGTGAATTCCCTATTTATCTTTGTAATCAGTTTATCAGTTAAGATATTTTAGTATTCTTGATAGAAGTGACAATTTTTAATAAAAAATACACTCACATCAACAGAATTTCCTGAACTCTAATGGGCTTCTAGACCATATGGAGTTTCTGCCTTATATAAACCTACAATACAAATCTGTTTGTTTATGGAGAAAACTTGTATTTTGAATGGGAAAAATAACTCAAGAACAGAGATCTTTGTCTGCTGTAATTTATAGTGGTCTGTTGGTTGGACTTAGTTACCTTGAGTGGCCTTTCACTTTTTCCCTGGATAATGTTTTATAATTCTTATTAGTTAAGATTTATAGCAGTGTAGTTGAAACATAAAACTTTCTATGTGTGTTGACATGGCAATAAATTTTTTATAATTTTGTTTTGGAAAGCAAACTGTAAAACAACATAATATCATCTAGTTTTTGCAAAAAAAAACATCTATAGGTAGAATCTGGACTGTATAGGGAACATACAGTCATTGGTTATATTGGAATATTTAATACTGTTTATTTGTTTATTTAGCTGATCTCTTCCCCCAATTTATTGACAATGAGTATGTATTACTGATATAAAAGGTTTGGGGCGCCACAGTGCTTACTTCATGAATTAGGAGCTGAGAATGTAATCTTACCTGAATTATTAGCATTTGGTGTTGGCTCTGCCCCCTTGAGCGCATGTTAGCTTTCTTCCCTTCCCTTGTTCTTTCTCTTATACATAGCTGGACAGCTTGCCTATGTTCTAGGTTAATGCTGATTGGAAAAAAGATTGGGTTGTTATTTTGTTAGTTTTTTACTTGTCCATTTCAGTGAGCCTGTTTTTTACATTTTTATGCTATAGTGTAATCTTCGGAGTCCAGGCAAGGTCTGTCTACTGCATTCTCTATTTCTCGGGAGACACGTTTAGGTCTTTGTATCACATTCTGGTCTGTCAGTTAGGTCGTTATGTAATGACTCTGGAATTACCGTAAGAACAAAAGACGCCTCATTAAGAACAAGGTTGAGGACACTTGGAACCAAATGTAATATTTAAGGTATAAGTAAGTATTGAAGAGAAGACTGATTGAATGGTTTTGGAATTTCTAATACAAGCAGACAATATGTATCGACATCATTTCACTCACTCTAGACTTTTTTATTTTTTATTTTTAAATTTTTTTTTAATTTCAGCATATTACAGGTGTACATACGTTTAGGTTACATATATTGCCTTTGCCCCACCCAGTCAGAGCTTCAAGTGTGTTACTCACTCTAGACTTTTAAACTCATCAGAAATAAATGTATGCGTGACAGTTTTACTTGTTCTTCACTCTGCAGGGATATGAAAAAGATGAGCTGTTGAGTGTAGTTGAGCAGAACAATGAACTTAGTGAGAAATTATTCGCATTGATGTGAAAATCACAAAGTGAAAACAATTTAAAAAGAAAGCCTGTTACAGTGGTTTACACCTGTAGTCCCAGCTCCTCAGGAGGCTGAGGCAGGAGGATTGCTTGAGCCCAGGAGTTTGAGACCATCCTGGGCAACATGGGAGACCTCAATTCAAAAAGAAAAAATTAAATTTTTTTTTAAAAAAGAAAATCACAAGGTGTTTCAGGAAATGGGGTGTGGACTTGGGCACATCATCATTCCAACCACACGCAGGTATTCAGGGCTGAATCAGAAGAGGAATAACTAAAACTAAATTTTGCAATATTCTAGGAAGGTAGAGTTTGTATGTAGGTTAATCTGCAGCAACTATGCTGGTGTAGAAAGGGTGGTCTTTTTCTTTTCTTTTTTTCTTTAAGAGATGGGATCTCACTCTGTCACCCAGGCTAGAGTGCAGTGGCATGATCCTAGCTCACTGCAATCTTAAACTCCTGGGCTCAAGCGATCCTCCCACCTCAGCCTCACAAGTATCTATCAGGGGCTTGCCACCATGCCCGGTTAATTTTTCTTACTTTTTGTAGAGATGGGGTGTTGCTTTGTTGCCCAGGTTGGTCTCAAACTCCTGGACTCAAGTGATCTTCCTGCCTCAGCCTTCCAAAGTGCTGGGGATTATAGACGTGAGCTACTGCACCCAGGCATGGTGGTCTTTTGATGCTCAAAATAGGATGACCTTAAATTAAAATCTGTTTTATAACCTGAATAAAATATAAAAAGCATCAAAAAGAAAAAATATTCTAGTTTTATCCATGAACACAACATCTTAGCAACAGATGTGCTACATACATACAGAAGGGAAAGTGAAGGTGAACATGTACGCTTCTCTGGTATCATCAGGGCTTCCCAGAAAACAAGCTTCTTTTTCAGCAGATCTCTGGTGGTTGTTTGTAATCCATAGTTCCTTCTGTCCTTAGTAGCCATCCATTACTGTGTCTGTATCCTGGATCTTGTCACAGGCAGACACAGTAGCCTGGAATTAATAGTTAGGAACACATCTCTTAGAGTCAAACACACCTGGTATCAGATCTCCACTTACTACTTGCTGGACATTAAGCAAGTTTCTTTACCTCTCTAAGCCTCAGTGTTGTCATCTGTAAACTGGGTGAATTGCTCAGACTCCACAGGGTCTCGTTCACTGCCTGTAAAGTACTTGGTATGGGTTAAATACTCAATAGATGGTAGCTATGGATAGAGCTTCACTGACATTTTAAACTTAAATATCTATCTTTGACCACTCATCAGTCCTCCAGCTTATCACATCTGTTCTGCAACCTTACTGAACCCCATAGTCCAGGAAACTTTCTCCATGGAAATGAGAAAATTAGATCAAATACATGCTTGATTAAAGCTGGCTGTTATTATGTATAGTACTAAATAAATGCTGTCTATTGATGTCACATATCTCCTACTGGGTTCATAGTCCTGCTACCTCTGTGTCCCTCATCCTGCCCAATCTAGCACAGATCATTGATAGGAGGAGCTTTGGGGGAGGTGTGAGTGGAAACCCAAGAGGTTTGGGTTGGGGCTTCAGCCTGTAATTTTGATTGTTCACTACAGAGGGAGGATGCTTTGATGTGAGATTTGTGTGAGGTTTTTCTTGTTTGTTGGCTTACTTGTCTGCTTTAGTTTGGGTCCTGGTGATTTCCACCGCAGAAAAATATTCAGAGGGAATTAGTGTCATGCTGGGATCTGGCCTGTCTCTGTTTCTCCAGGAAACAGCTCTGACCAGTGGGGATTTAGAGGGGGTGTGGTAAAGGGCAAACTCTGACATGTGTGCTGGGAGGAGAGAGGTCCAAGGTTGAGTCTTATTTTGTGCTGCTCCAAGGGACAGGACTGGGCTGGAACATGGGCACTGTGTTGGATTTTGATTTCTGATGAAAGACAGTGGAAACAGTTCCCCAGCCTTCACCACTTCCCAAAGACAGTGCACTGAGGGCTGGCAGCGAGTGGGCCCTCTCAGGTCTGCTCCTACTCAGTTGGATGAATTGCAAACTCAGAATAATTCTTTTGTAAGTTCTCTACTGTGCAAGCCAATGAAATATAGAATACCTTCCCCCCAAAGATTTGAACATTATGGAACGTAATAAAAGAATTGCAGGCCGGGCGCGGTGGCTCACGCCTGTAATCCTAGCACTCTGGGAGGC
>VBSM01003212.1:2052966-2070450 GCA_008086735.1 Cheirogaleus medius
AAAAAAAAAAAGAATTGTAAAAGTTTTTTGTTGGTATTATTGCCAAATTCAATGTGGATAAAACAACTGTAAGAGATTTGGAAAAAATGTCAGTAATCTGGAAAGGTTTGTGATCAAGTTACTTTGTAAGTGACAAGTTCTTTACAAGAAATAGAAAATCATAGAGAACACATCGTAGCTGTGGTTTATGCAAGAAACGAAAGAGGGAGCAGCAAACAAGCTGTCAGAACAGCTTTAGCTGGAGCCAGAAGGTTGCCAGATAAATGCATATTTGTATTATTATAATTACATGTCGATACTACATGATAATATAGTATTATGTATATAATATTTTTAAGATGAATTTCCAACTTGAACTATTAACCAATCAACTATTAATTGTATCATGTTAGTGGGTTTATGCTGTACCAATGAATGAAGTTGTTCATTATGTTTTGTTGACTCCTAGAAGACTGGTCTGTCAGCTTTGTTTTGTAAGATTGGAAATGTAACATACAACTATGTTAATAACTATGTTAACACTATTACTGAGATAACCAGTATCTTCAGATTCCATTTTCAATGGAATATCTTCTTATAGTAAAACTGATCTTTCAGATTTTTAATCACTTGGTTTTACTTTGCCTTCTGAGTACTCTGTGGACATAGCTGGACTTGTGGATTGCTCTCTCTGGTTCAGAGGGAGCTCAAAGACAACGAGAATTGGTATGAGCTAGAGTCCAGATGAGGGAGTGGAGAATAGGATTAGGGAAGAATGGATGGGAATTTGGAAGACCTTGGGTCTCGCTATTTGATGGAAATGTTTTGACTTCTAGGCATTATGCAATGAGGTCCAGACGTGAAAACAAAGGTAGATCCTTCTAAGCATGGTGACCTTTTAACTTTGTATGATTTCAGATTTCTAGTGAATTATTGCCTCTTTTTTTTTTTGACAGAGTCTCACTCTGTCACCTGGACTAGAATGCCATGGTGTCAGCCTAGCTCACAGCAACCTCAAACTCCTGGGCTCAAGTGATCCTCCTGCCTCAGCCTCCTGAGTAGCTGGGATTACAGGCATGCACCACCACTCCTGGCTAATTTTTTCTATTTTTTAGTTGCCCAGCTAGTTTTTTCTATTTTTAGTAGAGACGGGGTCTCTTGCTCAGGTTAGTCTCAAACTCCTGACCTCAAGTGATCCTCTCACCTTGGCCTCCCAGAGTGCTAGGATTACAGCCATAAGCCACTACGCCCGGCCAATGGTTGCCTTCTATTCACGTTGATAGTTGAAAATGTATTGTGCTAATCCAGCAGCAACGTACAGCCTAAAAATCCCTGGCTCTCTTGTTTCCACAGGTGTTGGGGCGATGCTTCTTGACAGTGGTGCAGGTCCATTTCCAGTTCTTGACTCACGCGTTACAGAAGGTCCAGCCGGTGGCTCACTCTTGCTTTGCCGAAGTGGTTATGCCAGAAAAAAAGAACAGCAGCAGCGGTGGCGGCTTATCTGGCACGGGACACACACCCGAACTGGAGGAAGCTGTGCGATCCTGGCGGGGCGCTGCCGAGGTAACCCTGGCTTTGGGGAAGTTAGCGCCTTTTGTTCAAATAGAAGAGGCTCCCGAGGGCCTTTGCCTGTTGGTTCTCAAAAGAGCCATTTCATTTAGAAATTTAAGTTTTAAACTGTTACCATTAGCTTGTTCATTCAACAGTGAGTATCGTTGTGAATGCCCACTTTGTTCCAGGCGCGTGCCAGGCATTAGGATGACAGCCTCTATGCACAGCCTACTGGGCGAGCGGGCTCACAAAACGGTACAGGGCTGTGATGGAGAAGGGCAGGAGCCAGAGGACAGGCCTGTCTCTGAATGCAGGAAAGCTTCCAGGAAGGACTGGGGGGAAAGGGCTGGCGCCCAAGTCAGGAAGGACAGGGTGGAGCTGTCTGGGAGGGTAGGTGGTCAGCCAGGCCGCTCGGAGGGCAGGCAGCAGTGCTTGGCAGACAGAAGGAGCGGCGAGCTCCAGAGCCACAACCACACCAGAGTGAAAGTCCAGTGAACACTGGGGATTTTGTCTGTTTTTTGATAGCCAAATCATTCACTTTAGAAGTGCTTGGCATCTTTGTAGCTTTTTAAATTCTTTAAGATTCTTAACTGGTCAGACTCTGCCTAGATCCTCATCTTTTTTCAGTTGCTCTGCATGTGATTTGAGCAGTTCTCCAGTATTACTTTATTTGACTTCGTGAAGTCTTCCATATTTTGGAAGATTGGCTATTTCCCAGCACAGCAGATATGTTTATAAAATCCAGCCATCATCAGCAAGAGCCGGACCAAGAGGTTGGCTCCCTGACGGGTAGAGGTGGCACTGGTGTGGGATGGTATGGCGTCGCGATTGGGCATGGGGGAGCAGCCATGGGGAGAATCCTGTGAAGATTCTCCTCTCGTGGTGACCACCCTGTGACTGAGGGGCCTGCCACAGTGGTGAGCCGAAGGCACTCCCTGAGCGCTCCACTGGGAGATTCCAGCTGAGCGTGGGATTCCTTTTCCAGTCGCTGGTGTGGCCCTCACTATTCCTTTGCCACGACCAGAAGAATTTAAACTTAAACATAAGCCAGTCAAGAAAAGCTCTAAAAAAGCCTCTCTTAAGGAAACTTCGCCTATAATCAATGGCAACACATTTATCGTTTCCAGTAAGAAGAAGAAAAAAAATAAACCTTCAAAGTTGAGACTTTAACTAGGACTAACTGTTCCATTTTACAGAATAAAAGATTGTTTATAGTTTATGAATAGTATATTGATTCATTATATAATGTCTGCTTTGAATCATTCCATAATTAATTTGGCATAATATTTCATTTTATGTTTTAGTAACCTCCTTTAATCACATTTTAATATTGTGTCTCTAATTTTCTTATTATTTCAATTTTATGCTGTTCTGCTGCATTGTTGTCATTTCTGTTCAGTTTCCTTTTCCTGCTTGCTTATTTGTTTTGGTTTCTCTTTCATGTTAAAGGCCCTGAAATGCTAATTGGAAGTTGTGTATTGGGGTTGGACCTGTTTGCTTCATTGTAGGTGGCTGGGCCGTGGGCCCCAGACCCATGTCTGGTCATCTGGCTTTGCAGCCCTCTGGCTGCTGGGCTCCCAGCCTCCCGATGGTTCAGCTCACGCTTACAAACTCTGACGCCGGGCTCAGGCTTCTCCACTTAGCCTGCTGGCATCTCTCATGCTGAGAACCCACCAGCAAGAGGCCTCCTGGTACCCCCTTGACCTCCTCACCTTCACCTTTTCCTCTGCCCACTTCAGTCTGTCCAGGCCTTTCTGCCCTCGTTACACTCCCTTCGCTTCTGGCCAGTGACACCACCCCACACTGCACAGAGAAAACAGAACTCCCCCGACATCAGCCTTTCTTCCTCACATCACCAAAACACCACCGCCCGCCCTGTGCCCCACTTCACGCCTGTCTTTTTTTCCTTCTCCTCATGACAGCAGAGGAGGTGCCCTGTCCTCCTGTCGTCCAGGATTGCCCTGTCCCCACCTCGCCACATCTTCAAGGGCCCAGCTTCTGCGGTGGCACCCTGTGTTTTCTTTCCCTCGTCCCCAACCTGTTCCCACCAGTACACAAAGATGCTGCCAACAGAAAACCCACTCTGCCCTGCCCTGTTTCTCTGCTCTTTTCAGAGCCAGCCTCTTGGAGTAGTGTCTGCTTTTTTCTCAGCTTTCATTCATTCAGGAAAATAATTATTATGAAGCATTTCAAGCATATAGAAAGTATCACACACATCTGTGTATCTTCCTTTTAGCTTTGTCAAATCTTAACTTTTTGCCACATTTGCTTCATGCTTTTTATATATATTTTAACAGAAAAATATTACAAATGCAGTTGAATCCTCTTTATACCTCTCCACTGTCATTCACATCCCTTCCTCTCTGGAGATAGCCTCTTTCAAATTTGGAGTCTGTGATTGCTGTGCATATTTTAATATTTTTACTATATATGCATGTGTCCATACATAATATAAGGTATGATTTTGCACAATTTGAAACTTTATATAAATAGCATCATTCAGCTCACTGAAATCTGGCTTCCACTACTATACAAGAATATGCCTTCTCTTGTCAAGGTCATTGACGCCTGCCTTCTGTGCTTTCAAATCCGGGGAACCCTTTGGACTCCATTCATCAGCTCAGAACAACAGGGAGAGTATTTTCCCCCTTGGAAATACTGTCTTCTTGTGGCATACAAGAAGCAGCCTTGCTTTCCTCTTGGGCCATGCTTGTTTCCCCTACTAGCTTCTCTTCCTCAACACAGCTTCCAAATGTGAGTTTCTCCGGGTTCAGTTCTAAGTGCTCTTCTCCCTAGGGAGTCTCCATCCAGTCTTGGGACCTAAAAAAACCACCAGTGCCCTGGGGATGGGGTCCTCAAATATGTGTGCCAGCCCACTCCCTGTGAGCTCCAGGCCCCTGAATTCTGCTGCCGCCTGCCTCAGGCCTCCCAGGTAGCGCAGGCCTAGCTTCTTCCCACTCACCTGTTCCTCTCCAGGTCTTCCCCTTGCTAGCAAGTGTTGCCATCTTACACCACGGGTTGTTCATTTGAGAAACCTGGGATTTTTCCTTCAGTGTTTCCGTCGTGTCTACACCTGTTCCAATCCTTCAGAAAACCCTGCAGGCCCCACCTCCCAGATCTGTCCACTTCTCACTCACCCCCATACACATGCAGTTCCATCCACTGTCTGCTCCTCCTTTAACTCTCAGCCTAAATGCTATTTTCTCAGCATCTAGGGCACTCCCTGCTAGAGTACTCTGTTTCCCTCAGTGTGTTTTTCTCTGTTTTTAATTCTGCTCATTTGTCTACCCTTTCCTCCATGAAGCTGTCAGCTCCAGGAGGACAAGGACCAGGTTTTGTGCTCTAGTAGGTATCTGGCAATACCTAACAGCACCTTGTGAACTAAATATATGACTGAAAAATTCTTAGAAAGAATCGAACCGTTGTAAATTATGAGACTGTTAGGGTTCAGGGAATGGTTGGAATGGTATTTATATATAATTTGTGAAATCAGAGCTTTGGAAATTTACAGTATTATCACTGCTACTTATTTTCCTGTAGCCTGTAAATTTTATAACTATTACAGCTCTTATACTGGCCTAGAAGGAAAAAATTAATTGTTAAAAAATATTAGTTTCGGCCTGGAACTTTGCACATGTCACTACTGAGGAGTTGTTCCTGCTGTGTAGCATCCACGACAAGGACCTTCCTTTACCCACCCTGTCAGTCACTACTGTTCTTCCAGAGCACTATTATTTATTCTTACTCTGCCTGTGCCAGTAACACTGTCAACACATTAAATGGTTCTCAGAAGCTTACCAGTGTGGCCTTGGTCTGTGTCAGCCATGCTATTTAGTCATACATATACCTTTCCTGCTTTTAAAATATAAATTCTTAAAAATAATTTAAAATGTGTATACTTAACATTTCAAAAAGAAAAAATATTAGTTTCATGAATATTATTGCAACAAAAATAGAAATTGAAAGTTCATCCTGAATTCCTACACTCATCTAATAAATGAATATGTTTTTCTGTATTCTTTTCTAGTCCTGACCCATGTATATGTCTTTTGCATTTTATTATAACATGATCCAGATTAGTTTCACTTTGTTTTTCCATCTTGCTCATGTATTCTTCATAAACATTAATGACTGAACAATAAAGATTTAATTTTTCTGTGCAGATTTCAAAAACTCTGTTTTTCGTTAGTGTTCCAGTGTATGTTTTTTCCTGTTCTATATTAGTGTGGCTCTTTACTTCGGTGTAGAGGAACGCTCAACCATGTATGGTCCTTCCTTTTTATTCTGGAAACTCCAAGTGCCAATGTTCTAGGTTATCTGACTTTTTAAAGCAGAGAAATTAAAAATGTGTAAATGTTTTATATATATAGAAAACAAGTAACAAGCAGGTAAGTCTTTTTTCCAGGGTTCCTAAAATAAGGTAGTGCTATATCAGGTTGTGCATTCCCTTCAAGACAGTTAATTTAGGCTTTCAAAATTTCGGGCTGCTCACTTTGTAATACAGACAGTCCAGGACCTGTGGTTTATATCTAATGCTTAAATGGTTTTTTGCTATATTTTAGGTATGGTTCCCCCCCCCCCCAGACAGGGCCCCTCTAGGTGTGGGGCTTTTTGCTGCTGCTGTTTAAATTTTGGTAGTAACTCTAGCATCCTCTTTTACCTACCAGTCGCTATTTTTGTTGCAGGCAACATCTAGACTAAGAGAAAGAGGCTGCGACGGTCGCCTGGCAGGGATTGAAGTGCAGCAGCTGTTTTGTTCTCAAAGTGCAGCGATTCCTGAGCACCAGCTGAAAGAACTGAACACAAAAATTGATAGTGCTTTGCAGGTAAGTTTTTCAGAACTGACATACTGATATCCAAGGGATAGGAACGAGAGAAGGAGTTAAAATTGTGATGTTGAACCAATTAGAAAAGATAATAAAATAGTAATTGGTCTCAAATCTTTTAATAACCATAGAAATTTTAAATTTCTGTTTCCATTGGACTTTGTCATCTTATAATCTGCTGTATAATCTTGCTTCTTGGAAATAATTTATTTGCAGGCATATAAAATAGCTCTGGAAAGCTTAGGCCACTGTGAATATGCAATGAAAGCTGGCTTCCACCTGAATCCAAAGGCAATCGAAGCAAGTTTGCAGGTACACTTTTCTTTCTGGTAGCTCTTGGGACCTGTGGGAGCCAGTCGCACGGTTAGCATTAATGAAGTGTTTTGACCGTGGGTCACCTCTCCTCTCCCATCCAAACCCTTTCCAGGGCTGCTGCAGCGAGGCGGAAGCCCAGCAGACGGGGCGAAGGCAGACCCCCCCACAGCCCATGCAGTGTGAGCTTCCCACCGTCCCTGTGCAGATAGGATCGCACTTCCTGAAGGGTGTCTCCTTTAATGAGTCGGCCGCCGACAATCTGAAACTAAAGACGGTAGCTTTCCATGGGGTTCCAGCAACCAAGCATGAACTTGAAAATAAAGTTGTTACGGGAAACTTAAGGGCTTATAAAGAATGTTGATTAAAAAACAAAATAGGGCCAGGCACCGTGGCTCACGCCTATAGTCCTAGCACTTTGGGAGGCCCAAGCAGGAGGATTGCTTGAGGCCAGGAGTTTGAGACAAGCCTGAGCAAGGTCAAGACCCCATCTCTACAAGAAAAATCAGCTGGGTGTAGTGGCACATGTCTGTACTCTCAGCTACTCAGGAGGCTAAGGCAGGCCAATTGCTTGAGTCCAGGAGTTTGAGGTTGCAGTGAGCTGTGATGATGCCATTGCATTCTTGCCCAGGTGACAGAGTGAGACCCTGTCTCAAAAAAACCCAAAAAACAGAAGCTGGGCACAGTGGTGTGTAACTATAGCCCCCTTTTGGCATTTGACAAGTAGGGGAACTGAGGCCTAAGGTCACACAACTAGAAACCAGTAAAGCTGGAATTTGAGCTTTTGCTGTCTGTTTCCAGAGCCCACGTACCTGACCACTTGGTCATCCAAAATAAAGTTGAGGTTTGGATTGGCATTTACTTTTACCAGATGATTTTGTTTCCTTACTTGGAGTGATTTGGAATTTCAAAATTTCTCAACTGACTGGCACCAGTAGAATGCTAAATAATTCTGTATTTTGTGCTAGCATAGAAATCACATGTGCATATTATCTTGCATGTGTGTCCGTATCTGGCCATTTACTTCACTGGGTTGAGGAAATCTCTGAGGGTGACTCATAATAATTACTAAATAAATTCAGGCCTGGCACAGTGGCTCACCCCTGTAGTCCTGCACTTTGTGGGGGCTGATTCAAGACCAGCCTGGGCAACATAGCAAGACCTTGTGTCTATGAAAAATAAAATAATAAATAAAAAATTAGCCAGGTGTGGTAGTACATGCCTGTAGTCTCAGCTACTCTAGAGTCTGAGGTGGGAGGATCACTTGAACCGCGGAGTTCGAGGTTGCGTTGTGACTCCAGCCTAGGTGACAGAGTGAGACCCTGTCTCAAAAAAAAAAAAAAGGACATGATTAGGGTGTCAAAAGCTTTTCTCTTGAGGATTATTGTGTCAATGCATTTCTACAAATTTCAGAACCTTGGGTGGCTTTGTCTTGAGGTGTGAGCTCTCTTCTTGTCAATCTGTAGCACACGATGTTACAGCTGATGAAGGAAGCCGGCTGCTGCAATGGAATCACATCCAGGGACGATTTTCCCGTGACCGAAGTACTGAACCAGGTGTGCCCGTCCACGTGGCGGGGGGCCTGCAAGACCGCTGTGCAGCTGCTGTTCGGCCAGGCCGGACTGGTGAGTGGGCGAGCGTGGTGCACGGTGGGAGGACAGACACGTTCTAAGTATGTGAGGGTGTGGTGCAGGCACACGTGTGAAAATTCTGAATCATTTAAAAAGATCTTCGGTGCTACAGAATTCAGACCAGATAGGAAAGGTGAAAGAAGAGCAGCATTTAAAAAACCTTTTTTTTTCTTTTATAGGTTGATAATACGTATTTACAGGGAACTTAGTTGCAAAGTGATATTGTAGGCATTTTTCATTTTAAGGAAACATTTACATTAGTAACAATTTGACAGGGTTAGATGAGGGCCTGTCCACGGTGGTACGTTACATTTCCTTTAGGGTTTGTTCCTCAGTGTAGGAACCCCCGAGAGAAGTGATAAAACCACAGATGTCCTGCTGAAATGTAGAAGAGCCCATGACCTTCTTTTTTTGCTTTCCTAATCCTTAGAACCTATGAAAAGCCCACTGCCTTCAGGAGATTGATCCCTATTCCCTAACACCATTTAGCTGGAACTAGAAGAACCATGCCAATGAGTTCTCCAGAAAGGAGTTTGCAAAATAAGGCAGATGGACACCTAGGCTGTTTGGAGGAAACATTGTAGGTTTAAAAAAAGTTCCATGTTATTCTGAGACCAGAAACGTCTTCCTAGTTCCCTACCCGTTGATTTCAGGGCACCTTTGTGTGTGACTGACAAAGAATCGTTAGAGGTTATGGTTTTGGGGCTAGGAGGAGAGAGGAAACACCTGTCTGGTCCAACAATGGCTATTCCTTGGACAGGAAGATTTCTCTGAAGGTCACTGCAGACCAGCTGTGGGAACTCTTGTTTACAGGAGTAGAAATCAGCTCCATCAGAGGCTGCATTTAGAATCATGATAAATAACTCTGCATGGCTTTACCCCTTCTGAAATATTACAGATTTAAAGTATTTTATAATTTTTTTTTAAATTCTCTTAGTTATTTGAAAATATAT
This sequence comes from Cheirogaleus medius, assembly GCA_008086735.1. Lineage (NCBI taxonomy): Eukaryota > Metazoa > Chordata > Mammalia > Primates > Cheirogaleidae > Cheirogaleus > Cheirogaleus medius. The sequence continues at coordinate 2,062,219 of VBSM01003212.1, forward strand.
CTATCACTTTGTCAGACTCCTTAGATTACCTAGGATACTATATCATCTGTGTAGTATTAAGGACTTTTCCTCAAAATAAGAGGAAATCATTGAAAGAAGGGTTGGTTCTTCCTCTGTTCTGAAGTAGTTCAGTTTTCACTGATGGTTGAGGGTAAAAAAATCTTTAAAAAAGTTTCATCCACTACTGGCTTATACATTACAAGAGGTTTTTCTGAAGCATTGGTTTGACTTTTAATGACATTTTTACTTCTTTTAAGTTCATAGAGTAAAAAATACTACAACAAAGGAAACAAAGTAATTCCTAAATAATATTTATAGTTTTGGAAAAGTGCTAGATTGCAAAGTTCAGTAAATCTCATACCCACAATTTGGTTTCTCTTGACTGAAGTGTTTTTGGGTTTGGTTTTGTTTTGTTTTTTAAGATGGGATCTAGCTCTGAAGCATTATTGTATTCTGTCATTTTTATTAATTGCTGTTGTCTTTTGGGGCCCCTGACTGGCCCTGCTTGGCGTAACTGCAATGCCCGGGGAATCATTCTTGCCAAAGTCCTCAGCATTGATAGGCTTAGGTATTGGATTTGTTTGTGATCCTTTTTCCTCTCTGAACACTGGTTGTTGTTTTTCTGTTAGGTGGTAGTCGACACAGCACAGATTGAAAATAAAGAAGCCTACGCCCCCCAGATCAGTTTAGAAGGCTCCAGAATCGTGGTTCAAGTCCCATCCACATGGTAACGTGACTCTTACTTTAACAGAAGCTTAAGCTCTGGTTGAAGTCTGCACATCTTTGAAATGATTGCTTTTTGAAAAAACAAACCGCATGCTACACGTGCAGGTTTATAGGCAGCAGTGTATGTTACTGGCATGTGTCATGATTATTGGTTCACGATGAGGAAGCTGAGATGCCTGAAAATCAGTCTTCTTGACCATAATGTAACTAAAATATTACATACTCTTGGAACATGACAAGCGGCATTATCTTTGTTACTAAGTCTACAGCTTTTAAACATAGTGTATCATTTTTCTAAGTCACCCAGTGTTTCTTTAAAGGTGTGTATAGAACGTAGAATTCCTTCCCCTCCTTTGTTCCAACTACAGCCTTGATGATCTTGAGCTCATGTCAGTACACACCCAATGTCTTTGCGAATCTGGACAGACTGAGCCATTTTTAGTTATTTACTTATATTTGTAACACTTATAATGGAGAAAGGATTATTTTTCATTTATATATTTTTTAAAAAGCTCCTATAAATCAGTAAGAAAATGGGCAAGGGACATGAACAGGTAAGTCAGAAAAGAAGACATACGATCAACAAATAGATGAAGAAAATGTGTAACTTCACCTAATAATTAAAGAAAGACAAAGTAAAGAAACTATATGTACCATTTTGTACAAAATATTGTTAAATTGTTTTAGAATAACAATACTGTATACTATGACAATACTGGTTTGGGTCAGACTACAAAAACAGGCAAATAGGTTATTGAATAGAGAATAAATACAGACTTTCTGGAGGATAGTTTGTTATATCAGAAGCCTAAAATAAGGGATATAACCTCAGCAATTCCATAATTTCACCTGTAAGGCTTTATCCTTGTGATGTGCTTACAGATTCAGCTATAAGGATCAGAACCATAGCTTTATTAATAAGCAGTAAATGGCTGGGCATGGTGACTCAAGCCTGTAATCCCAGCACTTTGGGAAGCTGAGACAGGAGTATCGCTTGAGAACAGGACTTTGAAACCAGCTTGGGGAACACAGCGAGACCCTGTCTCTACAAAAAATTAAAAAAGTCAGTGGGGTGTAGTGGCACACACCTGTAGTCCCAGCTACTCGGGAGGCTGAGGCAGAAGGATCGCTTGAGCCCGGGAGTTCCAGGGTGCATTGAGCTATGATTGGGACACTGCACTCCAGCCCAGGAAACAGAGTGAAAACCTATCTCTAAAAAACAAAATAAATGGGAAAAAGTAAACATATATTGGAAGACATTTGCTATTAAAATTGTAATCTAGGTAAGTTATTACAGAGAAAATATTTAAATCATGAGGAATAGGTAGAGATGTAAGAAAGAGAGACACTTGGTACCTACGTGGACTAAAATAGTGGGTGAGTAACAGGCTGTATTTAAACCACTTATTCTTTAAACGTGAGAGTATGATTCTGCTGAAGGTGTTTAGACCCTGTTGATGTATTAAGTAAGGGGGGCAGTTCACTTTGTGTTCCCAAGCCTTCCTTCTGTGAGTACTCCCCAACCAAGATTTTAATTTGATTATTGGGGTGGTATATTGTGTCCCGAAATTAATGGTAATTTATATATATTCATTTCTATCAAACAGTTAAACAAAAGCTCACTTTTCTGTAAGATTTTTGTCTTCCTAAATTCTTAAATTGTTTTTGAAAAATATTAAACTTAGGATTCTCATTTTGAAGCAAGCAGTTTGAACTTTTGGCTAGTTGAGTAAATATAAACAGCTAGTACTAACACGGTTAACATTTCAAAGTTTACTTCCAAAACTCTCCCGGTGTAGTTGATTTCCTTAGTAATTCTTTGCACCTCTGTGAAAAAGTCCTCCTAGACTCGATTCCTTGCAGAGGCTCCCTCTGCTGGCTGCTTTTGGTAACAGTGTAAAATTTTAGTGCTTTGTTTTTTGTTTTTGTGGGTGTGTGTGTTTGTAAGACAGGGTCTCACTCTGTCACCTGGGCTAGAGTATTTGGTGAGCTCATAGCTCACTACAACCTCAAAGTCCTGGGCGCAAGTGATCCTCCTGCCTCAGTTTCCTGAGAAGGTGGGACTACAGACACACACCACTGTGCCCGGCTAATTTTTTTTTATTTTTTGTAAGGACAGGGCCTTGCTATTGCCCAGGCTGGTCTTGAACTCCTGCCTGAAAGTGATCCTCCTGCCTCAGCCTCTCCAAGTGCTAGGATTACAAGCGTGAGCCACCGTGACTAGCCTGCAAAAGTTTACTTTTTTGTTTCTTTCAGAGTACAAAATACTTGGGATACACTGCCAAGCAAGTAAAGAAAAACAAAACAAAACAAATTACAAAATACTGTATGTGCTTGTTGGGAAGAACTCAAACAGAAGTGATTGCTTTACTCCACCTTCAGAAAAATTATATTGTTAGCAAAGCAAGTCTAGAATTTATTATGTGCTTTGCTTTTAGTGTCCAGCTGCCAGATATGGTTTTTTCCCCAAACAGTAATACCTTACTTACTTGTTTAAACTGTCACATTTTTTGCATTTAAGCTATTCATCTATTCTTTCCTTCAACAAATATTTGCTGAATACCTACAATGAGCCAGACACTGTTCTGGGCTCTGGGAAGTTAATCAGGAGCGAGACAGACAGGGTCCCTGCCCCTCGCAGAGCTGTCTTCGTAATGGAGAGGGAGGCAGGGACAGCTAATGAGCGTAAGAGATGAGTTCAGACACCGGCAAGTGTATGAAGGAAATAAGAACAGAGTGACGGTATATGACAGAGAACAGTTAGGGTTGAGATGGGGAGGTCATCTGGAGGAGCCCTCTGATCTGAGGAGCTTGCCCTGCAGAGAGAAGGCGGGGAAAGCGTTCCAGGCAGAAGAAACAGCAAGCGCCAGGCCTGGGGAGTGGGCCGGCTGGCTGGAGGTGTGGTGGGTGCTGAGAACATGGGGAATCAGAGAAGTCAAAACGTGCAGGGCCTTGAGGGAATTGGGTTTTTATCTAAGAAGAGGTAGAGGGTTTAAAGCAAGTCTTGGTGATTTGTCAACAGAAGGGGTGTAGTCTCTTCAAGGGCATTTTATTGATCAGCTCTCGAGACTGATGAACAAAATAAAAATGCCAATAAACTGGTTTTCCAGAAAGAGAAACTATCACCAGAAAGTATACTACTGCTTTCTGCATGACCAGCAACGCTTTCCTCGTGGGCAAACACGTGACAAGCCATCTTGCAACCGGAAGTCAGCTTGGAAGCACAGAACAACTGTGTCCTATAATCAGGGACTGCAGGCTGAGAGGTGTGGGCACAGAGCCTGGGCCAGGTTCAGTGGCCAAGAGTCTCTCCCAGGTGTCCAGGGGCTGATTGGGCACCGATAGAGCTTGTCTTGTTGCTCACCTTTTCCTGTGCTGCTGAGGCTGGCCAGCTCTCATCTCATTCTCAGACGTATTTCCTCTCAAGCCAAAGTCACGTTGTGTAGTACTGCTGCCTCTTTAGGGTGACTTCACAAGCGCCGATTTCACCATTTAATGCCCAGAGTGCCCAGGAAGTAGCTAACATCTTCCTGGTGGGCCTGTGCTGTTTAGACGGTTCTCTGTCTCGGGAAAGGCCTCTTGATGGAGAGCGGAGCTCAGGGTAAGGTCTCGGCTGGCGAAGGAATTCAGTAGTGTAGGGAGGGTCTGTAGAGCGGCAGTACTCTAGGGAGAGAGTTCAGAGGCCTGGGGTACTCCACCATCTATAGGTGAGAAGAGGAGCAAGAGGCCTTGGCAGAGGAGACCAAAAGGGAGGTGCCAGGGAGGTCAGGGGAAATTGAGCAGGTGTGGGGCCATCAAATCTAAAGAAGACGGTGTTTCCAGGAAGAAAGAAACATTGCAGACTGGTGCGACAGATTGAGTAAGGTGGACAGAGATAACTGACCTGTGATTTTGGTAAGATCTAAGATGTATAAAAGCTATTTTAGTGGCGTTAGGGGATGAAAGCCTGATCAGAGTGGGGGGAGGAGAAGGAGGAGACAGAGTGTCTGGCTAAAGTGGGGGGTGGAGAAGTGGGGCAGTATGCGAAGGGGGATGTGGGGCTAAGAGAGGGTGATTGTCAGCCTGGCTCGTTTGCCCGAGGGAGTAACGGGAGAGATGGGTGATCACAGATGCTTGGGAGGGCAGGAGGCCACATAGCGCCCAGTGCTCAGGTGCCAGCCTGCAGCAAGAACAGAGCACGTCTTGCGTTAGGACAGGAGGGCGGCAGGATGTGCAGACGCAGATGCAGGTGAACTGGTGGAATTAGCGATGAGGGGAGATGAAGTAGCTGTCATCTGCTCACATGCATTTTCTCAGTTCAGTGAGAGTTGAGATAGGAAAGAATCGAAGATGTGACAGGGATGTCAGACCTGTAAGAAGAGAGGATGAGGGGTGAAATCGTCATCTTGGAAAGGAGTAAAATCAGTTTATGGGAAGCCCATGTTCATTGCTTGCCTGAAATTTTCGGTGAGTCTAGATGGCAGACCGTGAGGGTTTTTCCCCTGTACTGACTCCCAGTTTCTTAGGTGTAGGTGTGAAGTGCTGTAGAGGAAAGGAGGGCAGGAGCTTTATGGAAAAGAGTTTGCGAAGGAGTAGATACTGTGCCAGACCACGGAATCGCAGCAGGGCGGAGACCTGGTGTTGGACAGTGACAGGGCACTAGGGCCCCTGGAAGGCAGTCCCTTCACTGAGTCCTTCTCTCCCTACTGAACTCCAGATGGAAACCGAAACCGTTTTCCCGTACTCACACGATACTTCTGACACCAAACGTGGGTTTTCCACACCAAGCAGTTCTCCAATTTTCTGTGGACACTGGATATCCTACAATCTAATTCTGATATTAACTACCCAGAGTTAGTACGGACCCCACAGGTTAGCAGCCAGTCTTGCAAGACTGCTTCCCACTTCAGATGCCAATAACAAGTCTCAGGTTGTCACCTGATTTCTGACCAACCCTCTGTAAATCAGGAGGTTCCCATAACCTCCTGCTAAGGTTTGATAGTTTGCTATAAAGGCCCACCGAACTCAGGGTAACATTTACTTACATTTACTGGTTTATTGTAATACGAAGGACGTTACACAGGTACAGATGAACAGCTAGATGAAGAGGTGCGTAAGGTAGAGTATGTGGAAGGGGCACAGAGCTCCCATGCCCTCTCCAGGTGTGCCACACTCCCAGCAGCTTGATTTGTTCACCAGCCTAGAAGTTCTGAGGACCCTGTAGTGTAGGGATTGTTATGGAGGCTTCATCATGTAGGCGTGATTGATAATTAACTCAATCTAGGGCTCTCCCCTCTCCCCTCCCTAGAGGATGGGGAAGGGTGAGGCTGGAAATCCCAAGCTTCTGCTGATGGCTTGGTGTTTCTGGTGACCAGCCCCCATCCTGAAGCTACCCAGGAGCCCATCAAAAGTCATCTCATTAGGGAACAAAACACTCCTGTCACCCCAGAAATCCCAAAGGTTTTAGGAGCTCTGTGACAGGAACTGTTCACAGAAAGCAAATAGATATTTCTTATGTCACAAGTCCCTAGGCCCTATTGCTTCCTCCTCCTTTTGCAGAACAACGAGTTCCAGCGTTAGCCCTGTTAGTCTCTAGATGTTCTTATAATTACTGAATTTTTATTGGGTGCCAAAAGTACATAAAGGTTGCAGCCTTCTCTGTGAGGCCTGCTTGAAACACCTTTGCAGAGAAGTGCAGCCAGAACAAACGCAGCCTGGTCTGTGCCTAGGTGCCTGAAAGAAGATCCTGCTACCATGTCCCTGCTGCAGAGAAGCCTTGATCCTGAGAAGACCCTGGGCCTGGTGGATGTGCTCTACACTGCTGTGCTGGACCTCAACCGCTGGAGGGCAGGGAGGTCGGTGTCTGCACCAGTCCCTTGCACTGGCTGTGTGAGTGGTTTGCACTTAGGTCCATACCCAGGGACAATGTTACACAGTACATATTCTCAAAACCCTTGGGTATTCATTTATTTATCTATAAAGTAAGTGAACCCGATACCAACTAGAGAGGTCTGTCTTGTTTTCAAAGTCTTTCTTACATAGAAAGATGTCCATTTTATTCTCCAGTTTGTATGTTTATCCTTTTTTTAAATAAATAAAATTTCTGTTTAAATAGGGAGCAAGCTTTACCCTGCATACAGATCCAGCTTCAAAGGGAGATCTGTGACTTTGGGAATCAGGCTGACCTGCCTTCCGGAAATGGAAACAAATCTTCAGGTGGCCTGCAGAAGACGTTCTCCAAACTGACCTCCCGGTTCACCAAGAAAGCTTCGTGTACCAGCTCTAACAGCAGCACCAATTATTCCATCCAAAATACCCCTTCCAGAAACATCTTCATAGCTGGGTGTTCCGAAGAGAAGGCCAAAATGCCCGGTAACATTGACGCAAGGTTACAAAACATTTTGAACATTGGTAATTTCCCTAGGACTACAGACCCTTCCCAGTCAGCTCAGAATTCCAGTAATCCAATGGCCAATGGTTTTCTCATGGAGAGACATGAGACCTTCCTGCACGGGGACGATGGCAAGGACGAGAAGGGTATGAACTTACCAACAGATCAGGAAATGCAAGAGGTAATAGATTTTCTCTCAGGCTTTAACATGGGCCAGTCACATCAGGGCTCTCCGTTGGTGACAAGGCGTAATTCTGCTGCCACAGCCATGGTGACTGAGCAGAAGGCAGGAGCCATGCAGCCGCAGCAGCCACCGCTGTCTGTGCCCCCTCCACCACGGCCACCCCAGGCGGGGGCACACACACCTCTGACACCCCAGCCGGGACTGGCACCTCAGCAGCAGTCCCCAAAGCAACAGCAACCCCAGGTCCAATACTACCAACACCTACTCCAGCCCATTGGATCGCAGCAGCCCCCGCCCCAGCCTCGGGCGCCCGGGAAGTGGGTACATGGCTCATCCCAGCAGCCAGCACAGACTGTTGGAGCAGGTCTGTCTCATCTGGGTCAGTGGCCTGGCATATCCGATCTCAGTTCTGACTTGTACAGCTTGGGTCTGGTGAGCAGCTATATGGACAATGTGATGTCGGAGGTTTTGGGACAGAAGCCGCAGGGACCTAGAAATAATACCTGGCCAAACCGTGACCAAAGTGATGGAGTCTTTGGAATGTTGGGAGAGATCCTGCCTTTTGATCCTGCAGGTATGTGAGCCTCCCCACTCCTGTAACCACTTCACCATGAATTTTAATTGCTCAGGACTTCGTAGGGGCCTGTCTGCCAGAGATTTCCCTGTGAAGGTTAAGTAACTAATCCCTCTTTAAGACCCTTTCACACTGGAGACAAACGTGGGACAGGTCTGGCAAGAGTGGGAAGCGATGGGGGGAAAGAGCCTGAGAAGGTAAGCGCAGCTGTTTTTCCCACGTTCTAGAGAGCAGGACTGGGGCTAACAGAAGTTCCTGGAATGGCTCAACGTCCCATAGTTCAAGTGGGCTCCAGTCTTGGCCCTCCTATTCTTGGGAGCTGTGGGGCACTTTTTCCGTGATGACATAACCTGTTCTCCTGATTCTTTTTTTTTTTTT
>VBSM01003212.1:2082240-2095746 GCA_008086735.1 Cheirogaleus medius
AGGCAGGAGGATGGCTTGAGCCCAGAAGTTTGAGGTTGCAGTGAGCTATGATGATGGCATTGCACTCTAGCCCAGGCAACAGAGAGACTCTGTCTCAAATAAAAAATTTTAAAAAGCACATCTGTTTGCTTAGAATAGAATTTTTTAAACTTCACCTCCTGCCTCTTCTCTAATACTCAGAGCTGCTCCTGTGGGTTTTAGGTGGCTGGGAGAGGACTTTGCAGAAGGCAGGGTGGCAGTGGGCAGGTGAACATCCATAAAATCCTTGGAGTTGTACGTGACAACTCAACATAAACACTAGGGGGAAGCATTGATTTCCATTCCAGCAGCAGGCAGGGATAGCCTGGCCCCAGGAATCTGGACACTGAGGTTCGCTCCTGTTATCTCTCTAGGGGTCATTCTCTCCATTGTCTCCGTTGAGACCACAGGGACTGAACCTCATCAGGTCGGTTCATTCAGACATGCCGCTTGCTTAATGCCACAAAAGGCAGAGACTCTCTCCTGCTGGGTGTAGGGTCCTAGGAAAGGACCCTGTTTGGCTGGCTTAGGTCATGTGCTCATTACCAATTCAGTCAGGCCGTGGAAGAAACATAGGGCAGTAGGTCATGGTTTAGGACAAAGACAACAGTCATCCACCACAGTCACCAAAAATAACCTACTAGAAAAATGGAGTCAGTAGCTACTGAGACTGGCTTTCCTCCTGGGTGAGGTTCTGTTCTGAAACCCAGGATTTTGGGTGCGAGTGCTGTTCTGTGCAGATAAGTAAATGGCTTGGATGGGAAACTGGTTGGAGTCTTTCTCAGGAACTTCAGTACAACAGATACTGCTCTTCATTGTCAGGGTAGTGCTGGGTGTGGAAGCTCAGGCATGTTTTGGTTTTAGAGACAGGGTCTTGCTGTGTCGCCCAGGCTGGAGTGCAGTGGCAATATCACAGCTCACTGAAACCTTGAACTCCTGCGCTTAAGCAATCCTCCTGGATCAGCCTCCCGAGTAGCTGGGACTACGGGTACAGGCCACCACGCCCTTCAGTGGAAGCTCCGTTAAATCTTAAGAGTTGCCGGTTCTTAGAGAAGGACCGTGTGGACAGGGCTATTCTCTGGAAAGTACTGTGCCTACTCATTTCTTCAGTTTCCAGCCACTTCCTATTTTCCTTTTTCATCTTTAAGACCCTAAATCATTCTGGACAGGGAGAGGAAAGCCATTTGGGGAGGCCAGAGGGATGTGGGTTGGGAGTTGGGATGTGGGTGGGAGTTGGGATGTGGGTGGGAGGAAGACCTAGGCCTGGAACTGCAGTGGGACAGGACACTCCGTGGCTGGCTGGCCTTTCTGGGGAACTGTGTGATGGAGATGCTCAATGTAAGAGCTGGACTTGTCTCTGATTGCATTTATAACCTCTCATCCAGCCTCGTGACTTCAAGTGCTATCTGTTCACTGGTAACTCCCAAGTTTCTCCTGCAGCTCAGACCTTCTCTCCCCTGTACTCGAAACATGAATACCCAGTCAACACCTCCACTTAGATGTCTAACAGGATTTGAAAACTTAGCATGTTTACAAACCAGATCATGAACTTTTCCCCAAAACTTGCACCTTTCCTAGTCTTCCTCGCTTCAGTTGATGACAATTCCATTTTTCTAGGAACTCGGGTCAAATGTTAGATGTCGTCCTGACCTTTCTCTCACGGGGAAAGTGTCAATTCTTCACTCGTAATATATCCGGACTACCATGCCCAACTCCCCCTACCTCGACCAAAGCCATTTTCCTCCTGGCCCGTGTTATTTGCGTAGCTGCCTTTCTGATGTCCTTCCTTCTATTCCTGCAGTGTCAGTCTGATCCTCTGTAAAACACGTGACATGTGACATAATGTCCGTTTTCTGCTTAGAGCCCTTCGGCGGCTTCCCATCTCTCTCAGAACAAAAACCAAAGTTCTTACGACGACTTACAAGGTCCTATGTGATCTTGTCGCCTTCCCTTCCCTCTCTGACCTCATCTTCTTTCTCTTTCCCCTCATTCACTCCACCCCAGCCACACTTGCCTCCTTCTGTTTCCGGAACATCTGAATTATGCTCTTGTCTCGGGAATTTTGCAGCTGCCGTTCCCTGTGCCCGAACACTTTTCCTCTCAGGTGGCCAATTGGCTTTCTCCCTCACCGTCAGGCTTTTGCTCAGATGTCACCTCACCAGTGAGGTTTTTTTTTTTTTTTTTTTTTTTTTTTTTTTTTTTTGGTTTTTTTTTTACCATTGTATGTAAAATTGCAACCCTTACTCTCAGCATCCTTTTCAGCTTGCTCTTCCTCAGTGGCACTACCAGCGTGTGACGTATCATACATTTTACTCGTTATTTGGCACTTACGTGTCCACAGCCCCTGGAACGCTACCGGTTAACACGGAAGGTGTGGATGGAGTTTTGTTGAATGAATGAATGAATGAATGAATGACTGAAGCGGACCAGGGCACGGGGCTAGCTCGGCCCCCGCCCTCAGGCCGCCCCGACAAGCCGAGGGCCCCGAGCAGGGGCGGCGGGCAAGGTCGCCCAGCGGGCATTGGGCAGCGCGGGGCGGGGCGTGGCCGTGACGGGGCGTGGCGTGGGAAGAGGCGGGGCCGGGGCCTGCGCCATAAAGGCCGCCGCGCGCCTCCTTGGCCGCCCGCCGCGCGCCCCTGCTCCGTGCTCCCCGCTCGTCGCGGCCGCGTCGCCCCTCCAGCCCCGCCATGGCCGCGCTCTCCCAGGACCCGCAGTTCCAGAAGCTGCAGCAGTGGCACCGCGAGCGCGGCCCCGACATCAACCTGCGCGGCCTGTTCGAGGCCAACAGGGAGCGCTTCCAGCGTTTCAGGTGCGCGCGGCGGCAGGCGGCAGGCGGGGGCGCGCCGTGCGGCGGGGCCGGGCCCGCGGGGCCAGGGCCGAGGCCGGAGGCCGGAGGCCGGGTCGAGGGGGCCCAGGGCGGCTGTTCCCGGGGAGCCGGGGCTACTGACGGGGGTTCAGGCCCAGGCCGCGCTTCGTCCTTGAAGTCTCCTTGGAGCAGGTTCCGGGGGCGCGCGGCTCGCCGCAGGTCTCGGGGCCGGGCTGCTTAGTCATGAGGAGCAGCGGCCCCCGCGTGGGGGTTTCCCTCCCTCGCCCCTCGCCCCCGCCCGGCCCTCGGAGCAAGGTCTCCGTTCGTGGCTGAGAGGAGAGGCTCCGCCGACGCAGCGGGCGGCAGAGGTGTGCCCCTTCCACCCGCTTCTGGCCGAACGGGCTTAGACCGACTGCAGGGTGGGCAGGCCCGGAGACTTGCGGGGGGCCGCGGTGGAAAGGTGGGGATGTTGGGGCGTGTGGTTCCTGCCGAAGAGGCTAGGGCCGCGGACCTGTGAACCACCAGCAAACGGGAAGGAGCGTGGAGGAAGTCTTGGGCGGAGATGCGCCCAGGCACGCTCTGGTCTCTGATGCTAGGGGTGGCGGGAGGAGGGTCTGTGGCCCAGAAGCCCTCGTTGGCCAGCCGTGCCATCCACATGGATGCCTGAGTACGTTGAGGCAGAGAGTGGAAGCTCTAGGAGGAGATGGTCACTCCCTGCGCTTGCGGGGGGCGAGGGGGGGGCAGCTGCACCCAGCTCCTTATCAGGGATAAGGATGCGTCGTTTCTGCTGCGTCTGGGTTCTTTGAGAATGGCCTCTTTAACTGTGCTGCTGCAGGTCAGCCTGGTGGGACAGACACCACCGCTGTGCTGCCCTTTTGGGGCGTGGCACAGGGATGGTGTTTCTTCTAGAAGCAGCTCCCGCAGCTGCTCTGGTCAGGGGGCAGGCTACGCGGACGTGGGTGTGGTCAGCAGCTTCTGCATCTTTCGGCAGCTTGACCCTCAACACCAACCATGGGCATATCCTGGTGGATTACTCCAAGAACCTTGTGACAGACGATGTGATGAAGATGCTGGTGGACCTGGTAATGTTCTGCTTTGGGAGGCTTGACCTGTGACCCACAGTGTGGCCAGCGAGCTGGGCTCCTGGCCCAGGGCCTTGAGCATCTTAAATTCTTTCTCTCACTGGACCTCAGTAACCGCCTCTGTGCTAGTGGAAGGCTCTGAGCACCTGTCCCTGGCTCAGGTTCTAAGCAGCATCCTAAGGACCCCAGTTCCTGATGTCTGAGCAAGACCCCTCCCTGACAGTGGGAGAAGGAGCCAGGCTGCAGCCACCTGTCAGCTGGGGGCAGCACCAAGCCTTGTACTTGGGGACTTAGACTTGTGGTGGCTAATGTGGGTGAGACCAGGCCTCAGTGTCTTCTCTTCCTAGGCTAAGTCCAGGGGTGTGGAGGCCGCCCGGGAGAACATGTTCAATGGCGAGAAGATCAACTACACGGAGGTGAGCAGGCTTGGTGGACACCAGGTTCCGCATATGCTCTGGGGCCTCTTCCTTCCCTTTGGGGTTCATCTGACTGTTAGCGGCATCACCCTGTGTCTTCACCCCTTCTCTTAGGCAATGCTTTTGCTTAACGAGGGACCTGAAGGCCTTTTTCCTCCGGCTGGTTGCAGGGCTGGGGGCGTGTCTTCCCTAAGACTGGCAGTCTGGGCTTGGTGAGCTCCCTGGAATGGCTCCCAGTGTCTGCCCAGGGAGGAGCACGTCTCAAACCCGAAGGAAGAGGGTTTCTTAACGCTTGCTCAGACATCTTCTTGAAGAACTTAACTCTGATATATCCTTGCTGCAAATGGTATTAGTGACAAGGAGACTCTTATGTCACAGAGGATCTCAGCCTCCTCAGCAGGAGGAGGCAGTGGGAAGGCCAGGCCCTGTTCCTGACTTGCTGCGGAAGCCTGGAGCTGTGAAACCACACTGAGCGCTCCGTCTCTGTCCTCACGATGGTATTTTGCTCCTTTCACATGTGAGGAATCTGAGACTCAGAGGTCAAGTCACTTATCCCGGACGTGACAGCTGTAGGAGGCACAGGCAGCCTGTCGTGCGCTGCTGGGCTAGGCCGAGAGAGGCTGGAGTCAAGGATTGCTTCTTGGAGGGGTGCATCTGCCTGTGGAATGCAGGGCAGGAGTGGGGTCGGGCAGGGTGGCATGAAGCCCTCCACCTTGGCCTCTCACCAGGCTGGAATCCCAAGACTGTTCTCCTGCCCACCTGGGGTCTTTCGACCTTCCCTCACGGTCTCTGCTGGTTTCAGCTGGGTGGGGCCATTTGACTCATGTGACCAGGCCGGCTGCCTGGTACCTGTCACAGACTTCAGATTTGGTTTCCAGCAGTTGGTAGCGATGTAGCTGTTTGGTGAGAGCAGCTTGAGTTGCCTGCCTTGCTCCACATCCAAGGGGCTAAGGACACTTTCCAAAAGGCGCCGGCAGACACCATGTACTCTCCTGAGGGAGGATGAGGTTACTTCGGGCTTAATGAGCTCTGGTCCTCTGGAGGCACTTTTTAAAAGCTTGCTTCTGACATGTGTGGCCGTCACCCTCTGCCTTTGCTCACTGTTCTTTCCTCTGGCTGTTGGTGCCTTGAGCTCCTCTGGTGGCCCCTCGGGGCCTATCCTGGGCATGTTCAGGTCCCCCCCCAATCCCCTTCTGTCTGAAGCACATAAGGGGGTGGCCCATGCTTTGCTTTCCCCAGAGTCCTGGGGTGGCTCCTACTTCCTGATCATATGGTGGGTTCTTGGTACAAGTCCATGGTACTCACAGAGGCCTCAGGGCTTGCCCGGCTAGTGGGCAGAGGGCTGAGCCGACTCTCGGGACCACGTGGTACCATTCCCAGCTGGGAGTGTGGCTGCCTCAGGGTGAGGGTTTGGTCTTCACACACCATCCCTTGCCCCCAGGGTCGGGCAGTGCTGCACGTGGCCCTGCGGAACCGCTCAAACACACCCATCGTGGTGGACGGCAAGGATGTGATGCCGGACGTCAACAGGGTTCTGGACAAGATGAAAAGTTTCTGTCAGGTAAGCGTCTGCCGGGCTGGGCTTGTCCCTGGCTGTATGTACATGTATTTGGGGATCTGGGAGCCCAAAGGGGCAGCTCCTCCGCTCTCCTTGGAGGCAGGACTCAGGCCCTCACTGCAGCCTAAGGTAGGGGCGGCCCATGTGATCGCTGACCCTGGGATCTCTGCAGAGGCCCGGATTCCCCTAGCCCTGCTCCATGGCTGGCAGCAGTGGGGTGTAGTCTCTTTCCTGAATTGCAGACACCGGTGGGCTCATGGTGACAAGCTGGCCAGGGGCAGAAGCCTGAAATGAAAAGTGAGGCCCCCGAGAGACAGGACAGTGCAGGAGACTTGCATTTTCTAACCTCTGTAGTCGTATGCACTTATTGCCTAGTCTAGACTCAAAGTAAATGTTGTAAAAACGCCTCAACCCCACTCCCAGCTCTCTCTCCAGAGGCAGCCTCTGTAAAGCTTCCCGTGCTGGGTGCGGTAAGCTTTACAGGTGGGAGATCACACCTGTAATCTCAGTGCGTTGGCAGGCTGAGGCGGGAGGATGGCTTGAGATCAGGAATTCCATACCAGCCTGGACCACACAGTGAGACCCCATCTCTAAAGAAAAAAAAAAATTAGCTGGGCATGGTGGTGTGTGCCTGTAGTCCCAGCTATTCAGAAGGCTGAGGCAGGACTATCACTTAAACCCAGGAGTTTGAGGTTGCAGTGAGATATGATTGATTGTGCCAGTGTACTCCAGCCTGGGCCACAAAGCAAGACCCAATCTATTTATCTATCTATCTATCAATCAATCAATCAATCAAATCTCATGAAATCTTTCAAAACGTTCTTTTGCATGTAGTAGCATATGTACACATCTATTGTCTCCTGTTTGAAACACATGTATGTACATGCACACACCCACCGGCTGTTTTCTACCTGCTCTTCTGCAGCTCCCTTCCACTTAGAAATGTGTGAGAAATGTCCCTGTGTCAGCGTCATGCATGTAACCATGCTTCCTCCTTTTCCTGTGTGTGTGAGGCAGGGGTCGGGGTTGCCTCAGAAACCAGCTCAGTTTCCCCACGTCAACAACTGTTGCCTCAGTTGTCTATCCAGGGGTGATTCTGGAAGAGTCAGCAGACGCCCTCAAGCCTAGAGTACAAGGGGCCTGTGTGTCTGTGTGCGCGTGTGCTCGTCTGTCCGTACGGGCTACGCGTGCTCTGTGGGTGATCATCGGAGCTCGTCTGCTGTGAACACTCGCTGCTTGTCTCCAGGAGCAGTGGCCCCGTGCGTGGCTGGTCAAAGTCTGGTTGCTTTGGCCGAGAGCCACCTTCAGGCCTGAAGATGATGCTGGTAATAGGAGGTGATCTTGGCATCAATCCTAAAGGCCTGGCAGCCACATAAGTGTGACTTCCCCGAAGGGCAAGGAAGGCTTGGGATCCTGCCGGGAACCTGGATTCCAGAATGTTCCCTCAGGGTGGTCTGTCCAGGGGACGGGCTTTAGGTGTGGGGACGGGCATTTCCAGCCACGTGTTGTGAGTGGCACAGCTGATCCGCCTCACTCAGCAGCCTGGTGCCCTGTTTGATCAGTCTGTGTGTGCTCAGGGCATGCCACTTGGACAGCGTGGCACCAACCGTCTGGGGTCCTGTTTCCAGGAAGGCTCCCCCTTAAAGCTGGCCACTGGGTGCCTGACTCAGACTGACGGGGTATTTATAATTCAAAACACCTCGCTGAACAGCAGCAACTCTGTGGTGAGGAGCATTCCCCATGGCTGTTTGCCCCTGGAAGGTTTGCCAAGGTTGGGTGAAGATGGTCACTAGGACTTGGTTGTAAGTGGCAACACCTGAAACCAACCTGTACCCATTGGTCAGAGGACTTATATTCATGTATTGTAGTCCTGGGCACACTTAAGGATTAGGGGGCTACGGTTGGATTGACTTGCTATGCGGTTCAGGATATACCAGGAAGTTGAAAACAGAAGTTACAGAATTGGTGGGCATTGGAAAACCTCACCTGGTCAAGCAAAGGGTATATGTAGTTATATTAAAGATAAACACATTTTCCCCTCTGGAATGCTTTCTTATAACCCTTGATTGGTGAGATTGAGGGTTGAGAAGCTGAGCGGCTTATTTTATTTCTCTCTGTATTGATGGAAATTTTCCCATGACAGTTGGTTACTTTATTATTTAAATTAACAATAAAAGTTGCTGGGTCTTGTTGGTTTGGGGAAGGGCATATAGCTCACTGCAACCACAAACTCCTGGGCTCGAGCGATCCTCCTGCCTCGGCCTCCCGAGTAGTTGGGACTACAGGTGCATGCCACCACACCTGGCTAATTTTTTCTGTTTTTTGTAGAGATTGGGTGTCTCACTCTTCCTCAGGCTGGTCTCAAACTCCTGGCCTCAAGCAGTCCTCCCGCTTCAGCCTCCCAGAGTGCTAGGATTACAGGCGTGAGCCACTGCGCCCCGCCTAGATAATTACTTTTCAAAAAAAGGGGGAAAATGAAAGGCAGGCAGTAGCAGTTCTGAAATTCAGCAGGACACACATTGGCAATTGCTTGGTTAGGACTCAAGGCCCAGGAATAAGCCTTCCAGGCTCTTGTCTTCACTCCCAGACTTCCTTTTTACATGAAAAGTCGCCTGTGTTTGAAACGGCACGGTTTTCCCAGCCTGTTTGCTACCTGGAGAAATGTGAGCGTCTAAAGGCCCCTTTTCGTTTTGTATTATACTATCCCTGTCTCTTTCAGTCCAAGCTGGTGGTATTTCTGACAATTCAGGTATTTTTAAAACCTTGTGGGTCTCCTATGAAATGGGGAGGATTTGACACCATTTGGCCAGAGCCATACCCACAAATTTCTTCAATATAAATCCTTTTCTACATTTGCTCCCGAGACTGCAGAGATGATACCCTTAAGCTTCTTAGAAGCCGTATCTTTGGCCAGAAGGTTCTCAGTGTTACTGCCTCACCTCTTCCTGAGGTCTTAACAAAGGTCTTTATAGCTACACTCATGGCTTCATTTGTATGTTGTGCTTTTGTGGTAGTGCCCTGCGTTGGATCCTTACCCAGGAGCCGTCTCTTAATTTTAGCATCAGTTGTTGCCTGGAGAGGCTGGGAATTTTCAAATCCAACAATTCCTGGCTCCTTTTTGTTTAAAAGTTCTTCATTTAGGCTGGGCACAGTGTCTCACACCTGTAACCCTAGCACTCTGGGAGGCTGAGGCAGGAGGATCGCTAGAGCTCAGGAGTTTGAGATTGCTGTGAGCTAGGCTGACGCCACGGCACTGTAGCCCAGGTGACAGATCAAGACTCTGTCTCTAAAAACAAAAAAGAAGTTTTTCATTTAGCTTATTTCTCCCCTCTTGCATTTTATAAGGCCCAAGAAGCCAGGAAGTTCCTTCAACGTAGCCTGAAAATCTCTGTAGCTACATCAGCCAGATCTCAATAGGTACATTTTATACTTTCCATGTTAATGCAGGAAACAATGTTGTTAAACTTCTGCCACTATGTAACAAGGATTCTTTTTCCTCCAATTTCCAGTAATGCTTTCCTTCCTTGTCTTTAAACCTCTACCAGTGGCCTCCTTGAGGACTAGCAGACTTTGGCTCATAGTCTCTTCCACTGTTTGCTTTTCTTTAGGCTTTCATCAATTCTCTCCTCAAAGTCCTTCCATCTTTTCCCTCGTTTCTGTTCTCATTCTGACCATGTCCTACTTCTGGTACCAAAGTCTGTTATCTATCATTGTCACACCACAACAAGTTACACCAAAACTTGGCTTAGATCAGCAGTAAACATTTATTATCTCACAGAGTCTGTGGGTCAGACGTCCAGGAGTGGCTTACCTGGTTGGTCTGGGTTTGAGGGTCTCTCTTGAGTCGTAGTCAAGATGTTGGCCAGGGCTGCAGTTGCTTGAAGGATTGGCAGTTTCTGGAGGATTCTCTTCCAAGGTAGTTCCCACACACAAAAGAGCAAGTTGGCACTGCGTGTTGGCAGAAGGCCTCGGTTCTTTGCCACGTGGGCTGCTTCACAGGAGCGCTTGAGTGTCCTCACAACATGGTGGGTGCCTTCCCCAAAAGCGAGTGATCTAAGAGAGCAAAGCAAAAACTGCAAGTTCTTTTATGACCTAACTTTTTTTTTTTTTTTTTGAGACAGAGTCTCACTCTGTTGCCCGGGCTAGAGTGCCGTGGCATCAGCCTTGCTCACAGCAACCTCAAATTCCTGGGCTCAAGCGATCCTTCTGCTTCAGCCTCCCGAGTAGCTGGGACTACAGGCATGTGCCACCATGCTCGGCTAATTTTTTCTATATATTTTTAGTTGGACAATGAATTTCTTTCTATTTTTAGTAGAGACGGGGTCTTGCTCTTGCTCAGGCTGGTCTCGAACTCCTGAGCTCAAACGATCCTCCCGCCTCGGCCTCCCTGAGTGCTAAGATTACAGTATGACCTAACTTCTGAAGTCACCCTCCATCACCGTTGCAACATCCTGATGGGTGTAAGCTCAGCCCTCTTGAGCACGGAGGGAGCTACACGGGGGTATGAATTCCCGGAGGCAGGAATCACTGGAGTCCTTTGGAGATGGGCTGCATGTCTGATGTCCCTGCCCCCGCACAAGCCAGTCTCAGCAGTTGGCATCTCACATCTCTCTGTCCCTGGCGTATCAGGTTCTGCTGAGAGTTCCCCCGGGTTTTACGAATTCTGACTATGTTACGGTGAGGCGGGGATGTCACCGCACTTTTATAATGAGGAAGTAGAGGCCAGTTGGTGGTGAGGGTGGCAGGGATCTACCACTGTGGTCTGAAGAGACTCCTGCAAGGGCCTGAAAGTTGGGACCGAGGCGTATAGGGACACAGAAGTGATGACGTCTGTGGGCAGCCGCTTACCCACGGGGTTCGGGCTGATCGCATCTCTGTGCTCTGTGCCAGCGTGTGCGGAGTGGTGACTGGAAGGGGTACACTGGCAAGGCCATCACGGACGTCATCAACATCGGCATCGGTGGCTCTGACCTGGTGAGCAGGGGACGGCCTGGGGTGGGGTGAGGGGCCGGGAGCTGTCTTGGGTGTTCCAGTGAGGGGACCTTGCTGTCCACATCTCTTGTGGGCCCTGGAGTCCTGTTCTCTGATGCTGTGTCTCCCCGCAGGGACCCCTCATGGTGACCGAAGCCCTGAAGCCGTACTCCTCGGGAGGTCCCCGGGTCTGGTTTGTCTCCAACATCGATGGGACCCACATTGCCAAAACCCTGACCAACCTGAACCCCGAGTCCTCCCTGTTCATCATCGCCTCCAAGGTACGGGCTCTGGGTGCCGATGGCCCCAGCCCGTGCATGTTGGGGCAGGCGGGACGGATGCTTTGCCTTTGCCCTGGGCATCGGACCCTCCTGACCTGCTCTGGGGAACCGTGCTCAGTGGATCGGGTCGACACAGCTGCCCTCACGCTGTCCCCTTCTCTGACAGCAAATGCTGTTGACCTGAGGACAGCCCGAGTGAGTCGATCTGAGCCTTTGTCTTCAGGCCACACCCACTCATTCTGGGGGGGTCTCTGCCCAGCTCAGACTGTTCCCTGCGTTCTCACAGATCTTTACGATTGCTCTTTCCCAGAGCCGGGCCTTGACAGTATGGGGTCTTTGTTTGTTGTCACGTATGCTCCATTTACTCACGTTAATCACATACGATATTAAGAATTCCGTCTGGATTCTGAGACCCAGCCCAGCCTGGGCTGCAGAAAGCTGCAGGGAGATGCCCTGGCCTCTGCCTGACCTGCAGGATGGGGGGGGGTGGCTTTACCGTGGGGCCCGTTTCTTTGGTTATAAATCTCAAGACAACGCTGCAGCTTCACCGTGGCTGTGTGTACACGTGGGCTGGAGGTTCTGGGGAGTATCTGTCACTGACCCCAAACGCTGCTCCTTCCGATGCGTGTGCACCAGCGTGGCTAGTGCTGCTGAGCCCTGGCTGGAGGCAACCCCCCCCTTCCCCAGTCTCGGGCCAACTGCTGTGCTCTCTGCTTGCAGACCTTTACCACCCAGGAGACCATCACGAACGCAGAGACGGCGAAGGAGTGGTTTCTCCTGTCGGCCAAGGATGTGAGTGGGCGGCGGGGCCTCCCTCGGGGCGGGGTGGGCAGCGTGTGGGCTGGAAAGGGCCCTGTTTCTCCTAAAGTTGGGGGCAGGAGGTGGCCTTCCTCTGATGCCTGCCTTTGTTCATCTCTGGCTTTGCCAGCCCTGGACACGCCAGACATGGAACCACCTGCTCTGGCTGGCTAAGAGCCCTTTTGTGGCCCTGCGGGATCCTTTCCGCTCCTAGCCACACCTACTTTATAGGGGAGGGACATCCCTGGGCCTTGTGTGCCTGTTGGGGGAGGGGATGGGCAGGCTGGCCTGTGACCTCTGCCTTCTTGACCTTGATGTGGGCCTCCTCGAACAGCCTCAGAACCGAGAATTGGGAATAGTCGGTCCCACGAAGAACCCTGGCTTCCCTAGTGTGGGAGGATCACTCCCCTCAGGTGACCCTCTGGGGCGGGTTTGGTAGAACTCGGCTCTTGTCTCTCGCAGCCTTCTGCAGTCGCGAAGCACTTTGTTGCCCTGTCCACCAACACGGTAAGTGCTGGTGTGGCCGCTCACGAGACCCCCCTGGGAGGGCACTGGGCCCATCGGATTGCGGCCTGTTAGAACACGGAAGCCAAGATGGGGTTCGCAGGCCTGGGGCTCTGGGCTGGGCCGAAGGGGTGGAAGGGTTGGGTGCCTGAGGGGCTGCAGGTCATCTTTGCCTTTTCTCCGTTCTCCCCTTCCGTCTCTGTAGCCCTGAGGCGGGGTTTGCGGACCGCGGGATGGTGATAACCCGATCTGTCTCCTAGCCTGGCTGGTACCCGGATCACTCCGTACATGTGACCTGCCTTGGCCACTGGCCCCGGCCTCTCCCCAACTGAGACATGCTGGGCAGGGGTCGGGGATGCATCCTATTTCTCACCTAGGGACATGAAGCCCCAGTGAGGGGATGTGACTTTTTGCCCCCCACTTAGCGATTGTGTGAGTTAGTGACGCTGGGGTTAGAACCGGGTCGCCTGGCTGCCTGCCTGCAAGGGTGTGCAGGGTCGGAGGGGGGAGGCTCAGCAGGACAGTGCAGGGGTTGTGCTCAAGGAATAACAGCACCAGTCAGCCGTCACCTGCTGTGTGGCAGGTGCCGTGCTAAGCTGTGTCAGAGCCAGGGACCACACCAAGGTCATCCCGGCCACTCCTTCCCCCTGAACTTGGCCTGCCGGATGTCTTAAGGCTGGCCCCCCACAGCACCGTGGCCTGCCTCCTGCAGGCAGAGCTCAGACCCACCAGTGGGGCTTCTCCTCCTGTGCGGGGTGGGTGAGGGGCTGCTGGCCCCGTCTGCCCAGGGGACTAGAGTGCCTGAAGAGCAGGACTGGTCCTCTCCTTAAGGCCTCCTGGGGCAGAATCACGATGTTCCCAGATATGGGAAGGGCTGGGCAGCTGTCCAGGGTGTGTGTGGCCTGGCCTGGAGGGTGTCCCCTGCCTGTGCTCGGGTTCCAGCCCTGGGCTCAGGCTCCCAGATGTCCTGAAGGGTCATCCCCTGGCATCTTGGACAGGCCCAGGTGACAGCTCTTGCAGGGCAGTGTGTGGGCCAGGTCCTCACACGGGGTGTGCAGCCCCCCTCAGCAGG
>VBSM01003212.1:2102766-2121994 GCA_008086735.1 Cheirogaleus medius
CCTGGGAGGTCAGGGGGCCCAGGGCCAGCCCCTCCAGAGTGGAACGTGACTGGTTATCAAGCCAGTCGGGTCTTGGCTTGACTCAGGGAATGTGTCTCGGCTGGGTCCTTTCTTCCTTGGGCGTCACTCTGCATGCCTGCCCCAGGGTGGGGCTGTGAGCCAGGGCCCCTTCCGGCCTGCTCTGCCTCTGTCCCTTTAGGAAAGCAAGTCTGTGGTGCCTCTTTGGGCTACACAGCCCTCTGCCCCCTGGGAGTCTCCAGGGCCCTGGAGACTGAGCAGCCCCTCTCCTAATCAGATTCTGTCCCCAAAAGCCTGTCCACTTCTGTCCCCGCTTTTGTTTAGTACAGGCCTTGTTTGTAGGCCTTGCAGTTCTTGAGCTCCTTTGGGGCAGGTACAGCAGACTTTCACCAACACCTGGAGGTGAATGTGTAATCGAAGGAGCTGCCTGGGTGAGGGCTGCCATGAGCAGGGTCTGGTTGGTACCGAGTGCCTCACTTGCAGTTGAAGTGACAGCCCTCACTGTACACTCAGGCTGTACACTCGGGACCCCAGCCTGCCCCTCCCTTAAGAAATGGGTTGAAGATTTGTTTTCCTGAAGACCAGTTTTGTTTTCAGGGAGGTCCTCACCTGACCTCCAGACCCACCTTTTCTTGGTCATGGGTCCTTGCTGCAGATGGTCTAATCCAGAAAGCTCGGGAGGCTGTGTCCTCGCGGTGCCGGGAGGCCGAGGGTCATGCCTGTGGACGCACATGTGCAGGTTGTCACAGGGCCAGGGCAGGGCAGGTGTGCCCGGAGCATCCGAGGCAGGACTTGCACACAGTGCGTGAAGGAGCAAGACTTGCAGGTAGAGGGCTGGGCTTCTGTCCCCACTCCAGGGCGACATGGAGTCCAATGGGAAGTACATCACCAAGTCCGGCACCCGTGTGGACCACCAGACAGGCCCCATCGTGTGGGGAGAGCCAGGGACCAATGGCCAGCATGCCTTCTACCAGCTCATCCACCAAGGTAGGGCCCGTCTGGCCTGGACAGGGATGGTTCTGGGCAGGGAAGGATCTGCCAGCAGGGACTTCTCACTTAAGTCAGTGCTCTCCTCTAGGCCACAGGGGTAGCTCCCTTGGGCTGGGGTCATGTGGGTGACCGCAGTGCCCTTCACAGGCACCAAGATGATCCCCTGTGACTTTCTCATCCCGGTCCAGACCCAGCACCCAATACGGAAGGGTTTGCATCACAAGGTAAGAGCCCCCATCCAGACCCGCCTTGCACTTCCTCAGGCTCACATTGCACCCAGACCTCTTCAGATCTGATGCACTGGTCAGCAGTTACGTTCATTTTCTATTCCTGCCGTCACAAATTACCACAAACCTAGTGTCTTCAAATAATACTCATTTAAGAGTGTCTGTAGGTCAGAAGTCCAGCAGGGCTGCCATGTGTCTGCCTCGAGCCTCACAGGTGAAATCAACATGTTGGCAGGACTGTGTTCCCTTCTGGAGACTCTGGGGGGAAATCCTTTTCCTTGCTCAGTCTTCTTGTCGGTAGAACTCATCTCCATGTGGTTGTTAGCACCAAGGTCTAGTTTCCTTGCTGCTGGCGGAGGATCATCTCCAGTTCTCTTGAGGTCCCTGGCTCATGGCCTTATCACAGAACCAGCAATGGCAGATTGAATCTTTCTCAGGCTTTGCATTTCTCCTGCCACTTTCATGACATCTCTCTGGCCGAGTGGTCTACCTTCCTCTTCTACCTTCCTCGTCTACTTTTAATGGCTCATGGGATTAGATTGGGACCACTGGGCAATCCAGGAAAACATCGCCTTTTGCAAAGTTCATAACCTTAATTCCATCTGTAAAACCTTTTTTGTGTGTAGTGTAACATACTCAGGCAGAACAGCAGGCAGCGAAGATCACGGAGCCGAGATCTTGCCTGTCACAGCTGCATGTGGGAAAACCATCCAGTTCACAGCCTAACAGAGTCTTCAAAGGGAATTTATTGTGCCTTGTCCTGGGTGTGCAGGCAACATAGGATTACTGTGGTGCACACAGGCTTTGGAGTCAGTGACCTCGGATTGAATTCTGATTCTTCCCCTCTGTGGTTCTGTGATCCACCATGGTTGACTTGAGGAAACTGAGGCTCAGCTAGAAAAGAGAAATGATGCCTCTCCCCCTCAGGATCTTAAAAGACAGATGTTGGAACAATTGTTAGCAGGACTCTTTGCAAGTAGTATGTAGTCCTTAAAGAGTAGTTAGCATTGTGGCCAGGCACGGTGGCTCATGCCTCTAATCCTAACACTCTGGGAGGCTGAGGTGGGAGGATCGTTTGAGCTCATGAGTTTGAGACCAGCCTGAGCAAGAGCGAGACCCTGTCTACTAAAGATAGAAAAAAATTTGCCAAGTATGGTGGCCAGCATGCCTGTAGTCCCAGCTACTTGGGAGGCTGAGGCAGGAGGATCAGTTGAGCCCAGGAGTTTGAGGTTGCTGTGAGCTATCATCACACGGCTGCACTCCAGTTGAGGTGACCGAGTGAGACTCTGTCTCAAAAAAAGAAAAAAACAATAGTTAGCATTGTTACCTTCTGATGTCGTCAGATGTGCTCCCAGCCACTCTCCACCCTCGCTCCAGCTGAGCTATGCAGTGAGCGAGCCTGGCTGGGACAAACCCCGACTGAGGAGTACCAGGTGGTCTTGTCTCTTTGCCTGAAGCTCAGATGGTGTTTTCAAGCATAATGTGTCTCTTGTCAGATCCTCCTGGCCAACTTCTTGGCCCAGACAGAAGCCCTGATGAAGGGGAAATCTGTGGTGGAGGCCCGGAAGGAGCTCCAGGCTGCGGGAAAGAGTCCAGAGGAGTTAGAGAAGCTGTTGCCGCACAAGGTCAGCACGTCTCCTGATCTTAGCCCCTGGGGCAGGATGTGCTTCTCTTCTGGGAGTTTGGGGATTAGGACTGACTTGAGGGCATTCCTTGGTGTTTTCTAAAGGTCTTTGAAGGAAATCGCCCAACCAACTCTATTATGTTCACCAAGCTCACACCCTTCATTCTTGGAGCCTTGATTGGTGAGTGAGTAGGGGAAGGGCCTGGCGGGGCATAGGTAGTGCTGGGCCGGGGCAGCCCTGACGTGCACTGTCTGCTCCTCTGCAGCCATGTATGAGCACAAGATCTTCGTCCAGGGCATCATCTGGGACATCAACAGCTTTGACCAGTGGGGGTGAGTTGCCGGCTCAGGAGAGGGTGGTGAATGCCTTTGGGTTGGCTGGCTGGAGGATTTCACCAGCACCATTGGAACCTTCCTCATATCCTTCGTCCTCACCTTCATGGTAGAGTGGAGCTGGGGAAGCAGCTGGCTAAGAAAATTGAGCCCGAGCTTGATGGCAGCGCGCCGGTGACCTCTCACGATTCTTCCACCAATGGGCTGATCAGCTTCATCAAGCAGCAGCGCGAGGCCAGAATCTAATAAACTCATCTCAGCTGCAACCTCTGTGGTCCCTGCTCCTTCCTGTCCCTCCTTGCCAGAACCTGCACTGCATGGTCCTGCCCTTCCCTGCCCAGAGCTCTGGTTGTGGGCTTGGACCACACGCCCTTTGGGGGATGCTGGTCTGGAATTGTCACCCTCGCCTCCATGTCCATCTGTTCTCCCAGTGGTTTACAACTGGCGGAAGTGTTTCAGTGCAGCTGATTTTTCTGACCCATGTTCACACTGTTCACATCCCGGGTAGAAAAATAAAGATGCCGTAAAGGAGATTGTAGGCTCAGCTGCTTATTTTTTTTTCCTGCGATGGCGCTTTATGTAGCTAGTCAGAGTGCACAGTGGGAGGAATGCTGTGCCTTGGCGACTCTTGACTATAACTGGTGAGTGAGCAGCTCTAGAGTGGAGAGCGGTCCCTTCAGAAGAGAGCGGGGCCCAAAGTCAGGAGGGTGACTTGACCTATGGAATCAAATCCCAAGACCTCAGTGGGAAGATGTTCTTTGGCTGGCAAGCTCTGTTGAGGCCACTGTTGACCCACCCCCTTTCTTAATGCAGCTGATGAAAAGTGGAGGCCTTATCTTGTCGGAAGCACTTCCTCTATCACAAAGGAGCCAGCACAAAAAAAGTCTATAGCAAGAGGAGGGCAGAGACCCTCTCAGGCTAACTTGGCTTCATGTGAAGGATCTGCAGGGGGACCACTGTGCTTTTGCAGGCCAGCTGCCAAGTCCCATGTCTTTTGTTATGCAGGAGGACTGGCACATGTTAATTGCCAAATGTCCCTTGCCGAGTGTCCCTTGGCCCTGACTTGTTCTGCCCCTCATCCCTCCCGCTGTCATCACTTGCAATTTCCTCTTGTCCCATGGCTGCCAGTTATAAGTCTTGAACAGGTAGGTCTTCAGTGGGAGACTAAAGCAGCTTTCAACATCTTCCTCCTGTACTTTCTTAAATTCAAATTGTATCACAACTTGCTGATTTGTGCAAGTTTGTCAGGAGGTCCAAAACCTACACAATTGTGAGTTAAATCAGACACTTCACACGTCTAATCAGTCTTTGGTTACATTGTTCCACAATAATATGATTGGCAAGTTTGGCATTAAATTGCCTCTGGAATTCCAGAATTGTTTGTATATGATCCCCTTTGATAACAACAATTAACATCTGAAAATTTGCCTTAAACAACAAGCCTCTGTGTACTATGAGGGAAACAGATGATTGATGTTGGGGAGAGGCTAGTAACTGTTGGGGGTGTCTTGCTATGTCAGCAAGAATAAGAATTTTGGAGTCTATTCCTTGCAATAATTAAAGATATCTTGGGGGAACATTAGGTAAAATAACACATATCTGCCAAGTCATCCAATGTCTTTTGCTAGACCTGAGGCGTACAGCAAGGTCAGACTTCACAGAGCCTTTCAAAGCTGTCAGGTTGGCAGAGTGATAAGCCAGGAGTAAAGTGGTTTCATCTTAGGTTTTCCCTGGAACTGGAGCCAAACATTCCAAGGTTGGTGCTTCCTCCTTTGAGGTGTAGGTCCTTGGAAAGATACATTTCCTTTGCACCCTTTGTAATCCTGAAACAGTGCTTTTGCAACATGGTTTTTTTTTTTTTTTTTTTTTTTTTTTTTTTTTTTTTTTTGACTAGTCAAATGCAGTAGCGAGAAGGGGTGAAAGAGTAAAACAGTTTGATCTGTAACTGTGAGCAATCCAGATAACACACTACCTTCACACCAGCTGCAACGTGCATTTCTAAAAAGTCAGGTTTACTGGGGTATAATTTACAAATCATAAAGTTCACCTCTGTTTAGTATACAATTCCTGAGTGATGACAAATGTATACAGGTGTGTAACGACCACAATTAAGATATACAGCATTTTCTTCACCCTAAAAAGTCCCTGACACCCTTTTGCGGGTTACCCCTACCCACTGAACCCAACCCCTGGCAACCACTGATCTGGTTTCTTACCCCAAAGTTTTGGCTTTACCAGAACATAGCCTTTTGCGTCTGGCTTCTTAGCAGGATGCTTTTGAATTTCACCCATATTGTGCTGCAGGCATTTAAAAAACTTTATTGTGGCAAAATCTCACACATAAAAATTTAATATAGTATAATAAAGCTTCATGTACCTGGCACCAAATTTCAACAATTATCAACACCTGGCCAATATTACTGCATCTACATCCCTTCTCCCAATTAGGTTGTAGCAAATCCCAGATATCATTTCATCTATAAGTATTTCTGTGTGTAGCTCTAAAAATTAAGAGCTTTCTTGTTTTTCTTCTTGCTCATGAGGGATAATACCATTATCCCACCTAAAATTTTTATTTCCACGGAAAGCTTTGTGGCAAGACTACTTCATAGTAGATGGTGTGTATTTCCTATTGCACCGCATTAGGAAGCACATAATGCCTGGGGCTTCCGGATTTTGAGCCCCATGACACCTGCAGTCTCTCCTGTGCGGTTCCAAACCGAGCCCGAGCGCCTTAAAGCCAAATTTCAGCCACCCCGGAAGGGATGCCAGTAAGGGGCGGGGCATCGCGCAGGCTTAGGCGGCGCGCGTGCGCAGAGCGGCACACCCTCTCGGCTGCCGTAGTTCGCCTATTCCCGCGGGCGCCCGGCGGTCATGGCGGCGGCTCGGAAGCCAGTGCTGCTCGGGCTTCGAGACGCGGCAGTGCACGGCAGCCCCGCGGGGCCGGACGCCTGGACCGCTAGCAAGCTGGGCGGCGTTCCGGTGGGTGTGGGCGCCGGAGCTCGGGTGGGCGGGTGCCGGCGAAGGGTGTGGAGTTGACGGGGTGGGCGGGGTTCCGGGGGGCAGAGTCGGGGTCTGAGCGCCTGCCCTGCCCTCAGGACGCGCTGCCCGCCGTGGCTGCGCCCAGGCCGCGGTGCGGACGCTGCCGGCAGCCGCTCGCCCTGGTCGTGCAGGTGTACTGCCCGCTGGAAGCCTCCCCGTTTCATCGGCTGCTGCACGTGTTCGCTTGCGCCTGCCCTACCTGTGGCGACGGCGGGGCGCGCAGGTAGGCGGGGAGGTCCCGAGGTCCTCCCTGGATGTTACTCCGAGTGGCCGGGGCGGCGGCGCGGGGGGCTAGGCATCAGGGGTGGACCCCTCACGGCCGGCTGTCTTCATTCACCCTTCAGCTGGAAGGTGTTCCGCTCCCAGTGCCTGCAGGTGCGAGAGAAGGAGGCACAGGACGCTCAGGTAAGGCGGTTGTGATTGGCCTATATTGCGTTTTGCTGGAATTTCACGATATTTTCCAGAATATCGTTTAGGACTGACCTCTCTACAACGTGTTCTTTGTAGTACGTTGGAATGGTTTCGGCTTTTTTTCAGAACCACAAAATGCTATTTTCTTAAGGTTTTGTGAGTTCATTTATTTCTTTACTTTTTGCTTTTAGTCTGTTTTTATGGTTTCTTACTTCTTTGTTAAAAGGAGATGGAGACTTCCTCCTGGATTTCTTCAACTTTCTTTTTATTTTTTTTTACTGTAAATTAACAGTTTATTATGTATATATAAAATGCACGAGGTACAAAATGATGTCATGATTTATGAATACACTTATGGCATAATGAAATTAAGCTACTTAACATATTCACCTCAAATACTTATTTTTGTGGTGAGAACATTTGAAATTTACTCTTAGCTATTTTGAATTGCGTATTACTGTGGTGTTAACTATATTCACCATACTGTGCAATAGAACTAAAAACTAAAAACACCCATCATATTCCTGAGATTTTGTACCCTTTGACTATCATCTCCCCATTCCCCCCACCCCCAGCCTCTGTAACCACATTCTACTCTCTGCTTTTATGAGATGGATTGTTTTAGATTCCGCATATAAATGAGAACATTCTGTTGGCTATAGAAAAAATATCAAGCTTGGAAATAATTAAAGATAGTTTTATTCAGAAATCCTTATTACTGAGGACTGTAGACCGAGGCCTACAGCCCAGGAGAAGTTCTGGCAGACTGCTTCAAAGCAGTGTTTCAGGCCACTGGTTATATACAGGTGGTGGCTGTTCAGTACATGCAAAATCACATCAAACTTACTCAGAACTAAGAGAAAAAATAAGATAAAAAAAAAAATAAAACAAACTTGCTCAGAAGTTACATTAAAGCAGAATCACGTCAGGGTTTGGGTGTAAGAATACATCTGGTTATAAATTACAGAAGCATAATTATTAACCCCATCAGAAGTTATGTGCAAGAAAAGGCAAGGACTCATTTATCTTTTAAGGATTATAGTGACCTAGATAAGAGACGTAGGGGTCCATGTGCTGTATCCTGTTTTGTCTTCAGAGCAGCTTTCTAGAGAGCTGCACCTTGTCACAGAGTCAGGGACTTTGTGAAATTATGCTGATTGTGACGGGGGGTGGGGGAGGGAGCAAACATGGCTGCTTATGTTTGCTGCTTTGTCTCAAAGTACTGTATTTTGTCTGTGCCTGGCTTATTTCACTTAGCATAATGTTCTCCATTTCCATCCATGTTGTCATGTATGAGAGAATTCCTTTCTTTTTTAAGGCTGAAGAGTATTCCATTCTGTATATAGTTTTTTAAAATTTACCCTGAAGGTCTTAAGACACAGTAGTTTACTGATTTTTCTGTTTGGGAAAATATATGGGTGTATACATAGACGTGTGTGTAACATATATGTGTTCATAGTAAATATAGTTACTGTGATATTATATACGTATATAACAAACATTTAATACGATAAAATCTGAATTTATTGAATTGAAAAGTCAGGCAAGTTGGTGGCTGCAGAAAAAATTCAGCCTCCTTTTGCCTGTAAATGCGTCTTTATATATACACTGAGTTCTTGATGTTTGCCAGGCATAGTACTAAGTAATCCTGGGAATAAAAAGATGATGATGATGTGGCTGCCTATGGTTGGCAGGGTTCAACTGCAGATAACAGAAAAATACTATACTTTGGTTCTTTTAAGCTGAGACACACCTAACACAAGGAATTAGTTTTTTACTGACTAATTAGATAGGTTGGAGGAAGCAGCTCCAGGAATGACCTCCAGAATCACAGCTCAGAACTGTTCATTAGGGAGCTGCTATGCTACCTATCCTGCAGTCTGGGAGCTTTGGTGTGGTCAGGGGAACTAGAAGCCATCCTTGTCACAGAGCTGTTGGCTCCAGAGCTTTGCTCTATCTGTATTTACAGACTGGCTGCCTTTTGCTCCATGGCTTTTCTTCCCACTTCACTGTGTCTCAGGTTTGTGTATCTCTCTAGTGGACCTGATTAGCAGACCTCTGATCATGTCTGAACCCTAGCTGCTAAGTGTCTGCAGTGCATGAAGTACAACAGAAAGATTTTGGAAAAGATGATTGAAGAAACCCCGTACTACATCTGCCACACTTTCCTGAAAAGTAAAGAAGTATTTATGTCACCTCCGATGTGCTTTTCAGTAGATGGGGTGCAGAAAGTTGAATTGGAGTGTGCCAGAGGGAGAGGGGCTGGAGTGAAGGTTCCCTCAGGAGGGTGAAGGGATGGGTGGCTAAAGCCAAAGGAATAGGAGAAATCACCCAAGTGTGCTTGAACATCATTCACTGGATATTCTTCCAGAAACAGGAAAGTGGCTTTGCAGCTGAGGACTGGTGTGAAGGTGCAGATGACTGGGGAGGTGACATTGAGGAGGTGCCTTCACCACAGCTTACCTTGGATTTTGGAAATGATTCTAACAGTGTCAAAGACACAGACTGGACTGCTCAGCTGCAAGACCTCCACCTGCAAGATGCTGTCCGGGATGCTGCTCATCCTGTACCTCCTGGGGAACAGATGGCCTTGTCCACTGTGGTGCCACAGTTCCTGCCCTACTACATCTGTGTTGCAGATGAGGATGATTACAGGGACTTTGTCAGTCTGGATCATGCCCACAGCCTACTGAGGGACTATCAACAGAGAGAAGGAATTGCCATGGAACAGTTGCTTTCCCAAAGGTGAGAATGTTTGCTGCTGAGGTTCAGAGGGGACTTGGTCAGGAAGCAGCCACGGTAGGTACCCTTCAGTTTTGCCCCAGGACCCAGGGAACCTTTTTGAATCAGAACTAGCATGTGTAGGACCTTTCTGCTTCACTCCTCTTAGATAAGAAAAGGAGACAGAGACAAGGGGATCTCCTGATCAGCCAACCTTGAGTTAGCTTGAACACACTGCTCTAGGTTTTTGTTTTTTTTTGAGACAGAGTCTCACTCTGTTGCCCGGGCTAGAGTGAGTGCCGTGGCGTCAGCCTCGCTCACAGCAACCTCACACTCCTGGGCTCAAGCCATCCTCCTGCCTCAGCCTCCTGAGTAGCTGGGACTACAGGCATGCGCCACCATGCCCGGCTAATTTTTTCTATATATTTTTAGTTGGCCAATTAATTTCTTTCTATTTTTAGTAGAGACGGGGTCTCACTCTTGATCAGGCTGGTTTTGAACTCCTGACCTTGAACACTGCTCTGTTTTTAAGTGCCATTAGGAAAATGAACATGGATGAAGAGACAGAAGTGAGAGATGCCATGTATTTACAGAAGATGTGTTCACTGTCTCTTTAACTGTCTTTTATATTTTTAAAGATCTTTATAGGTGAGACAGGTGAGTTAGAAAAATGCCATTTGTTTATTGACTCTTGGCTGTGGCTCCAGAACTGGCACAGGACCTGGGAGACCCTTCCAGATCCTCAGTTCTCACCTGTAAAATGGGAGTGGTATCTCTGTTGTCTATTTCATCCGATGGTTTTGGGAGTCAAGGGAGAGAACAGATCTTGAAAGACTTTATAAACCAAAGCACTCTAAAGAAGTAAGAGTGATCATTTCTGCTATTAATAGAATTACAGCAAGGTGTTTGGATAGATGCTGTGCTTTTCTTACCAGAGCTGCTTCCCTTGTAGGCTTTTTCAGAATAATGTTAAACACAAACGTGTTGGTGTTTGAAAATAATCTGTAATAGAGGGAGTCAGTGGGCATAATGACTTTTTAAATTATAATTACCCCAGAGTTGAAAATGGCTTGGGAAAAGGGTGGGGCAGGGAACTACAGAAATGCATGATGAGTGATTCAATATTTTTGAGTTTAAATTGTGTACATGTATTTCTTTGATAACTTTTTAAAAATTGTTTCCTCTTCCAAATATCATAATTTTCTGCTTCTCTCTTCAGTCTTTCTAGTGATGGAGATGAAAAATATGAGAAGACTGTAATTAAAAGTGGAGATCAGATGTTTTACAAATTTATGAAGAGAATTGCTGCTTGTCAGGAGCAGATTTTGAGGTACAGAAGGCACATTTTCTTTTATTTTTCTTGTTTATAAAAGCAATATATGTTAGTTTGGAAAACACAGGAAGATGTAATGAGAAAACCCAAATCCACAATATTCCCAAAACTAAGAGAGAATCACTGTCAAGATTTTAGTATATTACCATCACTTATTTTTTATGCATTTGGATACATGTATGTATGTAGGTGTTGTGTATGTTTTTAAAAATTTGTCTCTGATGCTTGAATCAGAAGGTATTATGTATTTTTTTAATAAAAATAATTGGAATCATAAAGTATTGATAACTTTTCTCTTTTTCAATAAATATTTATTGGTTTTGAAGGTTGTCCTATATTGTTAAAAATTCTTTAAAAAGAACAAAAATATTTTGAAGTTTAAATTTTCAAAAGGTAATACATTCATAAGGCTCAAAAGTATAAAAATAATGCATATGTATATATGTGTAAATACAATGAAATCGTTCCTTTCCAACCATCCCCAGTCTACTCAGGTAGCGACTGTTGCTAGTGTACCTGTGTGTGCTTCCAGGGTCTCTTTATGCATATGCAAGCAAATAGGACAACTTGCATATTACTACCTACTGCCACCCCCCCCCCCACACTTTTTTTATTTTGAGATGCCTGCCTGTGTTGCCCAGACTGGAATGCAGTGGCTATTTACAGACATGATCATAGCACACTGTGACCTCGAACTCTTGGCCTCAGCCTCCCGAGTAGCTGGACTGCAGGCACATGCCATAGTGGCTGGCTTACCCCCTCCTTTTTTTTTTGCACAGAGGGAAGTACTCTAGACACATTTTCTAGGTCTCCTGCTTTTTTGAACTCCACACTATATGTGGGAGTACTGTATCTTTTCATTACTTTGAGAGATTTCTGTTTACTTTTCCTCAAATTCATAGATTTTTTAAATTGTTATATTCAGTCAACTGTTAACTTTTGAATGAAGTTCTTTATTTCTGGTACAGCACTGTTTTTATTTCCAGCATTTGTTTCAGTCTTTTTTAGTTTACCTTTCTGTGCTAAATTTCTCATCTGTGTATGCCTGTTCACCTTTTCCACTAGATTTTGGGGGTGTTTTTGAGACAGAGTCTCGCTCTGTTACCTGGGCTAGAGTGCCGTGGCATCAGCCTAGCTCACAGCAACCTCAAACTTTTGGGCTCAAGCGATCCTCTTGCCTCAGCATCCCGAGTAGCTGGGACTACAGGCATGCGCCACCATGCCCGGCTAATTTTTTCTATATAGTTTTAGTTGGCCAATTAATTTCTTTCTATTTTTAGTAGAGATGGGGTCTCGCTCTTGCTCAGGCTGGTTTTGAACTCCTGACCTTGAGTGATCCGCCCGCCTCAGCCTTCCAGAGTGCTAGGATTACAGGCGTGAGCCACTGTGCCTGGCCTGTCCAGCTAATTTCTTTCTATTTTTAGTAGAGACGGAGTCTCGCTCTTGCTGAGGCTGGTCTCGAACTCCTGAGCTCAAATGATCCACCTGCCTCGGCCTCCCAGAGTGCTAGGATTACGGGCGTGAGCCACTGTGCCTGGCCTAGATGTTTTTTTAGATATTTATTACTGATATTTTAATGTTTTTGTCTGATAAACCCATCATCTTGCCCATGGCTCTCCTTGCATTAACTTCCTTTATGGGTTAAATTTTCCTGATTCTTTGCATTTCCAGTATTTTAAATTATTTACCAGAAATTGTATGTTGAGGAATAGTAGATAACTGATAAAGAGTAAGTATTTACTCCTTATAAGGGCATGCCTTTTCCTCTGTCAGGACGGCAGTGTGGAGGTCTGAGTCCATTTAATCTGCATTTGAGCTGGGTCTGGGCTTTGTTGTAGCTTTAGATAGATTGACTTTGACGTTGGCTTTAGTGCCTTCAAGACTTTGAATCAAGCAGGGACAAGACTTTCAGATATCTTGCTATGCTTTATAGCCATGCTGCTAGTTTTCTCAGCCTCTGAGGGATTTCTTTGCTTTCTTGTTTTGCTCCTGGTGCTCTGCAAGACAGGAAGGAAGGTTGCAAAGCGTGGCCTTAGATGTTGGAATGTCACTTGTGTGTTCTTCGTCCTAGGTATTCCTGGAGTGGGGAGCCACTCTTTCTGACCTGCCCTACATCCGAAGTCACTGAGCTCCCAGCCTGCAGCCACTGTGGAGGCCGGAGGACATTTGAGTTTCAGCTTATGCCAGCATTGGTCAGCATGCTCAAAAGTGCTAATTTAGGTAAGAAGCCCTTGGTTAATTTAAGTCTGTGAATTTCTGGCATTACTTTAGAATTATTTTAAAATGAAAGACTATGTTTTTATTTTTGTTTACTTATAAAATATCAAAAGCAAATTACAGAAAATTTGGGAAATTAAAATTATTTTGTAAATGTATTTCATCCAGTCTTATAAGCACTGCTATCATTTTGGTTGATTTATTTTATCATCATTATATATTTTTAGAATTTTTTAAAGAAAAATTAGAAGTTTTGTTTTTAGAGATGGGTTCTTGATCTGTCACCCAGGCTTGAGTACAGTGGCGCGGTGGCACAATCATAGCTCACTGCAGCCTCAAACTCCTGGGCTCAAGTGATCCTTCTGCCTTAACCTCCTGAGTAGCTGGGACTATAGGCACATGCCACCACGCCCAGCTAATTTTTCTATTTTTTGTAGAGATGGGGCTCACTCTTGCTCAGGCTGGTCTCAAACTCCTGAGCTCACCCAGTCCTCCCACCTTGGGCTCCCAGAGTGCTAGGACTACAGGTGTGAGCCACCTCGCCCGGCCTGTAACCATAATTCTTACAGCTGTTTGGTTAGCCTTAGTTCTGTGTTTAAATGGATTCAGTGTTCATTACCACTCTTACAATGAATTTTTTTATTCCTGATCTTTTATTTTGATTCTTTTGCTAATAGCTGGATTTTATCAAGAATAGCCTTAGGGCGGGATCGTAGGTGTTCCTGCTTCAGAATATGCATGCCTTTATATTTAGTGCCTTTATGTTTGAAGGGCAACCCATGTATAAAATTTTTAAGTCCCATCTTCTCTTTTCAGAACTTTGTAGACTCCTGTTGTTGCCTTGTGACAGTGAAAGCTCTGCCAGACCTTTGACCTGGTACCTCCTGTCACCTTCTGGGGGCTAGGTCTCACTGGGAAGTACATTTTTCTGGAAGGGGTTTTGGGTATTCTATTCTCTGAGATCTTTTTACTTTAATATCGATATCTTTTGGCCTTGCATATTGCTTTATAGAAGTCTAAGGGTGGCCCGATTTTTCCTCCCTTTGTAACTAACATTTCTGCCAGGATACCTGTAGAATTTTCTACATGCGTTAAGTCCAGTCACTGAACTACAGTATGATTTGCTGTCCTGTTGTTCTGTATCACTTTTATTGTGGCACATCCAAAGGTATGTCTTTGGACCTGCAGCAGATTTATTTTTTCTTCCTTTTTATTTCTGAATGTCTTTTTTTTTTTTTTTATTGTATTTGTAGCTTTTCTACCAAAGCAACAGCAGTTACTGTGATCACCTTTCTCCTTTCAAATCCATGTTAACATCTTTGCCCTTTCCCTCTGCATTCATGGAGATTCTTTCAAGCCTTGCCTTTCTGCCTGTGATTAGGTTTCCACATGTCTTTTCTGTTGCTGTGGTTTCTGATGTTTTTCATGAGATGGGTAGGCTGTTTTGGCCTCCTCTTTCTTCTATACCCTCTCTCCTTATCCCCCAACTGTGGCAGGTCTCTGGGCTCAGACCTCATGTACAGTACTCAGCTATTTAGTAGTTTATTCTCTGAGATCCCTGCCACCTCTTTTTTTCTATTCTGGTGGTTACTAGTTTTGGGTTCCAGTCTTCTCTTGCTCTCTGTAAACTGCTTGTTACCCATTTCTGTTTGGAAATTATCTCAAATTCACCAGATTATTTCTCAAACCAACTCTATTTTGGCCTTCTTTGTTCTGTCTTTGGTTTTCTTTCCATTATCTTTGCATACTTTTTAAAGAAATTATTTCTCCTTTGTTGTTCCAAATCATTGCTCAAACCCTGTTGACTTCTGCTGCTTCTCTGTTCTTTTTCTTTCTTTTTTTTTTTTTTTTTTTTTTTTTTTTTTTTTTGAGACGGAGTCTCACTTTGTTGAATAGGCTAGAGTGAGTGCCATGGTGTCAGCCTAGCTCACAGCAACCTCAAACTCCTGGGTTCAAGCGATCCTCCTGCCTCAGCCTCCCGAGTAGCTGGGACTACAGGCATGCGTCACCATGCCCGGCTAATTTTTTCTATGTATTTTTAGTTGGCCAATTAATTTCTTTCTATTTTAGTAGAGACGGGGTCTCGCTCTTGGTCAGGCTGGTTTCGAACTCTGACCTTGAGTGATCCACCCACCTCAGCCTCCCAGAGTGCTAGGATTCGGCCTGCTTCTCTGTTCTGACATCAGCAGGAGTTCTTGTTGCTGGTGTTTTCTTGGTGTTATTTTTCGTGGCTCTATTCATTGACAAATTTCTATAAACTCTTAGGATTTATTTTATATTTTTTGCCTGAATCCTTTCTTGGCAGTAGTGTGTTCTCTTATGTGATATATTTTAATATGGATTTTTGAATATTAGATAGTCTAGACAGTCGTAATGAAGATTTGTTGAAATTTTTGTTTAATTTTTTAAGTATATTTTCCTCCTCCTTTTGAATAAATCTGCCTTTCTTCAACAGTGTTCACTTACTATAAGGTAGACGGTGACGTGTCGCAGCTGAAAGCAGTAAGCATTGTTTTTGCTTTACTTAATTTTTTTCAGCTTCTAAGGTAAAATCACTCCCTTTAGCAACACTAGTTATCACTGAGCCTTTCTCCTTCACTTCTAGTATCTTCTAATTATGCAACCTCTTCGTTTTACATTGAACACTTTAAATGTGCCAGGCTCCATTCTAAGTATTTTATATGTATTAGCTTATTTAATCTCTCTCACAATCTTACCATAGTGATAAATACTACCTTTACCACAGAGAGGTGAAGTAACTTGCCCAAGGTGGTGGAGCTGGCATTTCAACCCTGGCAGTCTTGCCCCAGAGTCTGCTCTGTCCACTAAGTGGGTACATTTTGAGTGTATCTCATAACTTTCTCTCTTCTGGAATCCTGGATATGTTATATTTTTCAGGTCTTTCTGTGGAGTTTGGAACAATTCTCGTTTACACATGTGAGAAGAGCTGCTGGCCTCAAAATCATCAGACTCCCATGGAAGAATATTGTATTATACAAGAAGACCCAGATGAATTATTATTTAAGTAGAGCATTTCCTTTTATTTTTATAAATTAAAATAAGTGTTAATGTCCAAATATGTGTTTATTTTAACTCACAACGTATTAACTTCCGGGTTTTTGTGTTTTTTTTTGAGACAGGGTCTTTCTCTGTCACCCAGGTTGGAGCGCAGCGGCTTATCATAGCTCACTGCAATCTCAAATTGGGGCCCAAGCAATCCTCCTGCCTCAGCCTCCCTAGTAGCTGGGACTACAGGTGCGAACCACCACACCCGGCTGGCTAATTTTTTCTATTTTTGGTAGACAGGGTCTCGCACTTGCTCAGGCTGGTCTCCAGCCCCTGCCCTCAAGTGATCCTCCCACCTCAGCCTCCCAAAGTGCTAGGATTACAGGCGTGAGCCACCACACCCAGCCAACTTCTGTTTTACATGTTGCCCTTTTTGCTTTTTGGCATCTGTGCTGGGGCTATAGCCAGGACCTTCTGGCTGTGGGCTGTCTCCACAGTGGCAGCTCAGAAAGTGGCTCCTCTCAAGCCCAGAGGACCAGTGTTCCCTGCACAGGCATCCCAGTGGGCATTCTAGGAGGAAGGGAGAGCTGCGGCAGAGCCAAGAGCAGAATTCAGCCTCTTGGTAGTCCTCTGGCCTCTGCATTCTACTGTACCTCATTACTGTCCCTGGATGGTGCCAGATGAAACCACTCGACCTGCTCTAGGTGCTCGAGGCTCTGGCTCTGTCACACTGGCTGTGAGACCTGCCCATGTTCCCCAGCCCAGGCTCCTACCCTCACCCACTCCCACCTTCTGCTCTTGTAGCATCATCACAGAAAGGGGTTCTGTGACACTGTTCTGGACACTGTTCCTGTATCCAGCTATCCATCTTTCTAGTCTCCCCTTTCTTCCCACACTTTTTATGTTATCAACCACTTCCTTTCTTTTGCCCCTTAAAAACAGTATGAAAGCACAACTCCCAGTCGTGTTCAGACATGCTCTGCCTGTGTAGATGAAGATAATGAGGCCTAAATTATCCTGGGGTGCGGTTCTCCTGAGCAGTGTGTGACTGGGGAGAGCCCCACCTGATCCCAACCCTAGGATACCGTATGTGCACAAACTGAAGGTCAGTGAAGCTTCAGGAGTGCTGTGCTTGCAGGGCCGAAGCTGAGGATAGCCCCGCAGAGGGCTTTTGATTCCTCTCTCTGCATGCTGGAGAAGCGACCACCAGTTTCCCTGTGGCACACTCTGCTGTGGGCAGAGAACACCTCATACTCCCAGACCACTTACTCCAACTGCAACAGAAAACAGACTGCTCAGACTGACAGCTACAGTACTTAGGCTTATTTAAATGGCCAGGAAGTACCCTCCTTTGATGAGAGGGTAGAGAATAGTTGTTGCGTAAGAGTATATTTTTATGGATCAGAAGTTGATATAGATATTTTCAGATATCTGAGCTAGGTGTTATGTTTCTGCCTTATTAGATGGAGACAGACTACTTGTACTTCTGATCAGACACATTCTTTTTTTTTTTTGAAACAGAGTCTCACTCCGTTGCCGGGCTACAGTGCCACGGTGTCAGCCTAGCTCAAAGCAACCTCAAACTCCTGGGCTCAAGCAATCCTTCCTCAGCCTCCCGAGTAGCTGGGACTACAGGCATGCGCTACCATGCCTGGCTAATTTTTTCTATATATTTTTAGTTGGCCAATTAATTTCTTTCTATTTTTAGTAGAGACGGGGTCTTGCTCTTGCTCAGGCTGGTTTCGAACTCCTGACCTTGAGCGATCCTCCGGCCTTGGCCTCCCAGAGTGCTAGGATTGCAGGCGTGAGCCACCCCACCCAGCCAAGACACATTCTTGAATCTAGTTATACACACTTGTATCAGGTTTTATCTATGTAAATAGAATACAGATTAGCAGGGTCAGTCCCAAGATACAGTAGAAACATATCTGTGACATTGTGAAGAAAACAAGATATACGAAACCAACTCCAGTGTAAACCCATTTAAAAGTAAAACTCTATATTGCTATTAAAAGACCTAGGTCTACAAAGATAATCACCCAGCAAAGGTCCTGAGGTGTAAGATTGGGTTGCCATGTAGGTGAACTTTCAGCTTTTACTTCCTGCATTTATGTTCTAGTAGAATTTGTTAAGGTGGGCATGCATTTTACACTTCATACACACACACACACACACACACACACACACACACGGCACACCTTCAAAGAAAAAGGCTCTCAGAGTTAGGCACCAAACTCAGCCCAGGCCCAGGGGAAGAGAAGAGAGGCAGGAGAGAAGGCAAGGAAGGCAGCTCCCATTCAGAGTGTTCTGGAGACAGGATGAAGGTCAGTATCTGTAGGAAGGCATCTGTTAAGTTTAGCGGCAGGGTGAGGCCTTTGTGAGAGCCAGGCCAGCGTGGAGGAAGTACTCTCAGCAGCACACTTTATAGGAGTACCCCCAACCCTGGTTGGGTGCCCTGGTCCTTCATGCAACAAGACAGCAGCTTGAGTATTCATCACAGACCTGCCTGATGTGTGGCAAGTGAACCAAGCAGCTGATGAGAAAGATCACAGAAGTCAACCAGCGTTTTTCCATTTTCAATCTTTTCCCACTTTCTGCTAATTTTTTCTTGATTTTAAAATTAATATTTGAAGAACAGCATCTGAGAAACAAAAGTTTAAAGAACTAATAAAAATTACACACAATTTCAGTGCACACACATACACAAAAGAATTTGTTATTCCTGTCTTTTAATATATTTTTGGGGTTTTCTTTTACAAAATCTAATCTATTGTATACATGCTTTTGTATCTTTTTCATTTAATATTGTGAGCATTTCCCCCATCAGTAAATATTTTTCCCACAACATAATTTGTGATTGCTGCAAAGTATTTTTAAAAATATACATCAAAAGCTATATATGATTTTTAGCATTTTTTTTCCTCCAACTTCTGTTCTCATGACCATCCCAATGGCTAATTTTGTTTTTTTTTTTAAATCAGTGATAACTGCCTCGGGACAAATTCCTAAAATTGGGTTGAATAAGTCAAAAGCTATGCATAATTTTAGTTTTTTTGAGTCATACCGCCAAATGGCTTTCTAGAGAATCTTTGCTTTCGAATCCTTTCCTGGGGTGTATGGAAGTGCTTTTTCCCAATCCCTTGGTAATAAGAGTATTATAATTTTTTTCTTTTTGCCAGTTTAATAGGTGAAAATAATCTTAATCCTATTTTTGCGTGTTTTGCATTGTAATATGGTTATTGATCACACTGTCCATTCTCTCTGTGGGTGCCTGTTCGCATCCTTCGCCTGTATTTTTTTTTTGTT
>VBSM01003212.1:2129446-2160712 GCA_008086735.1 Cheirogaleus medius
GCAGGAGGATCGCTTGAGCCCAGGAGTTTGAGGTTGCTGTGAGCTAAGCTGACAACACGGCACTCTAGCCGGGGCAACACAGTGAAACTCTGTCTCAAAAAAATAAAACAAAATAAAAAAGAAAAAAAAAAAGAAAGATCGCTTGAGCCTGGGAATTTGAGGTTGCTGTGAGCTAGGTTGACGCCATGGCACTGTAGCCCGGGCAACAGTGAGACTCTGTCTCAAAAAAAGAAAGAAAAAGAAAAGAAATAATTGGTTGGAAAGCTGTTGTCTTTCTAGTAGCTTTTCTTTCTGTTTAGCGCAGTCAAGGTAAACTTCTTATATTTGACACTCGGGTGCAGTGACTTTTATTTGGCTTATAGGTAATGTTCACTGGGCGAGGAGTCCTGGACAGCCCTAGGTGTGACTGGTTGATTCAGTTAATTTTTGTGTTAGAGTTTGTTGGTAAAGTAAGGATTAAATTTCCTTGACAACATAAAACCCAGTTGGAATGTAGATGAATGAATGAAGTGTTTATAATTATATTACCTTATAATTATAATGTTGAGTAACTACCATGATGAAATAAATACTTTTCTCATGTCCTGATTTTGTAGGGTGTGACCGAGTGTTATGAATGTCATCCTAAGCCAACCCAGAGAACTTTTCCTGGCTGTACAATTCGTAACACACCTTCAGAACCTATTCATTGCATCGTTTGGGCAAAGTATTTGTTCAAGTAAGAGTATATATATTTCTGGACATACTTTTCAGTACTAATGATGGAAAATGGAGTCATTTTTATTTAAATATCTTAGATTGTACTTACGATGTTTAATTATAGTGAGGAGATACTTTAGTAACTTTGTTGTAATATTTCTTGGGTTAAATTAAATTCAGCCATGACTATTTAAGAAACTTAGTTTGATATTGGAAATAGATGTGTAACTAAGTGACTACGAATCTATATATTTGGAAAGATGAAAACATAAAATAACCATTGGTTAAAAAACAAATTGCAGTAGAACTTAAAAATACTTAGTAATAATAGTGAAAATACTATACCTGAAACTTTTACAATGCATTGAATATGGTAATTGGAAAAAAAGTTATAGGTTTATATACATGAGAAAAGGCCAAACATTAATTAGTAATTTTTTTGGTGGGGATGGGGACAGGGTCTCCCCCTGTCGCCGAGGCTGGAGTGCAGGATCATAGCTCGCTTCAGCTTCCGTTTCTTGGGCTCAAACGATCCTTCTGCCTCAGCCTCCTGAGCTGCTGGGACTAGGCACACGCAACCATACTCGGCTGATTTTTTTATTTTTGTAGAGATGGGATCTCGCTTGATTGCCCAGGCGGATCTCAAACTCCTGTCCTGAGGTGATCCTCCCGCTTCAGCCTTCCAAGTAGATGGGATTATACATGCAAGCCACTGTGCCAGGCAGTATTTTTTTTTACTAAGAATCCAGCTTAAGTTAGAAAACGAACCACAGAATAAACTTAAAAATGAGAATAAAGGATATAATTGAAATAAGAGCAGAAGAACCTGGCAACTTGATTGATTATGAAATAGAGGAGGAATATAATCTCAGTACAGATTAATAAGAAAAAAATGATAATAAGACCATGCTGTTACATAGAAAAATATGATCTGGATAAATTCATTTTTAAATCTCAGTACAGATTAATAAGAAAAAAATGATAATAAGACCATGCCGTTACATAGAAAAATATGATCTGGATAAATTCATTTTTAAAACCTTACAAAACTGACTCAGAAATAGATGAATACCTGCAATGTATAGTGGGGAAAAAATTTAAAAAATAAGAGATAGAAAGCCAGAATACAGTACTATACCTTAAAGTTAATATTTTAAACTCTTTTGAATAATGCACCAAACCTATGTGATTTTATAGATGAATTTCACTAAACTTTTCAAGGAATGTATTATTCTAATGTTAGCTAAACTGTCCCAGAAAAATTTTTAAAAGGAACTGCTTACTTAGTTCATGTTATGGGAATAGCATGTCTTTGATACCAAAACCAGTCAAAACCATTATGGTGTAAGAAGAAGAAAATTGCAAGTGAGTCTCACTGGTAAATATAGATGCAAAAATTCTATGCAAAATGTTACCATGTGGATCTATAGTCATATAAAATAAAAGGGATTCCATGACCAAGTTGTATCTATTAGGAATGCAAGCATGGTTTTAATACTAGAAAGTCTATAAATGTCATTCACTTCATTAAGAAGTTAGAAAAAACTATATAATCTTCATAGAGGTAGAAAAAGCATTTAGTAAAATTTAGCAAATACCCTTTCATGACAAAAATTCTTACTAAAACGAGAGTACAAAATTCTTAATAAAATGAGAACTTCCTCAACATGATAAAGGGTATTTTGTAGAAACAAACCTTTACCTAACATAGTTTGTCCTTTTTTTTTGAGACAGGGTCTTGCTCTGTTGCCCAGGCTATAGTGCAGTGGTCATCATAGCTCACTGCAACCTCAAACTCCTGGGCTCAAGACATCCTGCCTCAGCCTCTCAAGCAGCTGGCACTAAAGGCACGCACTACTGTGCCTAGCTAAATTAAAAAAAATTTTTTTTTTAGAGTTGGAGTCTAAGATGGAGGCTAAGTACCCAGGCTGGTCTTGAACTCCTGGCCTCAAGGAATCTTCCCAGCCTCCCAAAGTGCTGGGATTACAGGTGCGGGCCACCATACCTGTCCTGTGTTTAATTTTTGATTAAGGTATAATATATGTGCACTCAGAAAAGTACACATAACAGTGTTAACTTGATAAATTTTCACAAAAAAAAGACTTGTAATCTTTATTTGGCAAACCTTTTTTTAAATAGACTTTAATTTTTAGAACAGTTTTGGATGTACAGAAAGTTGAGAAGATAGTACAGAGAGTTCCCATGTATCCCTGTACTCAGTTTCCCCTGTTATTGACATTTTGTATTAGTATGATGCATGCTTTGCCAATGAACCAAT
This sequence comes from Cheirogaleus medius, assembly GCA_008086735.1. Classification (NCBI taxonomy): domain Eukaryota; kingdom Metazoa; phylum Chordata; class Mammalia; order Primates; family Cheirogaleidae; genus Cheirogaleus; species Cheirogaleus medius. The sequence goes on from VBSM01003212.1 coordinate 2,132,424, forward strand.
ATTGATACATTATTATTATAATTTATTTAGATTGCCTTAGATTTTACCTAATGTCCTAATTCTGTTCCAGGTGTCTTTCTCTTTAGGCTCCTTTTGTTGTGACAGTTTCTCAGACTTTCAGACTTCCTTGTTTTTGACGAGGAGTACTGATCAAGTATTTTGTAGGATACCCTGGAAATGGGATTTGTTTGATATTTTTTCATAATTGGACTGGGGTTATGGGTTATTGGGAGGAAGACCACAGAGGTGCCGTTTTCATCACATCACATCAAGGGTACATGATACCAGCATGCTTTGTTGATGATGGCTTTGATCATCTGGCAGAAGCAGTGTTTGTCAGGGTTCTCCGTTGTAAAGCTTTTTCTTCCCCCTTTGCATACCGTACTGCACACTTTAGAAGGAAATCACTGTGGGCAGCCCATACCTAAAGAGTAGAAAGTCGTGTTCTACTTCCTTGAAGGCCAGAATAGCTACATAAATCATTTGAAGTTCCTCTGCCTGGGAGATTTGTTTCTCCTCCGTTTATTCATTATTTATTTAATCATTTATATCAGTGTGGACTCACTGATATTACATATATTTTCTAGCTTTGGCTATTGGGAGCTCTTTTAGTTGGCTCTGTGCTCTTTGACACTCCCATCAATGTGTGATTTTGGGGGGGGTGGTAGCAATTCCTTATTTTCTGGCAATACAAGATGCTCCAGACCATCTTGTGTGTTTTCTGCCCCAGGCCTAGTATAAGCCACTTCTTCGAGGAGCCCTGGTTCCTTTTATTGAAGAATGGTATGAGAAATCAAAATCTGGGTGCTTAGGCATACTTCTGGGGGTGTCATCTTAGGCCTGCTTAGTTGACAGAGCAAAAAATAAATGTTTATTCTAATTATGTACCTATCTGTGAATGTTTCATTTTCTAACCATCTGTATGGGAAACTAAACATGAGTTTATATCAGTGTCTCCAACTTTAATCCATTACTACATGGATCATTCTAGCTTCCTCCCCTTGCTTATGTGTAAACTGCCATTCCAACAGTTAGAAACCTGACTCCCATCATTTGTCATCCATATACATAATGCAAGCATTTCTTTTTTTTAGAGACAGGCTTTAATACTGTTAGGTTTATAATTTATCAACTGTTCATTCTTTATCCCTGCTAAACACTTAGAATATGCTACATTAGGTGTTTGTGAGGAAAGCAGGAAAAATAAACCACATTTTTTCAGAATGCTTTGTTGTACATAAATATTTACTACTCTTAAATTATAGCCAGTTGTTTGGGGAAGAAGATGCTGATCAAGAAGTATCTCCTGACAGAGCTGACCCTGAAGCTGCCTGTGAGTTAAACTATTTGGCATATCTCTTCTTAGTGACTACTACCTTTATTTTGCTAATTTAATATTGGTAGCTTCAGAGAAAAAAACTAGTTGCTGTATGTGCTAGATAATATGTGCTTAACATGGATTATTTCATTTTAAAGCAATGTTATATAAAAAGTGTAGTCCTGTTTTATGGGTGAGGAAGTCAAAGTAAAGAAAAATTTCACAAATCTAGGAAATGGAGCTGGGAGTAGTTTCTAGATCTGTTGATAGGTCTGTGCTTTGTACTATTATATGTGCAGCCTTCAGAAATTAGGTACAAGAAGATGCTGATAGGCATGTTATTTTCCTTCCTCCTAGAATTTGGAATGTGTCATATGTGGGTGAGTTCCATGAGTGACCCCCCCTTGTTTTTTTCCAGAAAGGTGAGAGCTCAGTTCTACATTTATTGCAGTTGAAAAGAAAATGTTTGTTTTGTAGGGGAACCAACAGAGGCTGAAGCCAGAGCCAGAGCATCTAATGAAGATGGTGACATTAAACGTATTTCCACTAAGGAATGGGCTAAATCAACGGGATATGATCCAATTAAACTTTTTACCAAGGTTTGGTTTGCTTTCCTTATAATTGTGGGTAGATGTATTATTTGAATTGTTTTAAAATAGTACATACAATTGAATTAAACTTTTTTCTGTGTCTATGCCTAATGCTGTCCTAATAAAATGATTGAAGTAGTCAGGATAAGCAGGTTTTGAAATTTTAGCACCTGTACTAAATATCAGTATAGCATCTTTATAGGAGGTAAAATGCAAATCCAGAGGTTTCCTAATGTACCCTCTTGGTTGTCTTTTATTCCCTCACTTTCACAGAATTTCTTGCTTTACTTGCTTCTCCTCTTCACTTTTACCCTTTTCCCGCTCAGATCTTTGGTGTCAGTTTGACTGCTGTGTTCTGAATCGCCCTAGCATCCCTAAGCCTTCGTTCTTGGTGAAATAAATCCCTTTTCATCGGTATATATTATTTGGCTGCTGAATATTTCTAGAGATATCTACAAGAGTGGTTCTACCTAATTGTTGATCTGGTAGACCCCTCAGGGCTGTGTTTTAAAAGTCTTTTTATTTGTTCTATCTTGACTCCTTAGCAAGCTTATTACAGTAGATACTTAAAACTTTCTCAGCTCTTCTTAAACTGCCTCATATATACTCTGGTCACCCTCACTGAGCAGATGACCTTAAGAATATGTTAACAAGTTTGAAGCCATTGGGCACAATTTACCTGTTGAGAGAATGTCCCGCTTCCCTGTAAACTCTTATCTTTTTCTTTCTGTTGGAGAGAAACCTCTTTCAGCAAAGTTTAACTCCTCCACATGGTGTTTTTTCTTTCCCTTTGTACCTTAATTCTCTGTGCCCTGTATCTTGGGTCCTCCTGGCTCCTCGTTTCTGCTTTCTGACATGCACAGGTTCTGCTCTCTAAGCAAATGGCCTATTGCTGTCTCCACTTTATACTTCATCTCTGTTTTCAGTGGTAACAAATGGTACAGATTGACCCTTAAGCCTATTGCATTTATTTCCTCACGACAGCCTTTTTCTTAGAAAATGATGTTTACTTTGATTATACTTAAAAATGTGCTAAACTCTGATGTCAACAAGAGCAATATTTCCCAAATTGGTATCCTTAGTTTTATTCCAGTCTGAGCAACATTTGAATGTCAGAGAAATCTGAAGTACATCTTTAGTTTACTGTTCAGCAGATAATTCTAAGCATCTGCTGTGTGCCAGGCACTTCTTTTAAGTATAGGGGATTTAGTTGTGAACAAGATAAAAGACAAGGGTCCCTGCTTTTTGGAGGGAACTCACAGTCTAGATCGGAAATCAAACACTAAACAAGTAATTTCAGATTCAGAGTATTACGACATTAAGTTCAATGTTTTGGAACTCGTTAGTAATAAGTAGATCTAACCTGGCGGGTTCAGAAGAGACATTTTAGAGGAGGTGACATTCAAGTCTAAGACTTGAAAGAATGGGGTGGGAATAGGAGTGCAGCATGTACAAAGAAAATCTCAGGTTGGAATACTGAAATAATTCCCATTAAAGGGGAAAGTGGAAAGATAAGCTGCGGTCAGATTAGGCAAGGCTTTCTGGCTACCTTAAGGATGTTATGCCAAGGTGGTAGGAGTCCATTGAAAGGCAGAGGTAAGGGCATAGAAGGGATGCACCACGCTAGGACCTGATAATTCATATTGAAACCTCTGCGGGACAGTGCCCCTGCAGTTGTGCACTGCTTGAGTAATCTGAAGTACCAGCCATCTGCATTTGCCCTGGAGCATGGGGAAGGAGACTCAACAGGACTTTGGAGGTATACAGTGAGGAATCAAGAATAGCACCTGGTTTCTTACCGGACAGCTGGATGAACAGAGGTGCCATTCTCTGAGATAGGTGATATGGGCTGCAGGTGTATATGTAGGGGTTCAGGAGGTCGAAGGTCATACAGTCAGTTTTCAACTAATTTGAGGTTCTTTTGGAACATAAGGTAAGCAGAGAGGTTTAGACTAGGCATGTGGTTGAGATTAGGTTTATAGATGTTATTTAATTAAGGGAAATGGACATGGTAGAGGATTGAGTCAGAAGATGGGTCAGTACAGAACTCTGAAGGACTCCTAATATTTAGTATTAGTTGAATAAAGGAGAAAGATATGGGGCTTATGCATAGAAAACTGCTTGTTCAAGCATTCAAATATCGCTGCAAAATGTCTCCAGTCACATTTGTTACCCAAATCATAGTGGACTTAATCTTCTTGCTTGTATACCCATTTCAGATGTTACTGTGTCTTTGTACTCTTTCCTTATTTCTTAGATAAAACAAAAATCCTCAAAGTACTCAAGGGCTTTGTGTTTTAACACTAAGTTGTATTCTAATTTATGCATTTGGATTGTTTTCCAAAGGTTAAGGATACTCAGTAAATATTGATTGAATTGACTATATGTTGATAGAAATAGTTGTAATTTCTAAATTTAGCCACATCTAGATTCTTACCTGGTACCTGCAGTAAATGTGTTGGATAAATTAATCAATAATAGAAAATGCAGATGAGGGAAAAGTAAAAATATTAAAATCGTCTGAAATTCCACCACATATTTTCATGTTCTGGTTCACTCAGTCTACATGTGGTAGTGTTTTTGTAGTAATTTTGGTTTGGGGTTTTTTATGTTTAATTTTGCTTTTTTGGTTTATTTTTTGTTTTTTATGGGTGTTTTTGTGTGGGGGGGCGCATATTTCAAAGACGTATCAGTTCAGAAATTCTGTTGAGGACTTTACTTTCAAAGTGTATATGCTTTATTGGCACATATCCACGGTCTTAGAGCTATTGCTAACTGGCATCTCTGCGCTCAGTGATTACATTCAATTCTTGTGGGGTTGATGTGTGTATATTGAGCTCTTTAATTTGTATGATTGTGTGTCAGACAGATGTTTGGAGTTTTAGGGGAACTTTTGTGGGGTGACTAATGAGGGCAGGGCCAGTCAGCACAGCTCAGAGCTCTCTTGCTCTGCACTCCCTAGAGCACTTCAGCTTTTAACTTTTTTAAAATGTAGGGATTCTATATAAAATTACCTTTACAAATGGTTTTGCTTTTGAAAATTGTTCTGCTGGCCCATGACATCTGTCTTTAAATCACATTTCACAGTGTAATATTTATAGTATTAAATAAATAAGCAATGAAATTTTCTTATATTTTATCAATTTAAGGATTGTAGGGTTCATGAGATTCATTTTTTTTTTTTAAGCTTTTTAAAGATGATATCAGGTATCTATTGACAATGGACAAACTATGGCGGAAAAGGAAACCTCCAGTTCCATTGGACTGGGCTGAAGTACAAAGTCAAGGTAAAGAATACATTTTAGTCTTGTGGTACCTAAACTGGAAATACCCTCACCTAAAATCTTTGTAAATAACCCTACTGTTTCTGGAAAATGGCATGTATTTATTGTACATTAAAACAATTCAAGAAGGTGTGAAGAAGAAAAATCACTGAAGTCCCATCACTCAGAGAAATAGCCACTGTTACCATTTTAGGGAATATTCTGATGGTGAGGATTTTTGTTGTTAGGTTGGGGATTTTTTGTTTTTGAGACAGAGTCTCCCTCTGTCTCCCCGGGTACAGTGCGGTGGTGTCACCATACCTCACTGTAACCTCAAACTCCCGGGCTCAAGCGATCCTCCTGCCTCAGCCTCCCGAGTAGCTGGAAGTACCTTGGGACTTGAGGCACATGCCAGGACACCGAGCTAATTTTTCTATTTTTAGTAGAAACGTGTCTCACTCTTGGCTCAGGCTGGTTTCGAACTCCTCCCTCCTTGGCCTCCCAGAGTGCTAGGATCACAGACGTGAGCCACCGCGCCTGGCCTGGTGGTCAGTTTTATGCACGCAGACACAGGCAGTCATTTATACACTTCACATAAATAAAATCATACCATTCATATACTCTGACTTGCTTTTTTCAGTCAATATTAGCTAATCTATCAAGTAACATGTATTTGTTTCATATTTTTCCTGATATGAGCATATGTGATGAGCGTTATGATGAGTGTGTATATATATATATATACATATACATCTTTGTATTCTTGTGATTATCTCTTTAAGATTGAATTTTGAAACACATTTGTTAATTTTTTAAAATATTTTTTGGGACAGTGTTTTGCTGTGTTGCCCAGGCTGGAGCATAGTGGTTATTCACAGGCACAGACACAGCGCACTACAGTGCCCTGAACTCCTGCAATTCCCCTGCCTCAGTCCTCCTGGGTAGCTGGAACTTCAGACCTGCGCCACCATGCCCAGCACATTTTAAAATTTTAATTGCAGGAAAAAACTATTGTAGTGACTACTTCCTTATCCCATTCCCCCTCAACACGCTGTGTATCTATTTTGTTTGAACTGTATTGCAATTAATTTTGCAGAGCAATGCAGAGCAAACTGCAACTTGGAAGATCCCAGAAGACTTGGGATGTCACTTTGGAGCAGTTCTCAACAATATGGGATACTTCTCAGACATTCAAATATGACTCTAGTAGATTCCACTTTTTGAGTGCTGTGTGCTCGGCATAATGCTAATCTTATCTACGTTATTTTTTATTTTTTTTTTTTTTGAGACAGAGTCTCACTCTGTTCCCTGGGCTAGAGTGCCGTGGCGTCAGCCTAGCTCACAGCAACCTCAAACTCCTGGGCTCAGGTGATCCTTCTGCCTCAGCCTCCCGAGCAGCTGGAACTACAGGCATGCGCCACCATGCCCGGCTAATTTTTTCTATATATTTTTAGTTGGCCAATTAATTTCTTTCTATTTTTAGTAGAGATGGGGTCTCGCTCTAGTTTCGAACTCCTGACCTTGAGCAATCTGCCCACCTCGGCCTCCCAATCTTATCTACATTATATTCTTAAATCCCTCAATCCTGTCGGGTCCTGAGGTGGTCTTGTACATTTTCCATCGGAATTTTAACAGTTTTCTTATACAGATATTTGTATTATAGTGATAGTTATTTTAATGGAACTTGTTTCATATTCATTGATTTTCTTACTGGTCGTGGACTGAGTTCATTGACTAGAACATAGTAGTGGAATGATGTTTATTAGTGAAGTTCTTAATATTTTTTCCCTTAGGAGAAGATACCAATACATCAGATCAACAAAATGAACCCCAGTTAGGCCTAAAAGACCAACAGGTTCTGGATGTAAAGAGCTATGCAAGTCTTTTTTCAAAGAGCATTGAGACACTGAGAGTTCATTTAGCAGAAAAGGGAGATGGTGCCGAGCTCATATGGGACAAGGTTGGTTTTTACAGTATGTGGCAAGTACTTACATATCAAATGTGTGTTATTTCTTAAGCTGTAATAGAAGGCTAGTCAATTTTTTTAATATTGTTTCTTCTAATAGATTTTGAGGAAATTATTAAATTTGGTTTAGTTTTCATCACTGATTGGCATATTGCACTGTGAATTTTCTGTACACCCATTCAATCGATGTCATAAAACTTCATTTTGGCTTCTTGTAATGTGTTCGTAGTTTATAATGTTGACTGGGAAAATAATGTGAATTTATTAAAGTGAAATGTTTCACTGACTTAAGAAAATAGACTTCTTGTATAATATAGATGTGCTAATAGAAGTCAGATCCCTTTGGAGAGAGTGTATCATTGGCCCTATTTGACCTTGAAAGTAATAAACTTGCCTTTGTATGGAAATAGTCATAACTATTTCAGAGGTCTGAGAGACAGAGCTTGAAATACAAAAATGAGATACAATTCTTAGAAGTTAAAAAAATTTAATATTACTCTGCAGTTAGATGTCATATTTTGAGATTTGATATTATTAATATTACTTAGTTTTTATTATAATCAGTATTTTCTATGGCTAAAAGTGTTTTATCAGATAAAGTTTATGTGTTCCTATGGTGGTACATATTTATCATGGGTTTTAAAGCAAAAGAAAAGAGTTTTGCCAATTTTAGAAACCTATAACTGTGTACACAAGTTTTGAAACTTTGGTTGAATCAGACATCTAAAATGAAGATAGTAAATTTAGATTCTTAATATTCTTATAAACATTAGTCTTGGGTTTATGTAATATAAAGGGTAACTCTTTTTCCATATTTTCATTGTTATACTAGTGATTTGGCAAGTTTTTTTATTAGTATACAAATGTTAAAGAAAGAAACCTAGAAACTGGGAATTTTACTCTCTTGAGTCGAATCTACATCTAATGGATGTGATAAGCCAGTTCCCTGGGGAAGTACCTGGCTACTGTTAAATATTCTTACTTGGTCCTCACCACAGCCATCTGAGATGGTGGGTGTAATTTCCCCCATTTAACAGATTAAGGGATTTTTGTTCAGGGCAGTTGACTTGCCTGAGGTTTCACACCCAACCAGTAAGGGTGTAAAGAACCCACCTCCTGCCAGTGCTTTTTTCCTATACTGTGGTTTTTCTGAATTCTAGACTAGGTTAGGATCTTCTCAGTTCAAAGCAGGAAACCTTTCCTGAAATCTAAAGAAACTAGGATATAGTCTCAGGAAAAATGCAAGTTGTAAAGAAAGGGAAAACTTGGATCATGTTTCCTTATCTGAAGAAGTGTGTATAAAGAGTCTGGAGAAGGAGAGCTCAAAGGAGTCATCAGGTTTTTCTGAGGCTTTAATGAAATAGCTTTCTCAAGTTGTGTCTGTCTTTTTTTGCCTGGATTCTGTGCTTGTCCAGCAACCTTCTCATTACTAATGAATGGTCCCAGGACAGGGTTCCTATCATCAGTGGGTGGGATCAGTGTTCTGTTGTACACATTTAGTCTCCAGTGCATTTGTTTAAGCAAGAGTCACTTTTCTAGAAGCCTGGTGGTTCTTGGTGTCCTTGTCAGACTGCATTCCCGGACCAGAGAAGCTGATGATGAGACCCCACTATTTAGCCAACCTCCATGCTACCTTGAGGCCCTATCTGATTGGCCTTTCCCTCAAGACCACCTTTTGTTTTAGTTGACCCTCTATAATGTTATAAACACGGGAAAGTACTGTTCTGAAAGAAATACTAATCAAAACAGTAATTTGTGGGGAGACTTGTTAAATTGTTTAAATTATTGGCAGGATGATCCATCTGCTATGGATTTTGTCACCTCTGCGGCAAACCTCAGGATGCATATTTTCAGTATGAATATGAAGAGCAGATTTGATATAAAATGTAAGTTGTTTGTACTTCACATCACTGCAATCTCAGAGTTGTTTTTTTTTTTTTTAACAGCTAAACATATTTATCTTTTTTCTTTCCAGCAATGGCAGGGAATATTATTCCTGCTATCGCTACTACTAATGCAGTGATTGCTGGGTTGATAGTATTGGAAGGATTAAAGATTTTATCAGGAAAAATAGACCAGTGTAGAACAGTGAGTATTTCTATTTGCATTTTTTATTTATCATCTTTTTAAAAGTAATTTATGAAAAGGATATTAAACAATGTTTTAAAACAATAAAATTGGTTTAAAGCAATGGAAAAATTATTCTAATTACCTCATGAGTACATGCTTAAGCTTCCTGGAAATTAACAAAAAGGAAAAAAAACAAGCTTTTTAAATTTTTGTCTAATAAATGAAAACAAGCTAATTGGCTTAAAATTTCCAATTTTACTAAATTCTTGGAGGAATTCATTGTGGGGTCCTTATACTAAGAAGTTTTTTCAGTTGATGTTTTTAATTCTAAGAGTTCTATGTGGTGTTTTAATTTTGCTTGATCATTTTTCTTTTTCTTTTTTTTTTTTTTTTTAAGAGAAAGAGTCTCACTCTGTCACCCAGGCTGGAGTGTAGTGGTGTGATTATAGCTCACTGCAACCTTGAACACCTGGGTCAAGTGATTGTCTTGCCTTAGCCTCCCAAAATGCTGAGATAACAGGCTTGGGCCACCACACCTGGTCTTCCTTAGTCATTTTATAATCAGTCCCTATTCTTTGTTATTTTAAAGTCATTTTATATTTTTTGATGATACTTTTTAATGTCTGAAATCTTTATGGGTGAGTGTACTATCGTTTCTTCTAAATCTCTTTCATAGTGTTTTGTTTGCTTGTATGGTCTATGATTTGTTTTAAACTGAATTAATATGTATTCGAATTTTGTCTGTGATAATTCCATTGGAGGTGTATTTTTCCAACAAGTATTTGTGTTTACTTATATTTGGGTGCTTCGGGCACTACCAATGCAGGAGCACTTTTAAATTCTCACCTTTAGGATTTTCAACCCATACATATATATATTCAGACAGCAAATCCACATGAGCCCTGTCTTATTCTAATGAATTCTATGGGAAGATATTTCCCCCTCCACTAAACACCAAGGTTAAGATAATTTTTCTTGCTATTTCTATGGGAAAGATAGTTTTCTCCTCTTTACTCTTTTCCCCTTTCAGGTTCTTGCTTTTATATGAGGGTCCCCTATTTTATCAGTTTCTACATTGGTGGAAGACGGGCTAGGTTTATTTCTTAAAACTAATACCACTTGGATATTCTTCTTATATTCCTACTTTCACTTTTTTTATTGAGTTTGTGTCTAAAGGTGCTTTGCTTTCTTAACCAGCTCAAAAAAACTTCCTAAAAAATATTGTAGCCAATTCTTTTGCTGTTGTTTATGTTGTCCTTTTTAATGTTGAAATAAAAGGACCCATTTACTTTCAAGAAATACTAAAAAATATCTAGTCTGCATTGGCACTGTTACTTTTCAGTACCATTATTGATGCACTCTTTTTTTGTTGTTTTATTTTTTTCATTAATAAAAAGGGTGTTCAGTTGCCTTTTTTTGTTCTTGAGACAGAGTCTCACTCTGACACCCTAGGTGGAGTGCAGTGGTGTCATTGTAGCTCACTGCAACCTCCAACTCCGGGGCTCTAAGCCATCTTTCTGCCTCAGCCTCCTGGGTAGCTGGAACTACAGGAACTCTCCACAATGCCCGGCTAATTTTTCTGTTTTTAGTAGAGGTGGGATCTTGCTCTTGTTCAAGGTGGTCTCAAGTCCCTGAGCTTAAGCAATCCTCCCATCTTGGCCTCCCAGTGTGCTAGGATTACAGGCATGAGCCACAGTGCCTGGCCTTAATTTCTACCTTCTTATAGCAGCCTAAATTTATCTTATGGCTATTATATCCTTTTGAACTCACAATACTAATTATCAAACTTACAAAAGTGTCTACTATTTCCTATAACATCCTTCTGGTTTCTTTGCCTGCTCAGCTCCATCCTAGTCTTGGATTGTTGACAACTATATGTCTGGATTTCATTTGTTGACATTTACAAATAAATACCAGGACAGATTAATAATGTTAGCCTGGATATTAATAGTGATAGCTTTTTTTTTTTTTTTTTTTAAAGACAGGGTCTCCCTCTGTTGCCTAGGCTGGAGTGTAGTGGCGCAATCATAGCACATAGCTGTAACCTCAAACTTCTGGTCTCAGGCGATCTTCATTCCTCAGCCTCCAGAAGTGCTAGGATTATAGGCATGAGCCACCATGCCTAGCCTGTATCTCAGTTTTCTATGTTCTCCTCACATTTGTTCTGTTTGTATTGAATTTTGCTGGTGTTCTCTAAACTTTGTAGTATTAATAGTAGGAACTTGGGGCTTTTCTTAATTTCAGTGTAATTTTTGTATTTGCCTTTGTTCTTACATTTTTTTTATTTGGATACTAGAGAAATGGTAAATAGGTATGTATGCTGCCAGAAATACATTATTTTTTCCCTAATTATATAAATATTATTATAATAATCATCAGAAAGTTGGGAAAGAATGGCAGTCGCATTGCTTCCAGATATCTGTGAAAGCATTGTCATTAATTGGAGAAATGAGTGTATTGATCTTGTCAAGAGGTTTCTTAAAGTTGTTAAGAATAACCACTAGGAAGTATAACCAGAAGCTGATCTAATGATGGTACTAGAGACAAGCCCTTACTTTTGTAAATTAGGTTGCAGAAGAACGTGGAGTCTGGCATTATACAGGGAGGTGTCTTTGCAGTAAGCCCAGCCTTTTACATGGTAGCTGATTAGAAAAGAAAGTTTGAATACCAGGCGCTTAAGAAAGTCATGATTGTCATGATTTTCCTGATCCTTTTTGCCCTCTAGAAGGGAATATTTACTGGATGTGCAGTAAATAACATTTCAGATTGTAATGGTGTATACAATTGTAACTCACATTTCTGATTTCTCCATGTTTTTTTGCCTTCAAAGATTTTCTTAAATAAACAACCCAACCCAAGAAAGAAGCTCCTTGTGCCTTGTGCGCTGGATCCTCCCAACCCCAATTGCTACGTGTGTGCCAGCAAGCCAGAGGTGACTGTGCGGCTGAATGTCCATAAGGTGACTGTCCTCACCTTACAGGATAAGGTAAGTGCAAGGGCTGGTTCTCTTTTCCTTTAAAAAACAATTTAAGTTCCCTTTTGTCTTTTTATACTATTGCTGTGATAACAAACTAAGGCAATTACTCTGAAAGGTTCTGGCTACTGAAGCATGTTGCTCCAATTTCCTGGGTTATTCCACCATGGGGATTCCTGCAGGCTTTTCGGTCTGTGGTTGTAGCATATGTGCCGCACATCCCAGAAAGGAATAGACGTATTTGGCTGGAATACGTACCATAGGCAGCACAGTATCGTGACGAGCAGAAGACTTCTTTGCTCTTTGTTTCCCAGATAGTGGGTAAATTCTGTAATTTTTGATAAGAGGTATTCTTGAACGATACTGGCTATGGCAGTGAACAGATCCGTATTTGCATACAGTGAGAAGTTTTGCATTTCCAGTAGAGCCCCAATTGCTAGCTTTGTATCAAAGGGTAGGGGTAACCTGCAGAGTTTTGGGTTCTACTCCCACCAAATTAGGGGTCTCTCGTCAGTCATTTCTGAGGTCTGAGTTGAGGCTTTGCGATGATACATGCTCATCTAATACAACCTGGTTCTGATCTAAGTTAGTCCTGGAGGCGTTTGCACACCTGGATTAACCTATAGAGCTGGAGTGAGGGAATTGAGGGTTCAGGATATGGTTTGCTCCTTAGGTTCTTCCTAAGTTGGCTAGATGATAGTTTCTTTACTAGGTAAGTTTTTGTTTTTTGGTTTTTGGGGTTTTTTTTTTGGTTTTGTCACTTTGCATTTTAGGATCACTTTGGATTGTTCCTCTGTCCATTATAAGGCTACGTATTTATACCTCCTGAGAGGGGGAATAGGCCTTTTCCAAAGGGGAAGTGCTGCTTGAGAGCGAATGGTCTTTCTCCCAGAACTAGTTACACGGGGCAGATTGGTTTGAGCTCATGTTTTGACCAGGGAAGCAGCAGGTCCAGCAGAGGGTGGTTGCCTCACTTTCTTTCCTAGGAATTAATTATCTATCTACAGATTCTTAAGCTTAATGGTGATTCTGCTGTTTGTAGGGTAATTATACCTAAAGAGAGTTTCTCCATTCTTTTTTAGGAGCAGGTAGAATTTAACAATATTATCACTTCTAAATGTATCTTGGAATTCAAAGAGAGAAGGCATTTGGAAAGGGGGAGGTTATGTGAGAATCAGGTTAATGAGCAATTTTTTCATCAAACACCTGCCATTCATTACAGGGTTGGCACAGAGACTGACATGAAATATGTCAAGTATGTAGCTCGCTACCTAATCTGCAGGAAAAGACAAAAGAGCAAGAGCCGGTCAAGGAATTCTCAGTCCCCTGTTTGGAAGAAGTTTGATCTGCATCAGTGGTCAGGTGTAGGGATGGAACCCTGGTGAATCCCCATGGCTTTCCTGCTTGCCTTAAGGGATCTTAAAGAATGACTCGGTCCCTTTCCAATAGAGGGGGAAGTAAGAGCTTTCATAGAAAAGAAACGTAGGGTTTTTTATGGTCTTCAGTTACCTATATTAATATTTTGAATCTTTTTTTTTTTTTTTTGTAGATAGTGAAAGAAAAATTTGCTATGGTAGCACCAGATGTCCAAATTGAAGATGGGAAAGGAACAATCCTAATATCTTCAGAAGAGGGAGAGACAGAAGGTATTATATATTGCATTTATTCACTCCCCTCATTTGGGTGGAGACTGCCTAAAGGAAGGAGTGCACATTAGTTTATCCATTGACTGTATATGTTATTCAGTGTGATAGGGACGATATTTGGTCATGGAGGTGCTCTTCCAAGGTGGCATTGCCTTGGTGGGGTCACCGCAGTTCCAGATTTCAGAACTCCATGTTGTCTCGGGGACTGTTTCCCAATAACCCAGTGCATAGATACTGACCATTTTCAGTGACTGAGATGCTCTTGCCCCCTTCCAAGGAGCCTTCTTGCCTGTGTCATGAATCCTGGGAGCTAAATTAGTGATGAGAAGGCTGTTCTAGGTGTTAAATACGAGTGAGGAGGGTAATCTGAAGTTTTGGGAGGTTTGGTCCAAGAATGGGGAAGCCCTGATAGCCTTCTCCTACTGTATAGCATAAAGTATTGCTGAAAATCAGTGCCCAGTTTTGGCTTTCTCATCTTGCCTTTCAAAAGTTCAACCGGGCCACCATTTTGTTAGTGCATTTGTTGTACAAAGTGCAATACATTTGATTCTGTTGAAGCTTTTCTGGTGAGAATTGCATTGTAGTTGTTCCTCTTTCAAACTACACTAGTTGGTCTGTTTGGCCTTAGAAGTTCTTACACATACCTCTGTCACTTTTGCAGCTCATGTCTTGGGTTGCTGTTGCGGCTGATTTCTCCACGTCCCAATTTTTGCCAGTCTACCATTACTTTCAAAGGTTCAAGGCACTGTATATTGATGTATTCATACCTGTTTGTCCAGTGGTCATTTATTCAGTATATTTTGCCAGATCCTGATGGAGATTCAGGTGTCAAGGCTTGTTTAAATTAAGGTTTATTGTCAGGATTTTTCTTGGTTGTAGTTGCTTATTGAGAAATTATTTGGGATATTAGGTCATCTGTAATTGGAGGCCATGTTTCGGCTGGGTGATACTCTTTTCTGGGAGTCTAGTTGAATGCTTAAAGCCCCATTGTAGCCAGCTGACTTCACCAAAAAAAAAAAAAAAAACTTGTCCATGATCATATGCTGTCCACTTAGTTCTAGCCAGCTTTTTTGAATGTTAGCTTAAAAATGGAAATGGGTCAGGAATCTCAATGATTTAAAATGTAGCCCTTTTTTATGGAATATATTGTGTGCTACAGAGGGTGCTACAGCATTTATTTAAATATGTTTGGAGTTTTGTGTTATAGGCATAGTCTTAGGAATTTATAAATCAAGGATAAATAAGACATCGGTCCTTGGCTTGAAGTACTTTGCAGCCTGGAAGGAAAAGGAGAGATTATCACCAGGAGATTTAGTAGTCTAGCACAGGGCTGTGCCCTGGGAGGTACAAAGATGATGCAGAAGATAAAACTAGAGCCACACAAAAAGAGCATGTACAAGCTATGAACTGAGGGAAAGGAGGGGGAGTCACAGGAGAAGGAGGACTCTTTGTGAAAGGAGGGGGAGACACAGGAGGAGGAGGACTCTTGGTTCAGAAGAAATAAGGACCCTCTGAGCAGAAAAGGTAACATCTGCATTTGGACAGAATGAGCAGAATTTACAAAGGCATGAACTTGTAAAACAACCTAAACGGTTTGGGGACTAGCCAGTTATTTGGTTTCACTGGAAGATGGGATGCCACGGGATTGGCAGGGGGGTGAGGTTGGAGGCCTTTCTGTGTCATGGGTAATGTCTCTTCCTCCTCTCTCTTGACCTCTCCCCTGCCCCCAGCTGAGGGCCCAGTATTTCACTGCCATCAGAGTGTAAACATAATGTGGTTCAGTGCAATCTGCAGAGTGTGTATTAGAAAGGGTATGAAGGTAGAGGCAGGGAGCCAGTTAGGGAGAAAAAGAATGAGAGATTTTAACTGAGGCAGAGGCAGATGATGGTTTTGAGATTTGCAAGGTCAGAATTTGGAGCACAGAGGAGGAGTCATATTGCTAGGCCTGTATGGGACCGTTGCCAGGACTCCTGCTTCAGAGATGGTGCTGACTCACGAAGTAAGAACCCACATTAACTGGTTCTGTTTTGAAGATGGTGCTTCTAAGGGGTTTGTAGTCAGTGAAGATGTACGAAAAGGCTTGGAGATGGAAATTTGGGTAGAAAATAGTCTCCAAGGACATTCCAGATAGGTTAAAAAGTCAAAACAAAGGCCGGGCACGGTGGTTCACGCCTGTAATCCTAGCACTCTGGGCGGCCGAGGCTGGAGGATTGTTTCAGCTCAGGAGTTCGAGACCAGCCTGAGCAAGAGCGAGACCCTGTCTCTACTAAAAATAGAAATTAACTGGACAACTAAAAATACATAGAAAAAATTAGCCGGGCATGGTGGCACGTGCCTGTAGTCCCAGCTACTTGGGAGGCTGAGGCAGGAGGCTCGCTTGAGCTCAGGAGCTTGAGGTTGCTGTGAGCTAGGCTGACGTCACGGCACTCTAGCCTGGGCAACAGAGTAAGATTCTGTCTCAAGAAAAAATAAGTCAAAACAAGAAATAAATCTGGAAATGAGCTCAAAGAAACTTTCAGTATTTTGGGGGTGTCAAGGTAGGGAAAACCTTTCTAAGTACTTTCCTCACAAGCAATAAAAGAAATGATAAGCCAAAAAAGAAAAGAATTATGGTATTGAAAAATGAAATTATGTAGAAAATTATATCCTTTAAACATGATAATCAGAATTTAAAATACATTATATTGTTTACCCTAGTATGTGCCAGGCACTAGGGATGCAGGTCAACAGATTCTAGACAGTCTGTGGACTGAGTTGTGAGGAGGGAGTGTAAGTTGGGAGCAAGATTAATCAGTTTTGTAAAAGATTTGAATGCTTTTATAGGCCAGGAGAGGAGCATGTGAACAATCAGGAGAGGAGGGATAATTAAGGCAGAAAAGCCCTAGAATTGGAGGGACGGGGGACGGGTGGGGGAGAAATGTAGTGACACTAAAAGTTGGATTGGAGGTCTGGTTCTTTATTGGAGTATTTAGAGTTTATTGAAAAATGAAAAATCCATTCAAATAAGGTTTTCTTTTATTTTTGGGTTGTACACTTTACTAAAATGTTTACTGAGGTTGTCACAGATAACCTCTTGGCAAGTAGAATATATTTCAGACAACTGCAAAAGTTGCCTCTGACTCTTCCAGGACTCCAGAATTAATTTCGTTTGAATGGGAAAAAGTTCTCAGGACTTCTCACAGTTTGGTGCCCTTGAAGTAGTTTTGTAGTTGAATAAATTCCTAAGTGCCTGATATTTTAGTGTATTAGTTTGTCAGGGCTGCCATAACAAATACCACACAGCATGGGTGGCCTAAACAACAGAAATTTATTTCCTCACAGTTCTGGAGGCTAGAGGCCTGAGATCAAGGGGCTGGCAGGTTTGGATTCTTCTGGAGGCTTCTCTCCTTGGCTTGCAGATGGCCACCTTTTTGCTGTGTCCTCACATGGCCTTTCCTCTGGAGGTGCACATCCCAGATGTCTGTGTGTCCAAATTTCCTCTTTTTATAAGGACACCAGTCAGGTTGGATTAGAGCCCACCCCATTGGTCCCATTTTAATTTAATCACCCCTGTAGAAAGACCTGTCTCCAAAAAACAGTTCACATTTCTGAGGTACTGAGGGTTAGGGTTTAAACCTTTTAATTTTGGGGTGACACAGATGAACCCATAACAGGGGTGGTTTAGCTTTTTAAAAATTAACCAGACTGGCGGGCGCGGTGCCTCACACCTGTAATCCTAGCACTCTGGGAGGCCGAGGCGGGAGGATCTCTCAAGGTCAGGAGTTCGAAAAACTAACCAGACAGTTCCATGAAGATATAACTAAAGTATCTAAATTCCTTTCACATTTCCTAGCTAATAATCACAAGAAGTTGTCAGAATTTGGAATTAGAAATGGTAGCCGGCTTCAAGCAGATGACTTCCTTCAGGACTATACTTTATTGATCAACATCCTTCATAGGTAGGAACTATCAATATTTTTAAATGTAAGAAATTATTTGAATATATAAACCAGAAAAAGTGGAGGAAAAATGTTTTCTTACCCTTAAACCCTACTGTTCATTTGAAACTGCATGGTCTATTTGCTGAAGTTGGCCACAGAGTTCCCTAAAGTTTGACCTGCAGAAAAATTTTGGGATTGAGAAATAAAAGGGATGAGCAAAAAAAATGGTGGCGGGTAACTCAGTGGTGGCTGATCAGAAAGACCTAGCGTGTAGGCCTTTGAATAGCTCTAATTCATTTCAGAAGTGAATTCATTTCAGTAATTGGACTGAAATAAACTTTTTGATTATTTTTAAAGTTCCCTAGGAGAAAGAAATATTTCTCCCACAAAACAAATATTATTTTATTTGTGATTTTGTGACAATAACAAAAGAATACTAAGAATTATCCTGTACAGATTCCTGAGTCATGTATTTTTTCTTTTATTTGATTTTTACTTCCTGATGACTTAAAAAAAGAAAAGACACAGTGCTTGCTTTATAGACTATATACATATACACAGCACAGTTGAAGTGGTCCTCCACTTTGATGTATGCATCTGTTGAGCAAGGTACCTTTTTGTACATGCTCACTGGTATCACTAAACTGAGCCCTGACTTAGGAATTTTAACAAATTTAAAGAGTTGCAGTGGTGCTGCCACCTGCATACTGTTGTTTTGCCAGGATTGCCATCTGTATACAAACATAGTGTTATGCCATCTGTATACAAACATTGTGGTTGTTGGGAGGGAGCTACATTTTCTGTTTGATTTATAAAAAACATAAAATGACAGGAACAGCTGAATATGGGTTATTAACCCACATAAATTAAGAAGTGTAAGTTTCCGAGTTACACGTCATAGACTCAAAAACAGACGTGCTAGGTTGTGATCTCCAGTCTCATTTGGACACCAACTGGATGTAAGTGGTGTGCTTGTGTTCAGTGTGAAAGAAGTCAGTCAAAGGACATGTACAAGGAAGTGGAAATGTCACATGGTGTCTAAAAGAGGAAGCATAATTAGGGTTTTTTTTTTTATCATATTTTTTAGCTCTCTGGGAACAGAACCCCCCTTAAAACATGTAAGTCTTTTGTTTGACTTTCATGCATTAAACTTTCATACCTGTTTTTGGGAACTTACTTACAAAAGCAGGGTGCCACCTGTAAAGACAGGGGCGACCCAGAAACCATGCAACCCTACCCCTAAAAACACCAATCACTGTGGTCAGGATCAGGTTATGAGTATAGTGTGTAGAATTTTTTGACATAATAGCTGAAGAAATAAAGTCTGCTTTAGCAATAAAAGTTTTCTAAAGCCTTTCCCTGATTTGAAGGTGCAATGGCTTGACCATTTCAGTTAGAGTTTTGAATTATCACAAAAATGTATTATGTACAGTCTTTGTTATAATTTTAGCTCTTCAAACGTCAGAATCTAAATACTTGGTGTGTTGTACATACTGTATACTTTGAGCTTTGGGGAGCAGTATGTCTCTCGTGCTCCTTTGCTCTGTGAATAGTCATAGCAGTAGTCCTGTTTTATAATTTGTGATTCTCTTACAGTGAAGACCTAGGAAAGGATGTTGAATTTGAAGTCGTTGGTGATGCCCCAGAAAAAGTGGGGCCCAAACAAGCAGAAGATGCTGCCAAAAGCATAACCAATGGCAGTGATGATGGAGCCCAGCCTTCCACCTCCACAGGTGAGTCGAGGCCCCAGCCAGCAAATTGTAAATTGCCCGCCAAGCATAAAGTAAAAATCCATAAAACCACTAGACGTGTGTATTAGTTTGAATGGATTGTTGTAAGGGAGCTTTGAGTATATTTACCCTGAAGACATTTAAGACTGGGGGAATGTGTGTGCGTGTGTTGTGTAAGTAAGTAAAGACAGGATCTCACTGGTTGCCAGGACTGGTCTCCTGGCCTTAAGTGATCCAAAGTGCTGGGATTACATGAGTGAGCCCCCACGCCCGGCTGGGGGGGATTCTTACAGAAAATAGAAACACTTTTTGTTAATTGGTTTTTACAACTAGAAATGTCAGTTGACTAGTACCCACAGTCAGTTCAGTCTAAGTAGTAGTACTTTGGGATTTTGTATTCCTGTTCTATTCAGGAGCAGCAGATCTCAGTGCATCTGACTGTTTTGAGTAAACATGTTTGGTGAGTATGGAATTTTAATATTTTAGGGTTTCCTCATAACCAGTGTGACTTGGTGAAGTGCACCAGAGCCATCTGTTCCCCTGATTTCCAGTGCTGGTACTTGGTGCTTTTCCAAATAACTGATTTTTGACTGTGTTCTGATTTGAATGTTTATTCCCCTCTCCTTTATTCTTTGGTCAGGAAATTGAGGTTACCAGTTTTTTACTTCTCTATTTCTGTGTCTTTGTCATTCTTCAGATTATGTTTACACTTGGTTCTAATGTTCTCTTGAGAGTTTAGGAGACAGACGAGTGTGGTCCACCTCTGGGCCATTGGTTCATGACCTGCTTTTCCCCACTGAAACTAGAAAGGTTCATCATCCTCCTTTAAGGAAAAGGCTATGGTAGTTCTTTTAAAAATCACAATTTGAAATATGTATTCATTGATCCTCTACTGTGGGTAGGTCTCAGAGGTTACAGCAATGAGTTAGGGGATCTGCCTTTGATTTTGGTGGAGGGGGAGATGAAACCACCTTCAGCGTGAGGTTAAGAGTGTGAACCGTGGCGCTGTACCGCATGGGTTTGGATCCTGGCCTCGTCCTCTGCTACTGTGTGAGCTTGGGAAGTCAGTCTCTCTGTGCCTTGGGTTCTTTTTCTGGAAAATGGATAATAATGTTATCTTCTTTATAGGGTTGTTGTGATGATTAAATGAGTTGTTATATGCAAAGTGCTCAGAACAGTTCCTGGCACATTGTAAGTGCTATATTTTGTTGTTGTTACCACCACTACCATTATTAGAATATGCACCCTGCGCTTTTCTGTTGGAGAAGGTAGAGATAGAATCAAGGATGTTTAATGATAACTTTGAGTTAATAGTGCTTGTTACAATTTTGTGTTTTTTTTGAGGCAGAGTCTCACTCTGTTGCCTGGGCTAGAATGCCATGTCATCAGCCTAGCTCACAACAACCTCAAAGTCCTGGGCTCAAGCGATCCTCCTGCCTCAGCCTCCCAAGTAGCTGGGACTACAGGCATGCGCCGCCATGCCCGGCTAATTTTTTCTATATATTTTAGTTGGCCAGTTAATTTCTTTCTAATTTTAGTAGAGATGGGATCTCACTCTTGCTCAGGCTGGTTTCAAACTCCTGAGCTCAAATGATCCGCCCACCTCGGCCTCCCAGAGTGCTAGGATTACAGGCGTGAGCCACCGCGCCCGGCCTCAGTTTTGTGTTTTGATTAGAAGAGAAATAGGTGCGTGTTATAAAACATTTTATACAGTATGGAAATATGTAATGTGTAAAGTGAAGATTCCTTAAGGGTAGCGATTCTTAAGGTTGGTGTATATTAGAAGAGTTAGCTTTCAATTTAATAAAATATTGGTGAGCCACTAGTAACTCCCACACTTGTAACCATTTTTTTCTTTTTTTCTGAAATAAGCACAAGAGCAGGATGACGTGCTCATAGTTGATTCAGACGAAGAAGGTTCTTCAAATAATGCTGACATCAGTGAAGAAGAGAGAAGTCGCAAGAGGAAATTGGATGAGAAAGAGAATGTCAGTGCAAAGAGGTCACGTGTAGAACAGACAGAAGAGCTTGATGATGTTATAGCATTAGATTGAACAGAATTGCCTCTTGACAGACCCTCTCACTACATTAGCCTATCTGGGCAGAACCAGATTATTTGTTATGTCCTTTGTTCCAAAGGGAAAAAATTGACACCAGTGACTTGAAAATGATTCTGCTCCCTTTGAAAGCATTCATTTTGCTAGAACTGTTAGAAACATTGCGGTATGCTGTATTGCAAGTAGGAATAGCGTTTTAAAACCCTTTGAACAAAGTGTGTGCATAACCAGTCATGAGATGAAACAACACGATGCATGTTGCCTTTTTAATGTAAATATCCTTAGGTATCATTTAATAGTTTCAAAATATTGTGGTTTAGTAAAGTTGATACCTGGTTATAAATATTATGCCTTTATTTTTGGCTAGAAGAAGAATTATTTTTAGCCTAGATCTAACCATTTTCATACTCTTAACTGACTGAAACAGATTCAAAAAAGTATCAAGTGCTATGCATTGAAACTCGTTTTTAAATGTTAACCGGCACTATGTATATTAATGTAAAACAATGTTAATTTACTCAAGTTTTCAGCTTGTACTGCCTGGTATGTCTGTGTAAGAAGCCAATTTTTGTGTATTGTTACAGTTTCAGGTTATTTATATTTGATGTTTTGTAAAACTCAAATAAGACTATTCTGTACTTATGGACCAAATAAATGGCATCTGCGTACTTGTTACACATGCCTGCCCAGTTCCTGTTTCTGCCGCCTTGAGTTTATGCGTTGTATCTAGTGCTAGCACACTGAATTCTTTCCATTAAAAAAAATTAACTCTTAAAGGGTGGGAAGGTTTAAAAGATCTCTACTGTTTGCCATAGATGACTGACTTTGTAAAACAAAAGCTTCTGCTAGGTGCAGTGGCATGCGCCTGTAGTCCTAGCTACTTGGAATGCTGAGGCAGGAGGTTCACTTGAGCCCAGGAGTTCAAGGCCAGCCTGGGCAACATAATGAGACCCTGTCTGTAAATAAGTAACTAATAAATAAAGCTTCTGATGGCAATGTTTTTAAAATTTGGATCGTCAACAGTTGGCCTTTTATTGAGAACATGTAATGTAAGTGTTCTTTGTCCAGCCTTAGTAACTTGGAGCCTTGGATTTGAAATACTGGAGAAGGGAGTCTTTCCTTTCTGCAGTCTTTGTCTGGGTTGTCCCCTGGTTTACCAAAGTCCCTTCCTTGAGTGTACCATTTGCGGCCCAACTCCAGCCTACAACTTGCCAGCCCAGTGTTGGGTGGAGTAGCACTCACATCTTATCACAGAGCCTCGGCCCTTAGCATATTCTGATCACACACAGATGTGCCCTGCGTTTTCAGAGACCATAACCCCTATTAAGCTGTTTCCCTCATTGCCTACCTGTGCCGTTGTGTTTTGGGCAGCAGTCCTTTTATCTGTCAATTAAGTTTCAAATTGATAATTGATTGTATTGTTCCACTTTGTGTAATACTTACACTTTGTGTAATTCTTACTCTGCCACTCAGCTTATTAACTCTTCTTGTTTTATACCATTTGTAAATTGAGCAGGAAGTACAGCTTTCAGAAAAATCATGTTGAATAGAGCCCTCAGGAGCATGCCGCTTACTGCCTTCAGTGTGGACTGACTCCCAGCTGGAGGGAACTGCCAGCCTGTGAGTTTCTCTCTGCTTTTACATTTTTAGAAGGTGTTTAATTTCCCTCCAGAAAAAAAATTTCAAACTTACAGAACTATGTTAACAGATAAAATGAAATATCTTGGAATGCCATCTCAATTTTAGGAGTTTTTTTATTTTGAAAATCTCTGTAGAAATTTCAATTCTGAAATTCCCTTCAGTCTTTACACCTTACCCTGTCTTTTAGACACAGTCATCAACAATGTGTCTCTGGTATTTTGTGTGTGTTCTTTTGTTTTTTCTGTTTGAACGGTCCATGGTAATAAGTGCCGGTTAGATCTGCAGAGGTGTTTCTATTTTGGTAGACATTTCCACCTGTTTTGATAAAATCCAGGTTTATCAGCAAGGCCGATCTGACTACTTAGTGCAGTGGTCTTGTCCAACTGGACAGTAAACCAAGCAGATCCAAGCTACCTCCTTACACCTGGAGGGTGGAGATACTTAGCATCTTGCCTCGTATTGATGGTTTTTCCATGTGAGTTGTCCCCATCAGTGGGAAGTTGGGAGTAAGGCTTATCAGGGTGAAATACCATACCCGGCCATGACTAACCATTATTGTGCCAATTGGAAATTTGAAGATGGAATGAGTGTAGATAAGATAAAACTATTTTGTTAGGTATGACAATATGGTAGTTATTTAGGCCAGTGTTCTTATTTTTAGGATATTAGGGATAAATCTTCAAGACATCTACAATTTGGCCGGGTTCAGTGGCTCATGCCTATAATCCTAGCACTCTGAGAGGCCGAGGTGGGAGGATAGCTTGAGCTCAGGAGCCTGAGCAGGCGTGAGACTCCATGTTTACTAAAAATAAAAAATTAGCCTATTCAACTTTTCCAGGTTTTTGATTAAAGTCAGAAAGGCAATAAAGATTATTAAAAATAGAAATTGTTACGAGAGTATTGTGGAGTTTCCTGGGTCTAACATATGATCTTCCTGTTGCCAGGCTGTGACTTAGGAAGAATTTGCTTTCATTTGAGTCTCCAGAGAACTGAGAACCAAGTTGTTCCCACTAGATATTAATGGCCCACTAAGAAGCTGCCAGAAAGCATTTGGTCCATAATAGAAGTTCCTGTTCCTGAAAATTGCCCTCAATGGCACACATGTCTGAAGTGGACTTGCCCTATGGCCAAGAAACAAGGACAAACTTAAGCCATTTGCTAGTCTTTTATAATATATAAAAATATTAAAAGCAAAAGAACACCTCAAGAGATCTGGGAAGAAAAATGTCGGCAGATGTTTGTAATCATAACTTGTAGAGGTAGGGAGGGCCTGCCTCCTGTTTCTTTGCATTTTTAAGCAATATTCCTGAGGTCTGAAATCTCCATTTGACCATTTTGAGGGAGGATATATTTAGAGAAGTATTTTTATAGAAACTTTCATAGTGGGAAAAACATTATTTGCATTCTGCTCACAGAAGGAACATTTTCCCCCTACATTCAATTCAAAACAAATTCCAGCCTAAAGCTTATTTGAGAAATTTTTGAACTGCTTTTGCTGAAAAAAAAAAAAAAAAAAAAAAAAGTCAACTGAGATGAACTATAAGGGCCACAATGCTGCTGTGCAGTTGGATTATATTTTGAAGACAATTATTTCCTGGTAAAGTAACATTTTAGAAGTGTTGCTAAATGTCTCTTACTCATGCTAGCTTTAAAAATCTTATTATAATAATAAGTCTGGCAATCAGTGATGACTCAGTAGATCAGAAAAGGTTCTGAGCAAAAATTTTAGGAGAATGTACAGTGCTCAAGAAGGTCCTCAGGATTTGTACTTTAGAAATCTTTGAACAGTTTTATCTCAGGAAATTTAGGTATTTTGCATAATATGCCATCCCTGTCATCCTATAAATATGGATTACATTCCTGCTCTGCTCGATGCTGCACTCAGTGGAAAATGTCAACCTGGGTGGAAACCTTTGAAAGCAGGAAGACACTAAGGACTGGTGTGCATGGAAACCCTACTTCTCATATAATTATGGCAGCAGTAAGTGGTGGGTTGGGGATCTGAGCACCCACATCCTGTTGTGCTGCCAACCTGAGAGGCAGCCTGACCAGGTGGTCCCAATGGCAGCTTCTAGGAGCTCTGAAAATCATGCCCAAATACGTAATACCAAAAGCGCTACTAATCTGAGCCTCCCCAAATAGGTCCTCCCCAGTAAGTTATAGTATGGCTGGGGTTTTTACTACACTACAAAATTTGGGCAGAAATTCCCATTCCCGAGTGCATGGATGGCAAGGTTTCAATCAAAGAACAGATGTCCTCTTGCTCCTTGATAAAATAAGCAAGCTGCAGGTGTCATATCCTAACCCTAATTCTTAGATTGGGAAACCAATCCATGGATGGCCTGTCAATGCTTTGAACTTTCTTGTGCCTCCAGAGAGGCCTAAGGAGGTTACCAGGACCAGGGGAAGTTGAGGTTAGACTATTGTAGCCTATTGTAGCCTACTGAGTGTGTCCATTTGCCTAAACAAAGGGAACTCTGGTTGAGAGAAAGATAAACCAGAAGTCCCAGCAATTCTGTTGTGAAACCCCTCCTTTCCCCAACAGTGGGACTCAGGCAGTGGGGTGTCAAAGCCTCTTTATCCTAGCCTGTGAGAACTGATGAGCCCATCTCTTCCCAACTTGGGACGTGACCCCATATTGGTAGTTTGAAATTGGCCATGGCCAGAGTATTGACACCGTGGTCATTGGCAGAGGCTACAGTTCCTTCCCCAAAAGCTGGATGTTAAACATTTACCAGCACACTACCAGGCCCAGGAAGAAAATGGCCAGAGAGAGGTGAACACAAGGAACATTCCTACAATAGTGGAGGCTGGGCAGTAGTCCATGGGCAATGCTTCAAGCCCCATGAGTTAGCCCCTGTCCCTCTCCTCCTCCAATGTGGCTCTCAGACAGAATGAGCCCATCTGCTGAAACCACTCAATGTGCCGTTAGGGAGGGCACAAAACAAGATGGAGTCTGGGGAACAGGCAATGTACAGATGAGACCCTACAATTTTGAATACTGCTTTGTATCCACTTAACATTGCAGTGATATGATTCCCACGTCATTAAATTATTTTGAATATATTTATAAATAATTGTTTAATGAATTTCCCACATCACAGAAGTACTTTATTCTAATGTTGAACATTAAACATTTTATGTTGTTTCTGTTTCTGGGCTTTGTTGTTGTTCATGTATTGTTACTTTTGGAGTCATGGGTTTTAGCGGACCCTGGACGCTAACGTTGCCAAAACCACAAGGGGGTTTCAGTCTAGATCCAGTTGCTTGTTGCACAAAGATGCGATCACTGAGACAACGCGTATTGCCAAGGAAGAAGGGACAGAAGGCTTGGGAGGATGGGAGCAGCTGTCTCAACTCTGTCTCTCTGACTAAGGGCTATCATGGGCTTTTAAAGGAGGGCCATGTGCCTTGGGGCAGGTCCTGGTGTATCTTACAAGGGGTTACATGCACTGGGGGCAGGTTGTGGGGAAGGGTGAATCTTGGCCTGCCCAGCATCTCAGCTCCTTTGTCTTGTAGAAAATCCACCATTTCCTGGCTGGTGTGGTGGCTCACACTTACAATCCCAGCACTGTGGCAAACAACTCAAAGGGTCAAGTAGTTAGTTAAGGGACAGGATTATTAAAAAAAACATATAGGGGTTCTTGGAGCTGGTTACACTAATGTTTAAATCTTGAAAGCTCTGAGTGGGCAGGTAGTGTTAGAGCAGTTATTGAACATTAAATAACTGCCTTTAAAGGCAGAGAGCTCCCTCTGAGCTCCTTTTCGGGAGGTGGGAGTAAATAACGTGCTCAACACTGTTGTGCCTAAGTTTTTGTCTGCATTTTAGATGACTTCCCTTGCTTGAATAGATTCTTAGAAGGAGCATTATTACTGCTAATAAGAGTGTTTTTGTTTGTGAGAATGTTGATGCACTAAATCGCTCTTCCAGAAAGGATATCTCAGCTTACACTCCCACACACCAGTAGCACGTGTGCAATTGTTCCACCACAGTCCTGACAATACTCTCATTTTAAAATGGTAGATAATGTAACAGTGAGATGTGATACGATTGATTTAATTTGCTTTTCCTTTCTCATTAGAGAGGTAGACAATTTTTCATGGAGTGGCTCCCCTGGATATTGGCCCCCCCAAAGTGCTTGCTCCCAGGCCCTGTGCCCAGTGGGGCAGGGCCGGCATTCCACGAGCTCTGGGAGTTGCTGGGGTCGGACGCTGCTCCACTGCCCGCTGAGGACAATGTGCCACAGCCAGGCTGCACTGGTCAGTCTGGGCCAGGACGATTCCCCACGTGGGCTCCTTGCTCCAGATCTGACGTACCTTAGGCACACCCCGACAATCTCTGCGTAAGGGGCGCCTGGAAAAGAGGGAACCCTTCCACGCAAGACTTGTTTTCCTGGATCCATCATGCCATGACAGATAACGGTTTGGTTTTCTTCCTTAGGGCTTGTGTTCTTGGGGACAAAGCCCTCATCGCTTCTCGTCCTCTCCCACGTGGCTCCTATGGCTCCACCCATCCCAGGACTGGTGGCAGCTCCAGTGCTTTCAGGAGCACCTCCCTCGACGCCTGGCTCGAAACTCCGGGGGCAAGAGCTGGGAACGGGAGCAGTCCTCAGCTCTACGTGTCTGCGGTGGCCACAGTTGAGCCTGGCCTGCTTCCGGCCAGGTCTGGCGGTGAGGGCCTGCCCATAGAGGCCCAGCGCGAGGACAGTCCTGACCCACGCTGGCTCCCACCTCTAGGCACCTTCCCCACCAGCCAGGTGGGGCCTTGAGGCCAGTACGCGGCCACATGGCCCGGGGCTGGGTGGGGGGTCGTGGGGTCACTCGAGGGCCCGAGGACACATCTGTGCGAGGCACACCGCGTGCTGCAGGGCACAGCAGCGGGCGCGGCGCCGTCCGTGCGAGGCTGAGCACGCCTGGTCGGCCCAGAAACTGAGGCAGGCGGCGCGGGGAGGATGTGGGCAACGTCGGTCTCCGCAGACTTTTCTGGCCGGGGCTGGGGGAGCCGCCTGCAGCTGTCCCCGCCCGAGTCCGATATCTTGCCGGAGGCCCGACGCTCGGGAGCGCAGCGGGCCCCGGGCTCTCCCGGCGGGACCCCCGAGGCCGGCCCCAGCCCC
>VBSM01003212.1:2173827-2184061 GCA_008086735.1 Cheirogaleus medius
CTCCTGCCTCGGCCTCCCAGAGTGCTAGGATTACAGGCGTGAGCCACCACGCCTTGTCCAGCCACTCCCTCCTCTACACACCTGCTCCTCCTTGCCCTGCCTGTCCCTTCTGGCTCTCCCCACCTTCCTTCCTCCTCACACCTCCTTTGCTCAGGTCCTTTCCTTTCCACCTTGTCACGGGAGCCTCCAAGCCTCCGTTATTTCTCCTCTTTTCTAGTTAGCTGCGCTTCCTGCAAGAGGTAATGTGTTGTTTTGTTTTTTTAAAAAACCATCACGTTTTTATGATGATGCCACATAGTCCAGCCCCCTTTCCCAGGCGTACGGGTCCCTGAGGCGTTCTCTGGGGTGCACGTGGCTGCCCATCCTCGCTGGCAGAGGAAGAGCCCCGTCCCC
This sequence comes from Cheirogaleus medius, assembly GCA_008086735.1. NCBI lineage: Eukaryota > Metazoa > Chordata > Mammalia > Primates > Cheirogaleidae > Cheirogaleus > Cheirogaleus medius. Next base: position 2,174,221 of record VBSM01003212.1, read on the forward strand.
ACCCCGCTGCCCAGAGCCCTGCGGGTCCGCCCCCACGTCTGCTCACTCTGGGCTGGGCAATGTGTTCTTCCCTAGGACTGCGGGCTGCAGCTGAGCGGGGAGGACGGACGCCGCTGCTACCCCCTGGCGGGCCACCTGTTCTGCCGCCGCTGCCACCTGCGGCGCCTCCGGCCGGGCCCCCTGCCCTCGCCCACGGTGCACGTCACCGAGCTCTGAGCAGGAGCCTCGCCCCAGCCGGGCGGGTGTGGGTGCCGGGGGGCGGCCGCAGGGGTGGCCCAGGTCAGTGTCGGGGTGGGCTTCCGCCGCGCCCCCACCCCGCACTCGGCGCCCAGCTGCTGTGCGCAGGGGCCGGACCCCCGCGTCGAAGCTACTTCTATTTATTCACCGTCTGTGCCTCCTCCAGCCGCCCCCCACCCGCCCAGCGCTGGCTTTCCGTTCCCGGACCCCTCCTCCGCGGCCTGGGGACAGGGACAGGCCGCGGGTCTCGGTGGGAGAGGGCCGCTGCCTGCCGGGAGGTCCGGGGTGACATGGCCGGCCGGGAGGACGCTGATTTCCCCGTTCCAATGGGCCTGGGGCCCTCCAGGCGCGCCCCGGGGGTGCAGGGGGTGGCGAGAAGGCATGGTGTTTGTGTGTCGCAGAGTGCCTTGCCCGCTGGTGGGTGGGTACGGTCCCAGGAGGGTGCGGAATGACCCCCTTGGGGAAGGGGCCTGCAGAGGGGCGCTGCCTTTGGCCATTGTGGTCACCGTGGGAGTTGGCCATGGGGACTCTGAAGCGGGCTGCAACCTCAGTTCCCGCCCCGTCCCCTGGTTCAGGGCTTCTTGCTTGGGGACCCCTCCGCTCCCCTCCTCAGCCCCGGGAAGAGCCCCTGCGCCCCGCGGTGCAGCCGCGGAGGGACCCCGAGGACGCGCCCTGCCGCGCGCGGGGGCACAGCACCTGCACTGTGCGTGCGCACCGCCTGGCAGGCCCCACGACCAAAGGATATGGTTTGACTTAAATTAAGTTTTCCCCTTGAGGATGTTTCCATGTTATTTAAAACAATGTAGTTTTCTTCTAAGAACTTGGGCCAAGCTTGTCGTTTCTTAAGCAAATTACAACAAACTCACAAGTGTCCAATTTGTATATGAAGCTGGTTTTCAGGCAGTAAGAACATTGTAGTTTTAACTATTTTTGTATAAATTCCTCTAAAATCTCACCGTGTGTGTCTGCCTTTCACACTTCATTGTGGGGTGTCGTTGCGTGTCAGAGTCTGAAGAGCGGTCACCTCGGGGTGCAGGTTGGGGGACCACCGGCCCGTTCTGTCCTGGGACTCACGGCGTCTGTGGGATTTGCACTTGGGGGCGGCCCCTGGCCCTGACAGCGGTTTCAGGGAACATCTGCACCGAGTCCGTTTGTTCCTATGAGAGGGCGTGGCCTCCTGCGGGCTGCCAACCTCCCTTCCCTTCCCCACCTTCAGGCCGGGGGTTTGTTTGCCATGCACGCGTCCATCTGGCTGAGCCAGGAGAGAGGAGCTAGGTGCGTTGTCGAGGTGGTGCCCAAGGGGATGCATCAGAGGGGACAGCAGGGGACCTGGCCACCAGTGGGGTCCAGCTGTTCAAGGCCTGGAGCGGGGAGGCGCTGAGCTGGGGCAGGTGTGTCACCGGAGGAGGGGACTGAGCAGGAGCAGTCAGGGAGGGCTGTTGGAGGAAGTGACCCCAGTGAGGCCAGAGAGCAAATTCCAGGAGTGGCGGCTGTTTCTGGCTCTCTCGTCCTTGTGAGTTGGGCTGCTTTGCTTTTTAACCAGTTATTAATCATTGCAAAGATTTCTTCCCTGTGCCCTCCTCTTGGCTTGCTTGCTCGGTCCAGCCTGCTCTGACCGCAGTTTCTCCTGGCCAAAGGGCGCACCTGGCCCTGTTCTCTTCCTGTGCGTCTGCCGTGGGGGTGGCCCCTGCTTGTCCAGCCTTGAGGTCCCCAGTGCTCCCTGCGTGTGCTCCTCCCACCCAGCTGGCCTGAGCCCCCCTTCCCTCCCACAGAATGGACTTTGTCCAAGCTCAGGCCAAGGCAGGGCATGACCCTGTGGGACAGTGGCCTCATTTCGGGGCCACACTCGCCCTTTCTCTCTCGGCCGCATGTTGCGTTCTGTCAGCACGGGTGATGCCACCGTCCCTCCTCCCACGGAGCCTTCGCACGTGCGGTGGCCTCTGCTGGAGCCACTCCCTGCCCAGCACTTTCATTCTCCCTCAGATCCTCTGCTCTCAGCGACGCCGCGGAGTCAGGCTCCCGGTTACGACACTTCGCTCGACACCCCCAAGTTTGGGTCCGTGCTCCCCAAGCTCGTGTGTCCGATGCAGCATCTGCAGGCAGTTTGCAGGAGTGTCACTGACCTGATGGTTGTGGGGACTGAGGGAGCAGGGTGAGAGCCACACCCCATCCAGGTGGGTGGCCCGTGACCTTCCAGGCCTGGGTACCAGACCCTCCCGCCCCTGGGATACCTCCCCTGATGTGGGCATCTGGTGACACCTGCACCTGTGTCTTTGGCCACTGTTGTGCTTTTGTGTGTCTCAGTCGTTACTCTCTTGCTTGCTGACCGTCTCCCCACTAGACGGTGAGCTCTGCAGGCCACGGTCTGTCTGGTGGTTCACTCTCGTCTCCACAGTTCCTGACATACGGTGGGTGCTACAGCCAGAGCCTCGGGCTTTAGGGTCTTGGTGTGGCTCCCCCCACCCTGATTGCTCTGCGTGTCCAAGTCCAGCCTGAGTTGCCCAGTGAAGGAGCCACAGGTGGAACATAAAGGCGCAAGAACAGGGGGTTTATGCAAATCCTACACACACGTGCACATCAAATGTGCACGTGCAGGACACGTGCAAGCACATGCCTCTCCTCAGGGCCTGCTTGGTTCCCTGCTGAGACCCAGCGGCACGGCCCCTTGAGTGCTGAGTGTGCTGCCCTGTGTGTGTGTGTGTGTGTGTTTGTGTGTGTTGGGGAGAGGGGGCAGAGAGTCAGTGAGAGAGATTGCGAGAGACACTGTGTTTGAGAGTTTGAGTATTTGAATGAATGAGAGAGATCAGGAGCTTGGGCGAGAGATGGAGGGGAGAGACATACTGTATAAGAGGGAGATGGAGCGTCTCAGAGAATGATGGCGAGAAAGATCGATAAAGCTATGGAGAGACAGAATGAGCAGGAGAGAGAAAACGGGAGCGTCTGAACTCATCAAGTGAGGCCAACGTCACCTGGGGTCTTTTTCCCGCCCCTCTGTACCAGGCGGGGAGCCCCAGAGCCAGGTGAGTGGGAAGCATTTGGGTCGCCGTTCATTTGACACACCTGATCCTCCCCACACCCCAGCTGGCTTTCATGACGTGACAATCTCTTGGTTTTTCTCCTGCCTCATTAGAGGATCCTTCTCAGCTTCTTTTCTGGTTACTTGTATACCAGGGATCATTCTCTTTGCATTTCTTTTCTATCTATATTCATTTTCTTAGCGATATAATCTAGCTTCATTTTTCTAACTTTACCTACAACTTCCAAATTTAAATTTGCAGCCCCAGTACTAAAATATTGTGTAGTGCCGAATAGGTCCTCACTAAATGTTTGTTGAATTAATGAATATTTTTTTTAAAAACTCTAAAATCCTCATGAGGGACAAGTATTACAGAATTTAAATAAATGAAAAGACTATTGAATGGGAACTTTCAATTGCCTAAACATGTCATTTCCCCCTAAAAATAGCAGTCAGTTTAATGTAATACCAATGAAAATACCAATAAGATTATTTTTTTATTGATACGTAATATTGTACACATTTATGGAGTATGTGCGGTGTTTTGTTACATGCATAGAATGTGTAATCATCGAGTTAGGGTATTTGAGGTGTCTATCGTTTTGAGTATTTATCATTTCTATGCATTGGAAACAGTTCGAGTCCTTGCCTCTACTGGTAGCTACTTTGAAATATACAATGCAGTGTTGTTCACTGAGGTCACTCTGCTGCCGAACAACAGAGCTTATACCTTTTATTTAACAGTATGTTTGTGCCATTAGCCCACCTCTCTTCATCACCCCCCACCCCTATTTGTTAGTTTTTTGAGAAATCTCTATGTTGGTTTCCATAGTGGCTGCACTAATTTACATTCCCAAGGACAGCGTGTAAAAGTTTCTACATTTTCCACATCCTCACCAGTATCTGTTATTTTTTTTTTTGTCTTTTTTATAATAGCCACTCTAACTGGGGTAAGATGATATCTCATTGTGGTTTTGATCTGCGTTTCTCTGATGATTAGTGATGTTGAACATTTTTTTCATATATATGTTGGCTATTTGTACGTCGTCTTTTGAGAAATGTTTGTTCACGTCCTTTGCCCTCTTTTTAATGGGATTTCCTTTTAGTGTTGAGTAGTTTTAGATATCCTCCAAGATTTTTTTTGAAGGGAAAATTTACTTCATCCTTATAAAATTAATCTTACATTCATCATGTGATCCAGCAATCCCTCTCTTAGGTATTTACCCAAGAGAAATGAAAATTGACATTCACATAAAAACCTGCTCATCAACGTTTATTGCAGTTTAATTCAGATTTTATTGAAAGTGGAAACAACTCAAGTGTTGTTCAACTGGTGAGTGGATACACAAAGTGTGTTACACCCGTACGATTGAATATTGCCCAGCAATAAAAAGGAACAAACTATTGACATGTACAACAACATGGAGGAATCTCATATGTATGATGATGAGTGAACGAAACCACACTAAAAATGCTACTATCATATGCTTCATTTATATGACATATTTGTTAAACAAAAATAGCCGAGAAAATTTTCAGATATAGAATATTAGGGACAGTAAACCCTATGAAATATTAAAACAAACACACATGTGTGGGCATGTCTTAATATTAACAGACTGTCAACAGAAAGCCAGAAATGTATATAAATTGTCGAAATTTTGTGATAAAGGTAACTTGTAAATCAGTGAGGCAATTTGGGTGATTTTATAAATGAAATGCTGTTGAATCAACTGATTAAACATCTGAGGAAATAAAACAGTTGGATCTATCTCTCACAGCTTCCTTCAAAATTAAACTCGGATATCCAAAAGATTTATATATTTAAAGACCAAAAAGTCCCATAAAGTTCTTATAAAAACTGGAAGATTTTAAAAATAATCTCAGAGTAAAGAAGACTTTTCCAAAGATGAAAAAACCAGATTGATAAATCTGACTGCATAAACAATAAAATATTACTGCATGGCAAACTGTACCACAGAGAAGTTCAAAATGTTAGAAGAAAATATTGGTGAAAATATTTGCAAGTCATATTACAATTGGCTCAATTTCCTAGTGTATGAGGAGTCCCTACACAGCTCCTACAAATGATAAGGAAAAGACCAACATACCAGTGGAAAAAGGAGCAAATGTTTCTAGCAGAAAGTTCACAGAGAACAAAATAAAGTGGCTTTTAATCATATATTGGCATTCCATGTTTTAGGTTAGTTGGTAGGTTCATGAATGGCTACTAGATTGTCAATAATTGTTCAGTAAAGAAGTCTACCAGAGAATGTCATGAACAGAGATTAATCCAGTAAGTCTCTGCTCCGTTAAGATAGTTATAGGGAGACACCTTTTTGTCTCATTTATTGGACAGCAGAGGCAATAAGTCTGATAAGCAATGTGTCTGCCCGTCTGTGGAGAAACAAGCGCTCACACACTCTGCCCCTGGTACCATGAGTTCCTTTAGGACATCACTCAGATGCCCAGTTATTAGCTACTCTGGCCATTTAATCTAAATTGTAACTCTTCTACCCTCCTTCTGCCTCCTGCTTGCCTGTCTCCTTTCCCCACTTTTTCTTCTAACATGCTGTGTATTTGCTGAGCTATCACGTTTGTTATTTCTCCGGTGCTACCAATTGTAAGCTAGATAAGGGGAAGGAATTTTAGTCATTAAAGAAATATCCTCTATTTATAAATCATTGATACATATACTCTTCCATTAGTAGATCCCAATTCCATTATGTAACTATGATACTCCAGTCTAGTATCATAGTTATTATGAGAAATAATATAATACTTTCCCCAAGTTCATAGTCAATGGAGTATAAAAAGACAACAAAACAAAAAGATTACTGTTTCTGGCCAAGATGGAATAACAGGGACTGGACTTAACCCTCACACTTGAAACAACAAAAACTGGACAAAATATACAGAGTAATTATTTTCAGTAATTGGGCATCAGGTAGCACAGGGAGCTCTCTGGGAGAGGAAAACAAAGAAGGTGAACCATGTAAGTGCCACAGGTTGCCCTGAGAGAATTTCCAGGTTGCAGTGCAGGGAGGGAGATTCCAAGGGGAAATCAGCGGCGTCTGAGTTCATGAGACAGAGTTGGGAGTCTAAAGTGGCCAAGGTGGGTAAATTTGCAGGGCAGGATACTGGAGAGGAGAGAGCTCTGCAGAGAAAACTCCATGGTTTTGCAGAAGGTGCCTGTCAACTCTTCACTGAATACTGCTCAGTGTATGCATGTGAGACTATGGAATGGCCCTAGACCATGGAATAACCAACCACCTGAAAGGAGCAGGAGGAACAATCTGAAATTTACACAGGGCTGGAAACTGTGTTCCTAACAGCCAGAGAGGAATACCCAAGTTATTCATGGGGAGTAGTTTACTCAGACAGGTACCATCTTAGTAGTGGTATACAATTCACCTTAGCATATGGCCACTTTTGTGCCACCTAACAAAACTTTTTAAAAATCTTCAAATGGATCAAACTTTCCAAATAACTGAGTAACAGAACAAAACGCGAGAATATTTATAGAAATGCAGAACTAACCAGCACCTAAAAAATTTCACAATATTTTGCATATAAAAAATAATTACCAGGCATGCAAGGAAGAAGAAAAGTATGACCTATTATCAGAAGATAAGATCAATATAAACAGACAAAAAATGACACACAGGATAGAATTGGTAGACAAAAACATCAAAACAGTTATTAAAATTGTATTAGATGTTTAAGAAAGGAAGGAGAAGAATATTTGATAAAACATATATTTAAAAAGACCCAAATCAAACTCGTATAGGTAAAAAATATATTCCAATGGATGGAATTAACAGCAGATTAAACACTGCAGAAGAACATATTAGTGAGTTGGGAAAAGACAGCAATAGAAATGATTCAAAATGAAAAACAGAAAAAAATTGAAAACTAATAAAAAGATCAGTGAGCTGTGGGAGGCCTAATCATAATTAACTGGAATCTCTTAGGGAATAAGGGCCTACATTTTTCTAAATTTGATAAAAAACTATAAAACTACTCATCCACAAAACCCAATTAAAAAATATGAAGAGAACTATACAATAGTCCCACTTATTTACCATTTCACTTTCCATAGTTTCAGTTACCTCAAAATTTTTGATGGTCAATCATGGTCCAAAAATATGAAATAAAAAATTCAAGAAATAAACAATCTGTAAGTTTTAAGTTGTGCACCATTCTGATGGCATGATAACATCTAGCGACACCCCGGTCTCTCCCAACCAGGATGTAATTCATCCCGTTGTCCAGCATATCCACGCTGTATATGCTACTCCCCTATTAGCCACTTAGTAGCCTTCTTGGTTAGCAGATCAACTGCCATGGTGTCTCAGTGCTTGTGTTCAAGTAACCCTTACTTAATAATGGTCTCGAAGTGCAAGAGTAGTGATGCTGGCAATTTGGATATGCCAAAGACAAGCTGTAAAGCGCTTCCTTTAAGTCAAAAAAGAACGTTCTCGACTTAATGAGAAAAATATATCCTATGCTGAGGTTGCTAAGATCTATGGTAAGAATAAATCTTCTCATAAACCTCGAAGAAGGAAAAAAAAATCATGCTAAGTTTTGCTGTCACACTTCAAACTGAAAAATTATGTCCACGGTGAGTGCTAAGTGCTTAGTTAAGATAGAAAAGGCGTTAAATTTGTGGGTGGAAGACATGAACAGAAAACGTGTTCTGATTGATAGAAATGTGTTGTGCCAGAAAGCATTGAGCCTGTAAGAAGACTTCAGCGATGAACCCCCTGCAAAAAGTGACATCAAGCCATTTATTGGAAATAAGGACTGGGTTACACAGACTCAGGAATACAGAAGGTCAATAGTAGCCTAATGCCAAGTCATGATGCCTACATCTTCCTTCATGTATCAGCTCACATCATCACAAGAAGAATGAGTACAGTACAATAAGCTATTAGAAAGAGACCACATTCACATAACTTTTATTACAGTATATTGTTATGATTGTTCTATTTTATTATTATTTCTTACTGCGCATAATCTAAAAATTAAACTTTTTCGTAGGCATGTATGTATAGGAAAAAAAAATAGTATCCACTGGGGTTCTTGGAACATAGCCCTATGGATATGTCGATGATAACTCCAAAATTGTTGGCCGTTGTAGCTGGAAGGAGATGCCAACTGAAATGGGGAAATCGGTTGTAGGAGTAATTTTCACTATATCGGTCTGCTCGGTCGTGTTCCCATTAGTGTCTTAGCATCGGACTGACATGGTTTCGTGTCTTTTGCAGCTTTGGGGAGCATCTGAAATAATATGTTCCTAAACTTTTCTGTGATTGAGGAACCTCGGCGCGTCCTCTCTTAACAGGAGCCAGACGGGGTCAGACCGCTGGGACTTTGGGTAACCCCTTCCCGGCGCCCCTTGCGTGGCCTCTTGCACGGTGCGCCTGCGCCCCAGAGTCCGGAACTACATTACCCAGACGCCTCCGCGCAGAGCACTGCGGCGCTGGGCCAATGAGGGCCGAGGAGAGCGGCGCTTTGGTACGTTGCGGAGCACGTCCGGGCGGGATTTCCGGCGGCTTCCGGGCGGCTGTCGTTCTGATGTCTCTTGGGTCGGCCCACCTGATCAGGTTCTGAGCTCTTGGTCAGGCCCAAGGTAACGTTGAGCAGGAAGGGGTGATGGGAAACGTTGCCCACAATGCACAGAGGCGGGTCTGTGGTTCGGGGGTGCGGGGCTGGGGCGCCCCCTGGGTTGACTCCGCGCGGGGGATGGGCTGGGATTGGGTTTGGCTCGCGCTCCCGGCTCCGCTGCGCCACAGGCTCTCCTGTTGGCGGCTGCTCTGATGGACCCAGCGTAGGTTGGTGCTGCGTCCCCCAGGTCCTCACCTGACCGCACCTCCAAATCCTGAACCCCCCGAATGAAGGAAGGGCACCTTCCCAGGTCACCTCAGCCATGCCCCTCTGTTCAGGACACTGGTGCGTTCCTGGGCGGGGTCCCCATTTCTGACACCCAGCGTGATGAGGAGTGGCAGAGTGTTCTTTACACAGACACCAGCGTGTGCAGAGGCTTGGAGGTGCGACTGAGGAGCAGTTGGGAAACCTGGAATCTGTCTCCTATCTGTGGAAAACAATTGTGAGCGGATGAGCTATGTGTGGAATGGCAGAGTTAACAGAAAAAGGAGCCAAACTCTGTAAAATAATTTTAAAGAGATTTACTCTGAGCCAAAGTTGAGGACCATGACCCGGAGCCTCGCCCAAGAAGCCTTGAGCAAGTGGACTCGCTGTGGCTGGGTTACAGTTTGGTTTTATACATTTCGGGGAGACAGGGGTTACAGGTAAAGTCATAAATCAATATGGGGGAGGCATACATTGGTTTGGCCCGAAAAGGTGGGCCATCTCTAGGAGGAGGGTCTTACAGGTTTATAGGTGGGTTTAAAGATTGTTTGACTTGTAATTGGTTACAAACATGAAGCTTTGTCTAAAGGCTTGGAATGTTTTAGCATAAGGAGCTGTTAATCAGAGACAAACCACCAGGCATGTATTTGTCGTATAAATTGAGGACCTGCAGGTTTGTCTTGCATACCATTAGGCCTGTTAATGGGTTACAAA
>VBSM01003212.1:2184161-2195475 GCA_008086735.1 Cheirogaleus medius
AAAAAAAAAAAGAGGTCAGTATTCCTCTAAATGTGTATATATAGGTAGGCAATTAAACATTAAATTGTGTGATTTTAACGAGTTGATTTTATGCAAGCACTTAATATTTAGTTCACACCTTAATATACCACAAGGCAGTATATTAAGATACTAAAAATTCATAAATATTACATTCTTATAAATATTTACAAGGTAAGTATACCACACATCTAAAGTTTCAAAAACCCATCATATCATTGGTACTGAAAACATTGACAGCAGCCTTATTTCTGTGGCAGTAATAGCCCACACTTGCCACTTGACATGTACTAATGCATTTGATACCATCAGCAGCCCTGTAAGCTTGGTACCATTCTGATGCCCATTTTACAGATGACACTGAGGCACAAGGAGGTTGAATCCTTGTTCAAGGTCACACAGCTGGTAAGAGGTAGCACTAAGGACTGAAGCCCAGAAGTTAAAAACTCAGCTGGAGCTCACCTCCAGCCCTTGGGACCCCACCATGGGTCCCCTTCACTCACAGTCTCACTCTTCCCACAGGTTTCCATGGCTTCAGAAGCACTTATGAGCCATGCACAGGTGAGTAGAGGGCGTCTCAGGTCCTCATCCTTCCCATGTCCCACTCACCTGGTCTCCAGGTTGTGGCAGAACCCTGTGCCTGCCACTCTACTAGCCTTTGAGTTGAGGTCTCTGGGGTCTCACCAGACTCAGGGTGTCACGAATCCGGGCCGGGGTTATATGGAGTGGGTCCACTTTCTGGCCACCAGTGGGATGTCCTGGTGAAGGTATTACAGGCCCAGGGATCAGCATGTGCAAATGCTTAGAGCTGAGCCCGAGTCACCAGGCAGCTGCTATAGGTCTCTGTTTCGTCTTGTGGGACCAGAGAGCAGGGATGCAGGAGTCAGGCCTGCAATGGCAGGTGGGGGAACTGTGCCTTTATTCTGAAGGTGTTAGGAGCCATGGAAGGTTTGGAGTAGAGTAGGGGACAGTCATCTGAATCAGGTCTTAACAGACTTCCTCTGGCTGCAGAGTGGAGAACAGACATTGGGAGGGAGGGAAGAGGCTCCTGCAATAGTCTATATGAATATCAGTGTTGGCTGGTCCAGGGTGCTGGCTATGGATATGGGAGAAAAATGCGGTTTCTGGATTTGTGTTTTCAAAGTAGGTCCAATTAGACTTTCTGATGTGGAAGTAAGAGAGAAGGACAGGAGTCGATGATAACTCCAAAATTGTTGGCCGTTGTAGCTGGAAGGAGATGCCAACTGAAATGGGGAAGTCGGTTGTAGGAGTAATTTTCAGAGGTAATATCAGGAGTTAGGATTTGTTATTAGATTTTGAGTCTGGGATGTTCTAATAAAGACCCCCGAGTGGAGGCCTTGAGTGGACAGCCGGACACACAGGTCTGGAGTCCAGGGAAGGGGCTCGAGTCAGAGGTACCACAAATTGGTGGCCTGTGTGTGGACTGGGATTGTCTTTGTCCATTTTGTGTTGCTGCAACGGAATACCCGAAACTGGGTAATTTATAAAGAAAAGAGGTTTATTTAGCTCATAGTTCTACCGGCTGGGAAGTTCAAGGGCACGGCACTGGCTTCTGGCAAGGGCCTTCCTGCTGCATCATAACATGGAAGGTCACAGGGGAGGTGGGCATGTGCGAAGGGGCCAAACACAAAGGGGCTTCTTACTTTATAACAACCTGCTCTTGCAGGAACGAATCCATTCCTGCCGGACTGAGAATAAGAGTTATTGGGAGCAAGGAAAAGGAGGATCAGATTGGAGGACTGGGCTTCTTTCTCTTGGGCACCCTAATGGGGTTGATGTGTGTCACAAAGACAGAGAGTGGTGGCTCTGGTGGGGAGGTGGCTTCCATTCCAAGGCTTCCAAGGAGGAACAGCCATGAGATGGATGTGGAAGCATAGCAGCAATGAGATGACAGTGAGGCCGGAGCCTATACTTATTCTCCTCTCTGGAGACTCACCAGGCTTTTGTGGTGACTCCTGATGGGGTCTGGAGAGCTGCATCAGGCTGGTGGATAAGCTCAGGGGCAAATAGGAAAGTCAGTGAAGGCCAGGGGACCAGTGGGGCTGGCTGTGAATGACGCTTTGATGGAAAGAGGATGGCCGAGATGGGTGACAGGACAGCGTGTCTAATCCAGCAGTAGAGACGGGCTTAAGGTATCTGACACCTACACGTGGTTCTGAGTGGCTGAGATAGAAGCAAGGAGCAGGGCAAAGTGGAGAGCTCTTTAAAACAGGACTGGGGGCTGGGCGCGGTGGCTCACACCTGTGATCCTAGCACTCTGGGAGGCTGAGGCAGGAGGATAGCTTGGGGTCAGGAGTTCAAAACTAGCTTGATCCAGAGCGAGACCCCATCTCTACAAGAAAATAGAAAAATATCAGACATGGTGGCACACACCTGTAGTCCCAGCTACTCAGGAGGCTGAGGCAGGAGGATCACTTAAGCCCAGAAGTTGGAGGTTGCAGTGAGCTATAATGACACCAAGACTCTGTCTCAAAAAACAAAAAACAAAAACAAACCCAACAACAAAAAACAGGACTGGGGCTCCCTGGCTTTGTGGGCTGTCAGAGGTCTAAGGCAGGATGGAGTCATGGTTGCATTTCCCAAGCACTGTCTGTATGCCACGTGCAGAGTGGACTGTGGAGATGTCAGATATCTGTGGTGTGGGCCAGGCATTGGTGGTAACAGTGGGAAGTCAGAAATGTGAGGGAGGGATGGTCCACAGAGTGATGTGCTCAAGGAAGAGAGTGTGAAGTGATGGTCCCAGGGACTTGGTCCTAGGAGCTTAAGGGAGAAAGCCGAGCCCCTGTTGGCTTGTGTTGGGAGGCATTGGTCTGGGAGGCATGGCCAAGGGACTTGCTGGCAGGAGAAGGGGTAGGGCCCTTTGCGCCAGGCCCAGAGCTTAGATGGCATTTATTTGCACGCATGCCTGTAGTTGATGTGGGCCAGTGTGGTGATCAGTAGGACCACGAGGATGGAGAGGGAAGCAGCCGCATTTGGCCTGATATCTCCTGTGAGGTGACCTGGGGAGGAGGGGGGAGAAAAAGGGGCATATTTTGGGGGACAAAGGATAGACAGGGGGTCCTGGGGAGAGAGGCTGCTCAGGGACACTGCTTTCCCTATCATGGTAGGTCAGTGTGACCTTTGAGGATGTGGCTGTGGACTTTTCATGGGAGGAGTGGAAACTTCTTGATGAGACTCAGAGACTCCTGTACCGCGATGTGATGCTGGAGAACTTTGCACTTGTGGCTTCCCTGGGTAAGTCCCTCACACTCACCCAGCTTCCTGGCTGGGCTCTTTCCTTCCCCTTTGTTCTGGGGGCTGCTCTTTTCCTAGGTTTTCTTATGAAGGTGCTATGGGGGCTAGGGCTGGGCTGAGGACATTCTCTCCCCAGGCAGCCCCACCACCTGGGACCCTGGAGCCTTGCAGGGGAGAATAAGGTGACCAGGCATCTTGCAGTGAATCCCACCAGGCTTGGCCTCACCCTGGCAGAGTGACTGTCCAGGATCAGGGTTGCTCTCTGCCCCCAATCCTGCCCCTTTCCCTGCTGCTGGCATTTCCTTGTGCCTCACGGTGCCAGGAATTACAGGCGCCACATGGTTACTATTTGCAGGGACCACTGGGCTGTTCCTATAAGACATTCTCTGAGGCTCTTTTTGTTATACTAGTTTTCTTTCCCGAGGTTGGTCATGGGGTGGGTTACTCTGTGTACCTGCTGTCCACTTACCTGCTTTGCCCTTTCCCTTAGGACTTGTGTCTTCCCGAATTCAGGCAGACACGACTCCAGCTATGGCAAGAGGACACCAGAGGGGTACTGGCTCTGGTAGGTGGGAAGTGAGGGATGGCTCGAAGTAAGGGCCGACTTCTCATGATGCCAGGGACCTTTCCAGTGCCCATGATTGTTTTTGTACCAAGGACAGGGGCCTTAACTCATTTCTGTATTTCAGCCTCATTTTTGACATTTTGCCCACTTGTCATTCCTACTCTGACTTCTAGCCAGGACCGGCCCCCACCTGTCTGGCATTTAGGTGTCACCCATTCCTCTCCACAGCCCTCTCTGCAGTGTTCTCTGTCCCTGAGCTCCACATAATGTGTTGTGAGATGTGCACATAGCCTAAGTAGTCGTTGAACAGCTACTCAGTTGTAGTTGGTTTTCCTGGGTCTGGACATTCCTTTCAGTTCAGTGCTCATGACTCACCAGCAGACAAGCCCCAGCTGAAAGCTGTTTGCAGAGAAGTGGGTTGGGGATGCTGCCTCTCCTTCCTGTGCCGTGTCCTGTCGCTGTATGCTTGCCCCACAGGGGACTTCCCCGTGGTGTGATGTTGCCAGGCTCAGTACAGCAGACTCTCTCACCCTAACTTCACCTCCCTTTTCATCCCAAGAGTTTCATGTACTCATTCCTGGATTTGTAAGATATACATTGTGTTGGGGCTGCCCCTCCTACCAAAGTGTACATACACTTCAACAACATTTCTCTGCTTTCAGGTTGTTGGTTTCGAATGGAGAATGAGGGGGCACCTTCTCAAGGAGTGTCACAGGCTGGGGCTCCCAAGGCAGGTCTGACCACCCAAAAAGCCTGCTATCCTTGTGAGATTTGGAGCCCAGTCATGAAAGATGTTTTGCTCCTGGCTGAGCATCAGGGAATACACCCCAGGCACAAATCACACACGTATGGAACACATGGAAGACAATTGTGGTTTAGCACAAACATCCTCCAGCATCAGAAGCAGCACACTGGAGAGAACTACTTCAGAAGGAATGAGGATAAGGCTTTGTTTAGTAAGAACTGCAGAGTCCACATGTCAGAGAATCCCTTCACATGTGGCGACAGTGGGAAGGACCTCCTGCCCAGCTCAGCCCTTCTCCAGCGACAGACCATTTACAGCAAGGAGAACTCATCCAGAAGCACTCAGTGCAAAGAGGCCTTTCCCATTGCAGAAGGATATTACACGTGCAATGAATGTGGGAAAGCCTACAGACACAAAAGTAGGTTTCATGAGCACCAGAGAGTCCACAGTGGGGAAAGACCTTATGAGTGCCATGAATGTGGAAAGTTCTTTAGCCGTAAATCTAACCTTGTTGTACACCAGAGAGTTCACATGGGTATAACGCCTTATGTGTGCAGCGAATGTGGAAAAGCCTACAGCAAAAGCACCCACCTTGTTCGGCATAAAAAACTTCACACTGGAGAAAGGCCTTATGAGTGCAGCAAATGTGGGAAAGCCTACAGCAGCAAACACACTCTTGTTCAGCACCAGAGAGTCCACACTGGAGAAAGACCTTATAAATGCAGCGAATGTGGAAAATTGTTTAGTCATAACTCTAGCCTTGTTGTACACCAGAGAGTTCACAGTGGAGCAAGGCCTTATGAATGCAGTGACTGTGGGAAATTCTTTAACCATTACTCCAACCTTACTATACACCGTAGAGTTCATATCTCAGCAAGGCCTTATGAATGCAGTGAATGTGGGAAAGCCTTCACCTACAAACACAGACTTGTCCAACACCAGAGAATTCACACTGGAGAAAGGCTTCATGAGTGTACTGAATGTGGTAAAGCATTCAGTCAGAAATGCAGACTTGTTCAGCACAAGAAAAGCCACACTAGAGAAAGGCCTTATGAATGCAGTGAATGTGGGAAAACCTTTAGACAAAGCTCTGGCCTTATTGAACACCAGAGAATTCACACTGGGGCAAAGCCTTATAAGTGCGGCGAATGTGGGAAATTCTTTAGCCGCAGAATCACACTTGTCCGGCATCAGAGAATCCACACTGGAGAAAGGCCTTATAACTGCACTGAATGTGGGAAGTACTTTAGCCAAAGCTCCGGCCTTATTGCACATAAGAGAGTTCACACTGGTGAAAGGCCATATAAATGCACTCAGTGTGGGAAATCTTTTAGCCAAAGGTCCAGCCTCATTTTACACCAGAGAGTCCACACTGGTGAAAGGCCTTATGAGTGCAGTGAATGTGGGAAAGCCTTCAGCCTTAAATCTACGCTTGTTCAACACCAGAGAGTTCACACTGGAGAAAGGCCTTACGAGTGCAGCGAATGTAGGAAATTCTTTAGCCACAAATCCAGCCTCATTAAACATCAAAGAAATCATATTGGAGAAAAGCCTTCAGCCAATGGCCTTCTCCCATTTAGTACCAGAAAGTTCACCCTGGAGAAAGGCCTTAGAGTACAGGGAGTGTGTTATTTGCCTGGTCAACACAATGAGTGACATCAGATAGAAACTCTTGAGAGTAGGCTTTGGGATGTAGCCATCAGGCAAAAGTTGAATCTCACATCTGGACGTGCATCCTGGAGAGATTCCTTATGAGTGTCAGTTAGGTGGGGAGCTTTCAGGAGCTGCATTGCACTTTCTTACCTGCCCAGGGTCTTTGAGTTATATCACTGCCACTACCTGTGGCAAAAGCCATTTCGCCTTTGCCAGCCAGCAAGTGTGTATCAGGTTACCCAATGTGCCCAGTGAAGGCAGACCTCTGTACTGTCCCACCTTCCCTGGAGGAAATCATGAGTGGTCTGAGGCCACTGAAGTCCAGTGTGTAATTACATTCACACACTGGCTGTGGTTAACAAACAAGAGTTGGGGGCAGCAAATTAGAGGATGTGTTCCCCATCTAAACGTGCTTCCAGAAATATTCTGGTCACTACAGCTGTGAGGGATGAGGGTAAACAGATATTCTCAGGACTTCTAGATTTAGCCACTCTTATGGACAAAGTCACTGGCAGAGCAAATAATCAAATGTTTTCTGGATTGCTTCAAGGCCATTTTTATACAAGCAAGAAAATGGAGACAGGATAGAGACTATAGTCTAGGCATTGAGACTTTTATCACTCGCAAAGAACCTTTATTGCTTGCTGGTCTTTGCTTCCATTGAAGCAAGGCTTTCCTTTTCAAAGGATGAGGATAGTTGTGGATGCAGTATATGTTTGTCAAAATGACTAGCATTTCAAGAGAAGCAGGAGATCCAGATTTTTTATGTGGAACCATTTTTTAAAGCTCTGTATCTATTGGGGTATAATTGATGTGTGGCAAACTGTGCATATTTAAGATGTAAGATGTGATGTTTTATCTAGTGTATTAATATATACCCATGAAACCATCACCATAATCACAATAATGAACATCCCCAAAGTTCCTCTCCTTTAAAATCCCTCTTTCCCTACGTCTCTGGCTACCCATTCCTATTGATTTGCTGTCTTTCACTATAAACTCCTTTTCCTTTTATAAGATTTCATATACATGGAATAATAAAAGGTTTACTCTTTTTTGCTTTTGTTTCATGCAGCATAATTATTTCGATATTCCTCCACATTGCATGAACATTCATATATTAATACTAGTTTTTCTTTTGGGTTAATACCTAGGAGTAAAAGGCCAAATGTCTCAGTTCTACGTGGGTCATTTTATTATACTTATGGCACTGAGTGATGACACAGGCCAGTGCCATACAAAGAAGGATTTATTATATTTCCCAAGAGAAGGGGCATACCATGCTGCACAGAGCCACGTGGAGAGCACTGGTGTTGGTCAGGAGCCAGAAAGGAGCAAGGGAAAGGCATAGGCCATGGTCCTTATTGGGGTTTCCGTGGGAAAGGCAAGGCAGGGAAGAGCAAACACTTTATGATTAGCTAGTTCTCTCACAAGGGAGAGAAGGAATAGGGAAGAGGCATATATAACATGACAAAGAGTTTGCTGAGCACAGGAAGACGACACTTCACAGATTCAAGTTGTTCAACAAATCCCAAGCAGAAAAAAATTTAAGAATTTCATACCCAGAAACATTATGCAAAATTGCAGAAAATTCATTCTGTTACTGAATTCAGTAGTGAGCCCAGGATTCTTGGGGGGAGGAGCAATTCCTAATATCCTAGAATATTCTAGCCTTTGCACTCTCTCTTTAAAATCCCCCCTTTTTGCTATGTCACTTGTATTTTAATATTAAAAGGAACATTAACCTAAAAGAACACTGACCAAAAGATGTGCAATTCTCAAAGAAATACTAAGGCCAACAGACATGAAAAGATTCTCAATCTCATTAATAAACTTAAAAATGCAAAATTAAGCCACAAAGAGACACAATTTCACACCTAGCAGATTGACAGGATGAGGGTCACTGTTCTCAAAGCCCTCCCTCGAGTTCAATATTTTCAAGTCATTCGACGGGGTGTAACGCACATCAGAACGGCAGTCATTAGTGTCACAGATGACACTGTGTCCGCATGAGAAATGTCCCTGGTTGGCGTACCGTAGTTGCGCCAGTCCAGCCACAGGGCACAGCGTGGCGACCGGGTTTGGATGAGCGCACACCCTCCCTTGCAAGGGCCAGCTCTCGCACGGCACGGTACCAGCAAGGCTGCCCACGTCCCGGGAGGACCACGAATCTGTGCGCTCACGGATGACCCGGAAGACCCTGTTGCGGCCGCACAGTCTTCTGGGAAGTGTAGTTTTGTGGCCCGGGCGCCATTGTCCTCACAGTGCAAATAGCGGGCTGCCCTTGGTCCTGGGAAGTATAGCTCACCGGAAGACGACCGCGCGCTCTCGGCACCGCCGTCCCCCAGCTGCAGCTGGTATAAAGGTTTAGAAAGCCGGGGCCGTTTTTCTCGCTGGGCGCCGAGTCCACGCGGCCGCGGAGGCTCCTGGGAAGTGTGGTCTTTCCGAAGCGGCTGTTCTCGGTGCCCGTAAACTTTGGTCCCGGAAGCGGAGGAGTCTGGGAAATGTCGCTCCGGCGCGGACGTCGCTCCCGGCTCGTCCCGCCGGCGTCTCGGGCCCGGGCAGGCCCCTGAGATCTGGGAGGACTCTGGGCGGTGTGGTTCCGGGAGGGCGGCGGCCGTCGTCCGCTCCCCCGCGACCCAGCGCGTCAGGTACGCGGAGGAGCCGTCTCCGGGCGGCCCGGCCTCTGTGCCAGGGAGGAGCCGCCGGGTGCGGGGTCCCCGGGGGCGGAACCTTGCGGGTCCCGGGCCTCGCGCTCGCCGTGCCCTCGGCCGGGCCTCCCCTGGGCCTCCGCGCCCTGCTCTGCGAAGGAGGAGCGAGGACGACGCTCCCCGTTTAGAGCTGTTGTGAGAGGAAAACGGGCCAGTGTGCGTGGTTCTTACTCAGAGCAAACGCCGTCTGCGGTTGTTTTCGTCATCCGGCCATGAAACGGACCCTTTCCGGTTGTGTAACATGGAACAACTGGTTTCAGTGTCTCCGAATTCCAGTTTTGTCATCATTTAAAAAAGTAATCTGGGATAATGTGAATGCCCACCGCGCATAGTGGTGAAGGGTGAACGAGCTGATGTTTACAATTATTACTGTTGTTTTGTGTGAGTCTTTCATGCCCAGAAGAGTTGATTTTCCTCGCGGTTGGCACCTGGTAAATGGTTAGTTGCTCCGTGCCAAGAAACACCCTGTTGATTGAAAGGGAAAGGCTGGAACCCAGATTACTAGTGTGCTTTTCCATTATGGTGTGTCACAGAGCTGCAAGATAAGCCTGATTTTTCATGGCTGCTTTTCCCTGTCCTTGCTATGCCTTTTCAGGACACTGCCTATCTATAAAACAAGAGCCTGGAAAGAGGACTGTGTTGACTATTGGAAATTGCAAAGTAATGTCTCAGGTAAGTCGGTTTGTCCCCAGATCTTCCTGAAGCACTTTCTTATAAGGACTCTTTGAGTTTGCTTTGCTTCTCCTGCCTCTTCCCACCTAAGACAATCCTAAATGGGACTAGATCTATTGTTGCTTTCATTATAGGAAAGGATGGAGCCCACAGGAAAGCCCCAGAGTACTGTCCTCCTCACTCAGTGCTCCTCTTTTCTGTAGTTTTTTGCTAGAAGGCTTTCTAGAGTCTGGAGCCAAAATTTTTTTATTATAGCCCAAAGTGCAAGTTTGGAATTTTAGGTTATTTGCTTTGTGGTTGTAAAAGCTGTTATCATGTGGTCTCAATCCTCCCAGTTGCTCAAGTCAAGAGATGTTTGGGGTTGTCCTTGATTCTTCCCTTTCACTTTAAACTCACATTCAGATGCTCTAGTTATTAATAGATCTAAAATATATACAGAACATGTACAGGATCTGACCATTAGTTACCATATCACTGCCACCACCACTGCCACCCCACTCCAGGCCACCTGGATCATTGCAGTAGTCTCCTAGCTGGATTCCCAGCATCTGCCCCTGACAGTCTCTTCTCAGTAGAACTGTCACAGTGATCCTGTTGTTATATAAATTCCTGTCATTCCTCAACTTACAATTTTTCAGTGGCCCTAACTCAGAATAGAAATCAGAGTTCTGCAATGCCCTAGAAAGCTTTGTACAATTAGGCTGTTACCTCTCTGATCCCACCTTCCTTCTCTGCCTCCTTGTCCCTGTGAGCTGCAGCCACTGCCTCCAGGCCTTGGAAGTTGCTGTACCATCTGCTTGGAATATGTATGAGCTTGCATTCTTAACCTCCTTCACATCTTTGCTCTGTGGTTACTTTCTCCCCAGATCTTCCCTCAACACCTATTTGAGATTACAGTCACCTTCCCTTGCCTGTTACTTCCACACCTCCATCACTGCGTTGTTATTCTCCATAGCACTTACCACTCACTTGCTGATGCACTCTGTTTAGTATATGCATGTGCTCATTCTCTGTCTCCTCCCTGGTGGGAGCAATATATTTTCTTTTTTTGTTGACTGTTATATCTTTAGTACCCAGCGTTGGTACCTGGTACAAAACAGATGCCTAGTAAATAACTGTTGAGTGAATAAAATGAATGGTGAAAAAATGATGGAGCAGAATCATGGGCTACACGGTGAGGCCTGCACAGGAGAGGACACGAGTAGCAGATGTGCATGTTGGGCAGAGTCTGTTTTCTTGGGAAAATTAGATAATTAGAATTCAAAAAACTATTTTTTTAAAAAGTAAAAGCCAAAATGAACTAATGCCAAAAGCATTCATTGATTTACCTACTAATAGGAGAAACTATTCATGGATTCGGGAGTACACTGACACACAGGACTTCATGATTTAGTGTGGTATTGTCTAAGAGAACTTTCTACTGTGGTGGAAATGTTCTATATGTGCCAATACGGTAGCCACCAGCCCCACGTGACTAGTGAGTACTTGACCTATGGCTAGAGCAACCAAGGAACTGAATTTTCAATTTTATTTAATTGTATTATTTTGCATTTTAATTAATTTAAATTTATATAGCCAAATTAGCTAGTGGCTACTGTATTGAGCAGTGCATGACTGGCAGAAAAGAAAGCATAAGAAATTAAAATAGGCTGGGCGCGGTGGCTCACGCCTGTAATCCTAGCTCTCTGGGAGGCC
>VBSM01003212.1:2197435-2216271 GCA_008086735.1 Cheirogaleus medius
AAAAAAAAAAAAAGCAGTACTATGCTTTCTTGATATATTTCAGATTGGGAATCAAGATGGGAAAACAAGGAATTATCAATAAAGGACATTTACGATGAAGATTCACCCCAAACAGTCATAATAGAAAAAACTGTAAAGCAAAGTTGTGAATTTTTAAATTTTAATAAGGATTCGGAATACATAGAGAAGTTGGAGGGGAATCATGGAAGTCAAGTAGAACATTTCAGACCAGTGACCCTCACCTTTAGAGAAAGCTCCACTGGGGAAAGTGTTTACAAAAACAATACATTTAGAAGCATCTTCCATTTAAAGTCTACTGTTTCTGAACCACAGAGAATTTCTGCTGAAGGGAAATCATGTAAATATGATGTATTGAAGAAGAGCTTACCAAAAAAGTCAGTTATAAAAAATGATAAAATCAATGGCGAGAAGAAACTTTTGAATTCTGATGAAAGTGGGGCAGCCTTCAGCCAAAGCAAATCTCTTACCCTTCACCAGACTTACAATAGAGAGAAAATCTATACATGCAGTGAATGTGGGAAAGCCTTTGGCAAACAATCAATCCTTAATCGCCACTGGAGAATTCACACGGGAGAGAAACCGTATAAATGTCGTGAATGTGGGAAGACGTTTAGCCATGGCTCATCCCTTACTCGACATCAGATAAGCCATAGCGGAGAGAAACCTTACAAATGTATTGAATGTGGGAAGGCATTTAGCCATGTTTCATCACTTACTAATCATCAAAGCACTCACACTGGGGAGAAACCCTATGAATGTATGAACTGTGGAAAGTCTTTTAGTCGCGTTTCACATCTCATTGAACATCTAAGAATTCATACTCAAGAAAAACTCTATGAGTGTCGTATATGTGGGAAGGCTTTCATTCATAGGTCATCTCTCATTCACCATCAGAAAATTCATACTGGGGAGAAACCTTATGAATGTAGTGAATGTGGGAAAGCTTTTTGCTGTAGTTCACACCTTACTCGACATCAAAGAATTCACACTATCGAGAAACAATATGAATGTAACAAATGTCTGAAAGTCTTTAGTAGCCTCTCATTTCTTATTCAACATCAGAGTATTCATACTGAAGAAAAACCCTTTGAATGTCAGAAATGCAGAAAATCTTTCAACCAGCCTGAATCACTGAATATGCATTTGAGAAATCACATTAGACTGAAACCTTATGAGTGTAGTATATGTGGGAAAGCCTTCAGTCACAGGTCATCCCTGCTTCAACATCACAGAATTCATACTGGAGAGAAACCTTATGAATGTGTTAAATGTGGGAAGACATTCAGCTGTAGTTCAAACCTTACTGTACATCAGAGAATTCATACTGGAGAAAAGCCATATAAATGTAATGAATGTGGAAAAGCTTTTAGCAAAGGCTCAAATCTTACTGCCCATCAAAGAATACATAATGTAGAGAAACCCAGTAGTGCAGTAAGTGTGGAAAAGCCTTTGGTTCATATGAACCACTATACATGTGAGAAAGCATACAGGAGAGAAACTATATGAAGCAGTATTTTTCATAATAACCTTGAGCCATAGTTCCTCCTGATTCAACATCAGAAAATTTATACTGTAGAAAAGTGTTAGGAATGTAGCAAATATGGGAAGATCTTTAGCATTGATGCATACCTTTTTGTCTATCAGAGTTCCTACTCTAGAGAAACCATATGAAGACAATAAATGTGGGAGAGCCTTTGTCAGTATTATCCGTTAACTGACATAAGTGTATTCACACTAGGAAAAAAAAAACCCTGTACATGGAACAGATATGGAAAAGACTGTAGGCAATAGGAATCTCTCACAAACTCCTACAGGAGAGAAGCTGTATGAATATAGAAAATTTAGAAATTGTGGGAAGTTCTTCAGTTCCAAGTGCATCTCTTATTCTATATCAAATATTTCAAATTGGAGAGAAATCTGATGTAAGAAATGTAGCAGAATGTTCACTAAGGGTTCTTTGCTAGACATCAGAAGATTAATGATAGAACAATCTCAAGGATATAGGAATTATGTATAAATCTTTCTTTGCAGTCATATTTGTATAAATAATTCCATAGAAGAGCAAATAAGCATATTATAAGTAAATATGCATTGCTTATAACAGTAGCTTGCAATTTTACTTGAGTCCTACATAGAAATTATTTTTAGCTAATGGGCATGTGAAGATATTTAGTCATTCAGAGGATCTAATCAATGTTATAATGTTGAAGAAGAAGTAAAATGGTGTTAATAAGTTTTTGGTCTCTAAATAAAATCATTTTGTATATAATGAACTCTTTCACTGTGACTCTTTCTTGCAAAATTAAGATCACAGCAGGGGCCACTAGAACCAGGAGCTTACCAGGTATAAACCCAAAGAGAGAGAGAGAGAAACAATTTTAGCCACCCAGAAATACAAGCCACTCTAAAAGATCTTGTTTAAGAAGAAAAGGCAGGTGGGCAGGGAATAGGACAAGGGGCCATCCCGCAGAGGCTGCTGCCTAGCAGGTACCAGAGCTCGTCATTTTTCCCCTTAGGCAGCTAAAAGCCTAAAACAAAACAAAACAGGAAGAAAGACTGCTGCTTTAAGTGGCTATGAGTCCAAGTGGGGGTGGGGAAAGAACTTTAAACCTTATGTACTAGGCAAATGCCAGGTCTAGCAAACATAATGCTAGCTCTAGATTACTTACTGATTTAAAAACAAACTCCTACATACAGGGGGAGAAAATAAAAGGTAACTAAATTATGTATATGTATATAATATTTGAGTATAAGAATACAGTAAATAATTGTGCATATGCATATATAATATATAAAGTAAGACAAAGTTCCATAATTTGATCCAATTGAAAATCCAAAATTTAGATACTAAATTTATACACTAAAAAAAGTTATACAGAGACTATAAAAGGCACAACAATATCTTGGTGGAGTTGTAAAGTGCATTAGAAATATGTTCACATCTAGCTAGATGTAGTGGTGTGGGCCTGTAGTCCCAGTTACTCAGGAGGCTGTGGTGGGAGGAGCTCTTGAGCCCAGGAGTTCAAGTGCAGCCTGGGTGACATAGCAAGACCTTGTGTCAAAAAAAAGAAAGAAAAGAAAAGAAAGAAAGAGAGAGAGAAAGAGAAAGGGAGAAAGAAAGAAAAGGAAACAAAGAAAGAAAGAAAAATACACTCTTATTAAAGTGACAGATCCAGCCATAGTTATGTTGTCAGAGGGTATGAAATGATAGTGAAAGCATATGTAAAGATTAGTGGTATTTGTGTGTAATCGAGGTTAAGGAATGATCATAGAATGCAGGATAAGAGCAGATGTCAGGGAGTAGATGGTCCTCCTTCCAGGGGGACAAGAGGTTGACTGATAGGAGGCAGATGCCTCATGAGGAAAGCAATAATTTCCACTAATTTTTAGAGCTGCACAGATAGTAGTAACCTCTACTTCATTTACCTTTAGGCATGGGAGTGTAGGGTGTATGTTTTGACAGAAAGCAAGGAATATACTAGGATCATGGGCTAGGCAGACAGCAAGCTCAGAAACATAACAGAATCTTTAATGTTCCTTGTGTACTCCACCCAGACTGCCAGTGAAGGGACTTGTCCATGGGTCCTTGTCTTCTCTCTCAGTTCCCCAACTGCTTGGTTGAGCCAGTTCCCTTGGTGTGCTCCCCCTGCACCTCCTTGGCTCCCTTAGTGGACAATGACTGTCTCTCTAGGACATGTGAGTATAATAAACTTTGTTCTTCTACAGGCTTCTCCTATGTTTCCTCCTATGTATCACAATTTAAATCGTTTTAACAACACAAGAATCATACAAAATATTCAATCCAAAAGGCAGAAAAAAGGGGAATAGAAAATAAAGAACAGATGAAATAAAGAGAAAACCAATAGCGAATGGTAAACTGAAACCCAACGATATGGATTATAATACTAAACATAAATGGTTTAAATGCTCTAATTAAAAGGCAGAGCTTTTCAGAGTGGATAAAAGTGCAAGATCCAAGAATATTGCCTATAAGAAAACTGCTTTAAATGTAAAGAAGCAAATAATTTAAAAGTCAAAGGACAGAGATACACTACAGAGATAACAGTAAACAAAAGAGCACTAGTTGTGGTAGGAGGATCATTTGAGACCAGCCTGGGCTACACAGCAAGATCCTATCTTCATAAGAAAAAGAGCACTAAAGGGGCTGTATTAATATCACACAAAGTTAACTTCAAAGCAAAGACCATTATTTAAATATTTATGTACCTAATAAAAGAACTTAAAAATGAAGAAAATATGATAGACATGCAAGGAGAAATAAACAAATCTACAATTATAGCAGGAATTTTAAAAACACCATTCTCTACATATTTGATAGAAGAAGTAGAAAATCAGCTAGGACACTGAAGACATAACACTCTCAACTGTCTTGACCTACTTGACATTTATAGAATACTCTGCCCAACAAGAGCAGAATATATATTATTTTCAGTACACATGGAACATTTTCCAAGATAGACCACATTCTGGGCCATAAAACAAATCTCAACAAGCAAAAAAGGATTCAAGTCATACAAATCATGTTCTTAGACCAGAATCAAATTAAGTTAAATTCCACAGATCAAAGAAAAAAATCAAAAGGGAAATTCAAAATTATTAGAACTGATTAAAAATTAAAATACAATTACATCAAAGTTTATGTAATACTCCTAAATCAGTATTTAGAGTGAAATTTATAGCACTAAAGGCCTATAGGTCACTAAAGGTCTCAAATTAATGAACTCAGCTTTAGAAGGTTGAGAAATTCTGATCCCAATGTAAAGCACACAGCTATAAAATTTTTAGAAAACAGGAGAAAACCTTTTATGTATCTGCTAAAATCATCCCATGACTTCAAAGAACAATTAGAATTAAATCCAAATTTCCATAGTTTCCTATCTGTGCATTTGGCCCTGTTACTTCATTCCATCATTAATTGCTATTTTCCCTGTGAAGCCACATTAGCCCTGAGTTGATTTCTCCAACAGACCAAGCTCTTGCCAGCCGTGAGGTCTTGGATATGTGGTTCTCTCTCCTGGGCCCCTACATGCTTCCGGAGTCTGCATGTCACCTAGCTTACTACTGGTTCATTTTCCCATGTTTTAAAGTTGAATGTCTACCTCCCTACTATTACAGTGTTTTTACACTGAGATCCAGGGAGAAGTGACATGGCCAAGCTCACTCAACTGGTCATGTAAATATTAATAGTAAATGGTTTGAAAGCCCAATCCATTGCCAGGATCCCGGCTGTTAGCCACTTGGGTCAACTACAGGTACAGCTACAGCTATAGCACAGTCACTGTGAAGTATGATGGGGTCCTTCAAGAGGCAATTCTTTCCCAATGAGAAGAAAATGAAACTGCTGTCTATATTTTTGTGAATTCTGCTCACTAAATTTCATACCCCCAAATCAATACTTTAGGGTTTTTGCACTTTTCCAGTCATTTTCAGATATGCAGACTGGTGAAAAATATGAGTTATCAATTGTGCATGCTACTTACCAGCTGAGGTCAAAGTAGGTGACACTTTGCTTTATCCTTTCAGTGCTCACAATGTAAAGTATCATTTTCACAATCTTTTCAGTGCCATGTTTTTCACATTTTTGTGGTTTTTGTTGGTGGTTATTTTGCTATTTAAAATGCCCCCCAAGCAATGTGCTGAAGTGCTGTCTAGCGTTCCTAAGCACAAGAAGGCTGGGATGTGACTTACACAGAAAACGTCAGATAAACTTCATTCAGTCATGAGTTATACAGCTGTTGACAATGAGTTCAATGCTTATGAATCAACAATACAGTAAAACCAAAACCAGGAAATCCACCTGTCTACACGGGTGGCCGTTCCTGAAAGTGTTAATAGTAACATCTGTAGTGCACGATGAAGCTATGGGAAAGAGGCTAAACATGTGGCTTCATAAGGTGATGATCAATAAAAAAGGCAGAGGTTGGCATTACTGTGAGGCTGAATGCCAAAGAAATTTATGGTCATGAAACCTGAGGAAAATGTTAAACCCTACTCAGGTAGTGCTGACCGGCTCACACATTTCAAAGGCAATACAGTATAAAAGATGTTAAACTTGCAGGCAAGGCAGGTGCCGCAGATCAGAAGACTGCAGAAGAATTTACATACCTAAGTGTAATACAGGAAGAGAGCTGTGTGAAAAAGCAGGTTTCATGAGACTGGCTTGTTTTACCAAAAAAAATTAACCTACATCACACAAATGGCCTTGAAAGTCTCTAACTTTAAATCATTTAAAGATCATGCAACTTTGTTATTGTGCATCAATACCAATGGTGACTTTAAGTGCAAACCATGTACGAAAAAAACCCCAAATCCACAGGAATTTAAAGGGAAAAACCTGAACCACATGCCAGTCCATTATTGTAAGAGGACAAAGAAGCATGGGTGACTTCAGAAATATTCTGGGATTGGTCTCACAACTGCTTCATCCAAGAAGTTGAATGTTCTCTCCAACATAAAATCCTTGCCTTCAAGTCTTCATTAATTTTGGATAATACCCCAGCTTATTCTTGTAAAGAACCTGAAAATTCCTACCCCAACCTAGACATTCTTTTCATGTTCCCAAATACTACATCTGTCATCCACTCTCTCAACCAAAGTATATTGAAAAGATTTCAAGATATACAACATTAAGAGACCTTTAGAGCAAGGCCTGTGAGGCTCTCAACACAAACAATGAAAGCACTATGATGGACTGCTGGAAGTCAGCCACTATATGCAATGTTATTGATTGTGGTGGCACAGCCTGGGACAGTATCAAGCAGGTCACTGTCAATAACTGTTGGAAAAATAATTGACAAGCCGAACTGCCTGAAAAGTTTAGAAGGCTTTGAAAGAGTGACAGAAAATATAAAGAACAGTGTGAAACACACAATGCATACCACATGGCAAATAAGTGAAAAAGCCTTCAACAACATGAAGATGTGGAAGAAACTCTGGCAGAAAAGGCTCTAGAATCCACTGACAAAGACCTGGGTGAGA
Organism: Cheirogaleus medius; assembly: GCA_008086735.1. Lineage (NCBI taxonomy): Eukaryota > Metazoa > Chordata > Mammalia > Primates > Cheirogaleidae > Cheirogaleus > Cheirogaleus medius. Next base: position 2,204,456 of record VBSM01003212.1, read on the forward strand.
TGATTAAACAAGGTATCAAAGTTAGGGCTGATAAGGTGTATTGATAATTAATTTTATCAATCGCTGTGCACAGACTTTTTGCAATTTAAGCTCGATCTGCAGGACACACCACCACATCCCACACCGGTTTTACTTACATTTATTAAGGGGGAAGAGAAAAAGAGAAAGTAAGGGAAAAATACCACAGGGGAAGACCACAATAGAGTAATCATAGCACTAGGACCCCATTAACAGCACCGGAGGCTAATCATCACGGGCCAGTCTCAACATCGGAGGCTTATATCATCACAGGTAATCTCCACACCGGAGTTAACTATCATGGGTAAATCGCAACACCGAAGTTAACCATCACGGACAAATCGCAGGCGGCGGTAAAGGCAACAACACGCTGGGATATCAGGCAGGCAGGCAGCTGCACACCGAGAGGTTGAATAGGAAGAAATGGCGGCCCCTCGGGGGCTTTTCTATGCTGTTTATATAGTGGTCTGAACAAAAGAAGGCTTTGGTGCCTTTGCGTATGCTCTGGTCACGTGAGGTCCTGGTTCTGGCCAGGAGCCGAGGCCTGTACGCGACTGGTCTCACATAACAGTTCTGGGTATGAGTCTAGGATAAACATTCCTAGGCACATAGCTCAGAGCTATCAATTCCCATTTCCTCAAGAAGTGGCCAACTTCTCTAGGGAATGGGTGCATACCTTGAGCCTTATATACTTATATGACCCCAAGCAGGCCTTAACATTCTGTATTTCAGTACATAAGGTTGGTGATAAAAATCAGCCTGAGACCCCAAGAATTTCCTCTCTCACAGCAGCCAAAATATCAGAATGGAATTCTGCCTGGGAAAAAACTTCAGTGACATGCGTAACTTACATTACCTCAAGAGTAGAGACAACAATGTTTTGGAACAAAAATTACTTTAATAAATGGTCCAACTTTCCTGACCCTGGATGTACATATAAAAAACACATAAAGGGGATGAGGCCCACCCCATCCCCAACCTCTCCAAATGACAAACTGTCATAAACTTAACAGGGAAAGTGAAAAGGAATCATGCATGCATTTATTTCTCCTTTCTCTTCTAAGTCTCTTCCTCCACCTCTCCTTGTTTTACTAAAATACTCTTGAGATGGATTTATACTATATAAAAAAAGAGGAAAGTTGTTACTGATATTTTACCTAAATGCATGATACTCACTGGATCTCTCTCTTGGATGATTCTCAAGTATAGTGTAAGCCTCTATAGTGGGTTGATTTCTAATATACTTTTTTGGATGACAAGTGATGAACTGCCATAAAAAGCTTTCAGAGGAATGACAATTATGATGTTTCTCTTTAGTATGAATTCTCAGATATTGAGTAAGATATTTCTCTGGTCAAAAGATTTTCCTCAATTATAAAAGGAAAGGTATTCACCAGTATGAGTTTCCTGAAGTTGACTGAGGTGAACGTACTTGCAAAAGGCCTTCTTATATCTTTTAAACTCTGGTATGAATCTTCCGATGGTGAGTAAAGGATGAACTGTGGCTGAAGGTCTTTCCACATTCACTGCATTCAAAGGGTTTCTCTCCCGTGTGAGTTCTCATGTGCTGAGTTAAGGCAAAGTTGTCACAAAAGGCCTTCTCACATTCCTTGCATTCAAAGGGTTTTTCTCCAGTGTGGACCCTATTATGCCGAACAAAATTTGCAGGTTGGGTAAAGGCCTTTCCACATTCTCTGCAAACATAGGGCTTTTCTCCAGTGTGAATCCTCATATGTCGAGTGAAGGAAGAGCTATAGTAAAAGGCTTTTGCACATTCTTTGCACTCCAAGGGTTTTTCTCCACTGTGGGTCCTAGTATGTCGGATAAAAACAGAGTGGTGTGTAAAGGCCTTTCCACACTGACTGCACTCATACGGCTTCTCACCAGTGTGGATCCTCATGTGCTGAATTAAGGAAGAGCTGTCACAAAAGGCCTTCCCACATTCTTTGCACTCAAAGGGCTTCTCTCCAGTGTGGGTCCTCTTATGCCGGATAAACGTGGAGCGGTGAGTGAAGGCCTTTCCACAGTCACTGCACTCATAGGGTTTCTCTCCAGTGTGAATCCTCATGTGTTGAGTGAAAGATGAGTTGAGGCAAAAAGCTTTTCCACATTCTTTACACAAAAAGGGTTTTTCTCCCGTATGGGCCATGTTATGCTGGATAAAAGTGGAGCGGTGAGTAAAGGCCTTTCCGCATTCACTGCACTCATAGAGTTTCTTTCCAGTATGAATCCTCATGTGTTGAGCAAATGAAGAGCTGTAGTAAAAGGCTTTCCCACATTCTTTGCATAAAAAGGGCTTTTCTCTAGTGTGAGTCATATTATGCTGGATAAAAGAAGAGCGGTGGGTGAAAGCTTTTCCACATTCTTTGCACTCATAGGGCTTATCTCCAGTGTGAATACGCTGGTGCTCTGTGAGGTGAGACCTGCGTTTGAAGGCTTTCCCACACTCAATACACTTGTATGGTTTTTCCCCAGTGTGAAACCTCATGTGTCGAATGAAGTCGGCCATATAACGACACGCTTTCCCACACTCATTGCATTTGTAAGGCTTCACTCCAGCATGAATCTGTTGATGTCGAACAAGGGCCCAATTCTTGCTAAACCCTTTTCCACATTCCTTGCATTTGTAAGGGTTATTCCTTACATCAATCATGGTGCCTTTTCCTGGTCCTTGAGAAGCATGTTCATGGAGACCATCTTGTGGAGCAAGTCGTTCCTGTAAAACCCTTAAACCAAGACTATTATCTGTCTTCAAATTATCATGTTTATGATTCAACTTCCCAGGGCACATCTCCTTGTGGGGGTCTGTTCCTGGCCTGAAGTTCCCTCCCTGCATTTCTGATAGCCTTTCCTCATCTCTAGCTTGCCCCAACCTGGAATCCCTTGAGGATCTCCATGCCAGTTGTTCCTGGAAAGAGGATTCCTTGGAGAAGGCCAACTGAGAAGCAGTAGGCTCTGTGGTCTCAGGTTTTGGTTTTTCACCTGAAGGAAATCCAATATAAAAAAGGCATCCATTAGTGACATCAACATAGAATACACAAAAATCACTACTTTAGTATAAGGAAGAAGATGAAAATAGCACCTCTGATGCCCACTACATTTTTACATCTCTTACATAAAAATGTAGTTTATTTCTTTTTGTGGTTTTGCAAGGTTTGCAATTTCTTTCTTTACTAATCCCTGAACTCTTGACATCTTTAAAAGGAAACACAGATTTCCTTTTAAAGAAGTGGTCAACTTTCTTGGTAATGAAGGAAATGCAAATTAAGACCATAATGAGATACAATTTTATACCTACTAGATTGAAAACACTTAAGAACCTGACAATATCAAGTATCAGAGAGATGTGGACCCACGGAATTGTTCCGACAATGCAAGTGAAGTGTAAATAGGTAAAACCATTTTAGAAACATTTTAGAAAACAACAGAGCATCATCCAGTAAAGTTCTCCTTTTGCTTACCTTATAATCCAAAATTCCAGGCCCAGGAACCTTACTAAGAGAAACTCCTACACATGTGCATGAGGACATGTGTATATGAATTTTCATGGCAGCATTGTTTGCAAGAACAAAAAACTATAAACAAACATTTTCAAACTAGCCCTGAAAATGGATAAATACAATGTGTTATATTCATGCAATTGACTATAGCAGAAAAAAAATGAGTGAACTACAACTACATGCATCATGAATCTTATTAACATACTGTTGCTAAAGAGTGAAAATCCTAGAAGATAATATAAAATATTATAATGTTCACAAAAAAGCAAACTACACACACATACACACAAGTACGATGAAACAATATGAATATATCTTAAATTTATTTTTATGACTTTTTTGTGGTAAAATATACACAACATAAAATTTACCATTTTAAAATTAATGGATAGATAAATTAAAGTGGACAAATTCCTTAAATGACTCAAATTATCAAAACTGATACAAGAAAAAAACAGAATGTCTGAATAGCCTATATTTATCCAAACCCCCCCCCGAATTTTCCTAGAGAGTAAATCAGTGAAATACCAAATCCAAAGTAAAGTGGCTGTCTATGCATGGGAGTCAGCACAAGAGTGGGAACAGACGGAGGAAGGAGGGAACCTTCTTGTACTTGGGTGAAGGGTTTGTAGGAGTTCATTACAATCTTTTTAAAGGGGAATGAATAAATAAGTACATTAACAAAATGAAATGAAAGAAAATAAAACAACAACAAAACCCAGAACATGCATTGGCCAACAATGACAATGTGTCATAAATCACGATTTGTAATTTTTCTACATCCGTGCACCTTAAGACAATTGTAAAAGCCAGAGGGCCTACAGAGAATTGTAGGTAACTTCATGGTCTCTAAAAAAAAAAACACCTCAGTGTGAAATTTCAGCAATACCCCACACTACCTCTGTGACCCACTCAAATTCCTTAAGGTTCTGTGAAAGCACTGTGGTGAGGATGAAGTAAACAGCACATATACGATGCTTAACAAGGCACCACGGACTGAGTCAGCAGTCAGCGCATATTAGTCATCATGTCTGTACTGTGAGACCTGCCACACTTGGGTTGAAGTCGACAACACAAACACAGTGAGCATGCTCAGAGAAAGTGCACAGAATAGAGGCTGGGGTATGCTTGCTGAGGGTAATGCTGAAGAAGTGATCACAGTAAGAAGACAACAGTGAAGGTCAAGTCAGAAGAGGGAAGGAGAAAACAAGAGGATAAATGCTATAAATGCTCCAGCATAATAACGTGAAAGGAGTTTCTGTTGAGGTGAAAGTCAGCAGAGCATTGTCGTTAAGAGTGCAGGTATGGAGCCAGAATATCCCGTTGCAAATCCCGCCTCTGCCAAGCTAAATGGTTCTTGACAAATTAACTTTTCATATGGACTGAATGTTCGTGTTCCCCCCAAATTCGTATGTTGAAACCCTGACTCCCGATCTGACTGCATTTGGAGATAGAGCCTTCATGGAAGTATTAATAACTAAGGTTACATGAGGTCATAAAGGCCCTGACTTGACGGGATTAGTGTCCTTATCAGAAGAAACACCAGAGAGCTCTGTCACTCTCTACCTCTGTGTGCACACCGAGGAAAGGCCACATGAGCACATGGTGAGAATGCGACCCTCTGCAAGCCAGGAAGAGGGCCCTCACCAGAACCCAACCAAGCTGGCACCCTGAACTTGAACTTCTAGCCTCCAGAACGGAGAGAAAATAATTTCTGTTGTACAAGCCACTCAGCCCATAGCATTTTATTACAGCAGCCAGAGCAGACTAACATACTGTTCTAAGACTCAGCTTCCTCATCTGAAAAACTGGGTGACTCTCAGTTCCTGCCTTACAAGTTGTTGTGAGTATTAACATGAGAAAAGCACGTAAACCACTCATGTGCACGGCAGAGGATAAACATTCAGTAAATTAAAGACCACTGTCTATTCTCACTATTATAGTTGTTGCATTTGGCCATCAGGATGGCGTTGGCGACCTGCGTAAGAACACTTTTGTGCTGTGGTGCTAAGAAACACCACTACTGGGCCTCAAAGAATAAAGGAAAAGATAACCAACCGCTCAGGAGTATGTGGAACAATGAAGACTCTCTCCCATGGCTGGTGGGAGTGTGAAATGGTGCGGTTACTCTGAAACTGTTTGGTGGTTTAGATTAAAGCTAATCACATACCTATACACGATCCAGCCAGTCCACACATAGGTATATTCCCAACAGAAATGGAAGTTTACATCCAACAAAAAACATGATCAAGAATATTCACAGCAGACTTCATAATATTCTAAAAATGGAGGCCAAGTCAAATGTCTGTCAATAGAAAAATGGGTCTATGTAGTCTATTCATTTATTGAGATTGCACAGTAATGAACTAACTCCAACTGTATGCAACCATGTGAATGCATCTGAGTCATAAAGATTATCAAGAGAAGACAGACATGGTAGAGTATGGGGTTCTATTTATATGCCTTCAAAATTAATGCATGGTGATAGAGTCTAAACATGATCTCTTGTAGAAGGAGATATTTACAAACAGGGAGCACAAGCAGACTGTGAAGTGCTATAAATACCAAATTTCTTGACCTGCTGTGGTGGTTTCTCTGATTTATACATATGTAAAATTTCATAGAGATGAACCTTCAAGATCTGCATATTCACTATGTGTAAAATACACCTCAGTACAAAAATGAAAGAAGAAAATAGTAAAGAAGAGGTCCTATGTAGATGTCTCTTCCAAGAATGAGAGAACTCCTCCAATAAGCTAGTGGTTCGGGTGAAACAGAATGAACGATATTTAGATACTGCTGGAGAGGCAAGAGCATTTTTTAATTTTATGTTTCTGCCAAGTGTCAGAAACTTCATCATGTTTTTTTATGTTGAATTTACAGAGGGGATGAAAACATAGAAGAGGCAGGAAATCTGTGAAGAAGCATGAAACTCATGGTGCTCATATTCTTTTATGATACGCTCCACTATAATGTTGGCAGGACCTTGATTTGCTTCTAAAGAACAGCATATGGCAAAGGTGATGGAATGTACATGATAAAATACATGTAGTTTTACAAGACTGTAGTATCCATCTTGCCGGAGTCTCCCACAGTTGTTTGATTTGAAGACGTGAGCTGACGTGCTGTGGGCTGCCTACAACTGCAGCCTTGTGGGGAACCCAGCCAAGCTGTGCCTGGACTCCTGGCCCACAGATGGGAAATACAAATGAGCATGTGTGCGCAAGTGGACATGACTACTGCCCTGCTCTCCTGGTCCTCTCGGCCGGGGCAACCTTAAAGCCACACATTGACAACAGAATGTACTTGATCCCTAAATAAATATGTGGCACAGAGTTCTCTGGTTGACCCATGTTGGCCTATTGTAGGAATGAGAAAACAAGACTCAATTTCTTTTTTTTTTATTATTTTTTTAAATTTTATATTTACTTAATTTATAATTTTTCTTTAAATATTTTTTTCTACTTCTTTGGATCTAAAGACTCAATTTCTTGAGTTACCAAGATTTTGGAGTTAGCATTAACTCAGCCTAATTCGAACACCAAAGGCACAGCAAGGCCAAGCAACGACTCTGGGGTCATGAGGCTGGTGAGTGGCCGATCAGTAAAGCCCAGAGCCTGTCTCCTATCTCATATACCATATTCTAACATAAGCCAAGGCAAAGGCTTTGCGATGGGGGTGGGAAGATAGAGGGACCACAGTTCAAAGGACTCCATGATACCCAACACCACAAAAAGCAGCCACCCATGGCACCCACTGCCAGACTCACAGCCACCTACCTGCACAGGTGCTTTGGGGGAGGCCTCTCTGCACTGCCCATAGTTCCTGCCCATGCTCCAGTAGGTAGGTCAGCTCTGGTCTGGGAACAGGATGCCCTGTGCAGGAGAAGTAAATGAAACATGGGTAAACAGGTAAAGAAAAAAGGAAAAGTCTGAGGTTTAAAGGAGTACATATTGTTAACATACTGCCATGAAAACCCAGAAAGAGGAACCATCCCCCCACCCTCTGCAAGATATTCCCTAATTAACCTAAGTCAGTAGGAGTCAACCTCCCTGTGCATCAAGACTACCTAGCAATGCTGGGTAGAGCAAAATAAACCAAATCTCTGAGCATAAGGACTGACAATTGGTAGTTTTCAAGGCTCCCCAGGTGATTTTGGTGCCCAGGGATGGTTAAAAAACACTGGACTACATCAACTGATGAATGGCACCACCGCACGGCTTCCCACTAGGCTGCGTGCTACATGGTTTTCAGAGTGATACCAGTATAAAGTGGTCTTCTGTTACATGCAGCCCCACACATTTCGCCAAATGTGAAGGCTAAAAGACAAGACTCTGGAGAGAAGTCAATGATTGAGGCACCAGGACAAACATGAACATCCACGGGAAAATTGTGTCCTGCTGGCCAGAATGCATCCAGTTGTCACTTGGCAAGTGTTTGCTGATGTCTGCCATAAGCCCAACACCGAGCTCAGAGACAGGGCAGTGGAAAAGGTGAATCAGACTTTCTTTCATCTCTGTTAAGGAATCAAGCTCCCTGCCCCCTCAGGGACTCTGCTTGCGTTGGTCCTTCCACCTGGAATGGTGTCCCCCACACATCTCCTTTCTACAACTAATCACAATTGTCATAAAAGAACACTGTACTTACTTCGCTAATGACTGACATCTGGGGAGAGCCTCATCAGAGGTAACATCTGGGCAAAGTGGGACCTCGAGCCTCCACTCAATTCCTACTTAGACCAATCTGTGGGTAAACTGGCCTTGAAAGGTGTAGGTGGGAGAAGATTTGGGATTTATTCGTTTGATAACAAATACCTGTGTAGCATTTGCTATGTTCCCAGTTCTGTTCTAAGTGCTTTACAGATGTCAGTTCACATGCCTTACATGAAAGGTTACTATAAAAATGATGAAATCGAAATAATAGTATTAAGTCCCAGCAAGCTTATGTTACCTGCTCAAGGCTGGGAGTTTGAGGTTATTCTTCCTGCTGAGGAGGAATTTAGCCAACAGCTATGGGAGTGTTAAAGACTCAGCACTAAGCCAAGACTCAACAATCAAGAGGCAGGAAAGAGAAAGAAAAACGCCAGCTCTCTCAGATGGCCATCAGTACCATCTGATAATGTGTCTACACACCCTCTAAAATCATCTCCAGTACCAGCAGAGGAGCAACATACGGTCCTGAAAGAAATAAGGGTCAACTCAACTGTGCAGGTACCAGTGATCAAAGAAGACTTTTAGCCAAGACTGTGTTGCTTAGAAAGATAACTGGTAGCACGGATGACAAATACCTTCTTACTGCCTGTCTACATCACCCCCTTCTTGGAGAACCTCCCATTACCCACAGGTCCTGCTAACTGGGCTGTGAGGACATTTGACTCAACTGAGGACGTCAGACCGATGCCAGCTTGTGCTCCACTGGGATGGAAGTGTTGAGAAGGACTGTGTTCCTTACACAGTAAGCCCTAATGGAGATACAGGGAAACCACACAAGAGGACGTCATACCACAGCATGCTGAGTGAGGCTGGAGGGAGATGGCTCCTGGGGCTGTCTTAACCCGCCAGGGCCAGAGAAAGAGGGTGGAATGGAAGAAGGCTATGGGTCTCCCAAATGGGACAGAAATGAGGCCTTACCCAGGGACACCAGGAGCCCGCAGGTCTCTAGCATCACTTCCTGGTACAGAGTCCTCTGCGCCAGGTCCAGGTGACCCCATTCCTCCCCAGTGAAGGTCACGGCCACATCTTCAAAGGATACCAAAGCCTGAAAAGTCAAACAGAGGTGACAGGGTGGCTGTGCAGCTATTAGATGGAATTAGAGCCTATTGCTTGGTTACTGGCAAACGCCCAGAGAGACCCAAGGCCCGAACCACTGAGCATCTCTCAAGACCTTAGCTCTGCAGAGGCAGACCGTATCCTTGACAGAAGAGAGTGGGATGGGAGAGAAAGCCTCTTACGTGGGAAGCCATCAGAGAATGACAAAACGATAATCCCATGTGGACTGTGAGGAGAAGACACTAAGTGCTCTGGGATATTCGAGGAGTGAGGGAAAAAATAATAATCCAAACAATGATGACAGCAGCAGCCAACCCCACTGGTCCGCACTGTTGGCCTGCTCCTAAAGGCTCTACGAACTATGCTAAAGCAACTGAAATCTCCACGTCCGAAACCACACTTCTGGGGTTTAGATCCAGCCTCTTGGACCAACACGTGACAGATATGTGACCTTGAGGAAGTCTCTTAATTTCTCGGAGCCTCAGTTTCCACATCAGTACAACAGTTCTTACTTCAGCAGACTGTTGTGAGAATTACAGAGAAAATGTTCACAAAGCAAACACTGCAGTGCCCAGGCACGTGGCACAAGGTGTGCTTGTGAATTTTACTAAACCCCCAAAGCCCATGAGGTAAATGCCATCATCGTCTCCATTTCACAATCAGCAAACCGAGGCTCAGAGTCAAGTCACCCAGAGTTGTGTCTAATGAAACGAGGCAGGATCTGAACCCAGGGCCCTCTGGCCCAGAGTCTACGGGTGTAACCCCCATACTCCTCCATGACCACAGGGAAGCCAAAGGGACAAGGGCAAGAAGCATGTCCAATAATTTCTACAGTTGAAATCAGGGCAGCCACTCCTGAAGATATTCCCGTAGACACAGGAGCAGAGGGGAAGAGGAGAGAGGAGCAGAGCCCTCTCATCACCTGCCTCGCAGAAGCAGCACCTGAAGAGAAGCCAACTGCCTGGGGCTTGGCAGGGCTCAAACAAACTCTCCCTGCCCTCAAGCTGCAGCTGGGACTTGCAGACTCCTTGGAAGATTCCACAAGGAACTACCAGTCTGTTCTTTTTCCTTCTGAGCCACTGTTAGCACACTTCCCCAGGGTATCATCACTTAAGTACCAGATAACACAAGCTGTGAAAGACAATGCAGGCTGTGGCTATAAGGAGCTGGGCAGCAGCCTTGAGCACGATGTCTGTCCTGGGTGAGGATGGGATGGATGGTGGGATGAGGATCCATCCGATGACCACACAATCTCACCTTCCTGAGATACATCTCAGCAGGTGAAGGGAGCCCTTGGCAACCCCCAGGCCTTCTCATGCCTCCTTGAACAAAAAACAGTCCACGCCTTTGTCTACGCAGTTCCCTTTGCCTTGAAGATTCCCCAAAGTCCCCCTCATTCCCATGCTCCCCTGCCAGAGAAAGGGCTGTACCCTCCCCTTGCAAAGTTTACTTTAGGTAACGCCCTCCGGGTCCCCCAACCCACTGCGGGTGGAGCATCGGTTAAGGGATGTAGGCTCTTGCGGTCAACATGCTGGATGTGTTTCTGCTACTTATGAACTGCGTGCCCTTGGGCAGCTAACAATCCTTCTGAGTCTCCAGTTCCTCTTCTGTAAAGCAAAGAAAGTGAAATAATCTTACTCTGAGAAGGAGGGGATTAAATGAAGTAGTAAACAGAAACTGTCCCTCAGTGCATATCAAGGGCTCAATGAAAACCAGCTATTATTTGTTGTTTCGTTATTAGTATTTTTCCTATTTGCTCCTGGAGCACCCTGGGAAAGCTCAATGCCGCGCACGTCCAAGGGGCAGCCTGCAGAGATCTGGGGACGGTGTGACAGAAAGAAGTGGACAGCAAGCTTAGCCTGTTCGGGAGAGAAGAATGGAAGGGGTGGGAGAATGGTCTGGTGGGCCGGACAGAGACTCTGCAGCCATGGTGGGGCGTTTGGATTAAATCTAAGTATGATGGGAGCCCCAGAAGGTAGATTCTTTCATTTATCAATCACTTACTAAGTGATACAGGCCCAGAACTGCACTAGGCCCGAGAATAAAAAAAGAGAATAGGACGTCTCATTGCGGGGTTGGGGAAAGATCCTCAACAAGAAACCAGCAAGCTAACATAAGAAAATTCTAGAAAACGAGAGTGACAGGACTATAAAGATTAGGAGATTTTAGATGAGGCAACCAGGGAAGAACTCTCTGAAGGGACCCTTGAACAAGGCTGGAATGAGTTAGAGAGCAGGCCAGGTGAGGGACAACGAGTAAGTCCGGAAGGAGATCAGGGCTGAATACACAGGGTGACACGCTGGAGAGCAACCTGGGCCTGCTGTGCGCTTCGGTTCCGAGAGACACACATTCCCGTACACCGTCGCCGGGACCCCTCCTCCTACTCTCCGGAGTCAGGACCTGGCTTTGGAAGCGATCAGCCCTGTCCTCTTACCCCGCCCCCTCCAGGATCTCCAGATGCACGGGCATCAAAAGGGACAGGCGTGGAACCCAGGATGCCCATGTCACATCGGAGGGACCGTGCGGGCGG
>VBSM01003212.1:2216371-2228941 GCA_008086735.1 Cheirogaleus medius
CGGCGCTCCGGGCACTGCCTTCTGGGTAATGGAGTGTCGGACCTGAATCCGGCTGGAACTCGGCGCGCACTTCCTGTCCTCTGGGAAACAGCGTCCTAAAGTGCCAAGGGGGGCGTGGCTTTGCTTCCTCTTAAAGGAGAGGCACACAGATTTCCCGGCCACTTGAGGCCGTGACCCACACTGAAAGGTCTGTAACAGGTGTAGGGGCTGAAGGTTCACTGAAAATGACTGGCATGAGTCAGATCTATTAACAGGAGAAAAGGCATACAGATTTATTTAACGTGTATATATGGACCCTTCAAAATAAAAACTCAAAGATACGGGGGAAATTGTCCATTTTTATGCTTAGGTTCAATAAAATACAGACAGCTGTGTAGAAATGTGGTTGCACAAAAAGGGTGCGATCTGACGCTAATAGTCTGAGTAGGGAAACCCGGCAAGGCCTGTCTAGATTCTTGTTGGCCTCTCAGAGCATGAATTCCTGTGTGGGGCAACTTTACCCCAACCTAGTGAAGCAGAAACTCTGGGGGTGCAGCCCGGCGATCTGTAAACCTGCCAGAGAATTTTGATGCTGTCTCCAGATTGAGAAGGGGTACACTCGCTAAAACCCAGTGAATAAAGTAGGTAAAATAACACTACACACCTCACGGGAAGTAATATAAAAAGTGCTTTGCACAGGCCTGGCACACAATTACTATTCACTATATACATAGTAGCTAGTTTTATCATCATCATCATCATCATCACCACAAGAGTCTCACATACATTGCTCTGAGAGCAAGTCAGAGATGTCCTCCTTGCAAGAGTCATTTAGGATATTTGTCAAAATATAAAATACAATCATATAATCACTCTGATTCAGCAAGTAGCCTCAGAGGTAATCATTAAAATTTTTACATGGAAGCACATGCACCTTTGTACCATTTGGCTCCTTTTTAAATTTTTATTTTTAAAAATAGACCATGCAGGAGAGTTTCCTAAACTATAGGTGGGCCTATTACCTAAAGGATGAATTCTTAAAGGCCAGCTGATTCAACACTTGAGAACATCATGGCTACTGCCTTCAGGCCAAAGTGGAAAGTGGAGTTGACAGGATTTCAAGGATGTGACAGCAGCTGACAAGTCATGGTTGATCTCTAATTCTCAGGGACTTCACCTCCCTCCTTCATTCCCTCTGGCCTTCAGGGCAGCCACACCTACATGTAAATGTTTGACCACAAGAAGGCACAGCCTGATGTTTAGCGACTCAGAATCATGAGGCACTGTCCTCATCAAGACTGAATCAGCCCCTTACCTAAACCTGCAGTCTGCAGGTGAGCATCAAATGTACTGTCAGGGAAGCTAGCATCAAATGTAGTGTCAGGGAAGCTGAGCGTCCAGGAAGAGAAAAAGGGATTCCTGAGCATCTAGCCAGTTTCTAGCACAACCCAACAATATGGTTACCAGATACCCATTACAGTCAACCTTCTGTAACCGTGGGTTCCGCATCCATGGATTCCACCAACCATAGTTTGAAAGCATTCAGAAAAAAACAGATGGTTTGCACCTGTACTAAACATATACAGACTTGTTTTTTGTCATTATTTCCTAAATAATACAATATAACAGCTATTTACATAGCATTTACATTATATTAAGTATTATAAGTAATCTAGAGATGATTTAAAGTATGCGGGAAGATGAGCATAGGTTATATGCAAATACTATGGTATTTTACATAAGGGACTTGAGCATCTGAGGATTTGGCATCTGTGGGGAGTCTTAGAATAAGTCCCTCATGGATGCTGAGGGATGACTGTATATTACTTCTCCTACACACTCTTACCTCCTCTTTTATGTGACAATCCCAAATCCCCTCCTGTCACTGCCTCCATCTCAATGTTAGAATTTCTGTTCATAGATTTGAAAGCTATGAACAAAATGATAAGTGATTTGTCACCACTCACTCTGGATATATAATTGTGATTCAGGGACACAGTGAAAGGGATGGATTCAAACTGCTGGAGAAATAAATAACTGCTAACTGAAATTTCTACACATAGCAGAAGTGTCTTTGAACAAAGAACATTAAAAAAAACATTTCAAGCCAAAAAGGAAAAATTTAATGCAAAATTAGCCTGCATAAAATGAAATTCTCAGTTAAGGAAATTCTATTCAAGGATGTTGTAGAAAGTGATCCCAGGTGAAAGATCTGAGATGACAGAAGCAATGTGGATCTGAGATGTGTACCTGTGGATTAAAAAAATGCTCATTAGCTGTATAAAACATGACTGATAGTCCATTGTGAAGTTAAAAACATGGAATTATCATGTATAGCCTCAAAAACATATATATTGATATGGAACAAATTGATTAATGTTCTAAGTCACTTTTTAAAAAAATGACAAAATTGGATGTATTTACCACATACAACATGATGTTTTAAAGTATATATACATAGAACGACTAAATCTAGCTAATTAACATATTCCTATCTCACATAGATGTCATTTTTATGGTGAGAACACTTTATAGCCACTCTCCTAGCCTTGTGAAAGAATACAACATATTAACTACATTCACCGCGTTGTCCAATAGATTTCTTGAACTTATTCCTCCTAACTGAAATTTTATATCCTTTGACCAACATTTCCCCAACCCCCCAAAATGCCCGGCCCATGGTAACTACCATTCTATTCTTTTTATGAGATCAACTTTGTTAGATTTCACAAGTGAGATCATGTGGAATTTGTCTTTCTGTGCCTGGCTTATTTCACTTAACATAATGTCCTCTAGGTTCATTAATATTGTTGCAAATGACAGGATTTCATTCTTTTTTATAACTAGTATTCCTCTGGGTATATATGCCACATTTTCTTTATCCAGTCATCCCTCAGTGAACACTTAGGTGGTTTCCATATCTTGGCTATTGTTAATAATGTTGCAATGAACATGGCCATGCAGTTATCTCTACCAGGGGTTTATTTCATTTCTTTTGGGTATATGTCCAGAAGAGGGATTGCTGGGTCACATGGTGGTTGTAGTTCTATTTTTATTTGGGGGGAACCTCCATACTGTTTTCCATAATGGCTGTACTAATTTATATTCCTACCAACAGTATGCTAGGGTTCCCTTTTCTCTATATCCTCCCAACACTTTATCTTTTCACTTTTTGATAATGGCCATTCTAACAGGTATGAGACAGTATATCATTGTGGTTTTAATTTGCATTTCCCTGATTATTAGTAATGTTGAATATTTTTTCATATACTTGTTGGCCATTTGTATGTCTTCTTTTGAGAAGTGTCTATTCGTGTCTTTTACCAATTTTTTAAACAGGTTATTTGTTTTCTCGATACCGAGTTGAGTTCCTTATATATTTTGGATATTAACCCCTTATCAGATGTATAGTTTGAAAATATTTTCTCCCAATCTAAAGGTTGTCTCTTCAGTCTGTTGATTGTTTCCGTTGCGGTGTAGAACTTTTTAGTTTGATACAATCCCATTTGTCTATTTTTACTTTTGTTGCCTGTACTTTGGGGAGTCATTGCTCAGGCCAATGTCATGGAGCTTTTCCTCTTTGTTTTCTTCTAGTAGCTTCACAGTTTTAGGTCTTACATTAAGTCTTTAATCCATTTTGAGTTGATTTTTGCATATGGTATGAAATAAGGGTCTAATTTCATTATTTTGCATGTGGACATCCAGGTTTCCCAACACATTTACTGAAGAGACAGTTCCTTTCCCATTGTGTGTTCTTGGTGCCTTTGTTAAAAATCAGTTAACTCTAAAGGCGTGGATTTATTTCTGAGCTCTCCATTCTGTTCCATTGGTTTATGTGTCTGTTTTTACGCCAGTACTATCCTGTTTTTGTGACAATAGCTTTGTAGTATATTTTGAAGTCAGGTAGTAGGATGCCTCAAGCTTTGTTATTTTTGCTCAGGATTGTGTTGGCTATTTGGGGTCTTTTGTGGTTCCATATGAATTTTAGGATTTTTTTTTATATTTCTGAGAAGAATGGCATTGTATTTTGATAGGGGTTGTGTTGAATCTGTAGAATGATTTGGTTAATATGGACATTTTAACAATATTAATTCTTTCAATCCATGAACATGAGATATCTTTCCATTTGTGTCTGGTTCAGTTTCTTTCATTAGTGTTTTATAGTTTTTAGTGTAGAAATCTTTCACCACCTTAAATTTATTCTGAAGTATTTTATTATTTTGCAGCTGTTGTAAATGGGACTTTTTTCTTTTTCAGATAATTCACTGTTAGTATATAGAAATGATATGGATTTTTATGTATTGATTTTGCATCCTACAACTTTATTGACCTCCTGTATTGGTTTTAACAGGTTTTTATTTTTAATTTTTATGGAATCTTTGGGGTTTTCTATAAATAAGATCATGTTATCTGCAAACAGGGAAAATAAAGGACCCTCACTGAGAACCAAGGTATGATCTGGGAGAGAGAGGGCCTCCAACTGCTGGGATGCAGGGATTCAGATTCAGGGAAAGCCGTGGCTAGAGCAGAGAAAAATCACCTGAGGGAGGATGGGGTTAATCTTTTGAATGAATTCTCATATGGCAAGTAACATTATTCTTCTGGCTGAATGACATGCCACAGAAGTTATATTCAAAAAGGTCTTTCCACAGTATGAGTTCTCTGACTGAAGTGTGCGCACGTGTGAAAGACCCTCCCACGTTTCTCTCCACTATAAATCCATCAATGGCTAGTGGAGGATGAGCTAAGGCTTACAACTGCACATTCATCGCACTCATGGGGCTTCTTCCCAGTGTGACACCTGTTTTGAATTAAGGACAGCAGGTCACAAAAGGCTTTCCCTCCTTCTTTACACTCAAAAGACTTTCCTCCAATGTCCTATGGTGCAAGACAAAAGCAGAGTGGTGCGTGAAAGTCTACATTCACTGCCTTTATAGGGCTTTTCCCCAGCATTAATTCTCATGTGTCAAGTTAAGGGAGAGCTGTCACAGAAGGATTTTCTGCTTTGCACTCCAGCAATTTCCTCCCCACCTGGATAAAATGAGAATAGTCTCTAAAGGTATTTCCACATCTACTGCACTTACAGGCCTTCTCTCCAGTGTGAATATTCTGGTCCTCTGTGACATGTGACCTGCAGTTGAAGGCTTCCACAGACTCGATATACTACTTTGGCTTCTCCCCAATATAGATGTGTAGTGTTGAAGGAGGTTTTTGCCCTCCTGATAAAGGCTTTCCCATATTCATTATCTTCACAGGGCTTCACTCCAGTGTGAATCCACTGATGTTGAAGAGGAAAGCAATCATATTTTCAACATGAATTTGGTCATATACCGAGATATCAACAATTGTAGGTTGTGGTGAAGGTTTGGAGGACGGTGTGAGTGTCTGAGAGAGCTGCAGCTGGAGACAGAGTTGACCAGAAGCACAGAGCAGATCTGCAGAGATCAGTTAGGAGTCTGTTAGCATCAATCAGGCAAGAGATGATGATAGAGTGGACTAGGGTGTTAGCGGTGGAGCTGATTGAGCTGATGGAGGTAATAGATTCAGGAAAAGTGTATGATGTGAAATGAACAGAACTTGGGAATGGCTAGATGTTGGGTTTGATGGTGGTCAGTTGGGTCGAGAGGTTGAGCTGTTGTCTGAAGTTGTTTCTTGCCTTCTCAACTTCCTGGATGGCAAGGCCACTCACTACAACTGGGGAGGTGGGAGGAGTGGTCAAGATCATGAGTTCCTTCTTAGGCATGATGAATCAGAAGTGCCTTTGAGACATTGAAATGGAGATATGGGACTGGAGAAAAGGGTAAAGTTCTGGAACAAACTCCAAGGAGCTGAGGAGGGGTTGGCCACAAACATGCAGCTGGCTGTGCAGCCCAAGAAATTACCAGAAAGGGAGACCATCAATCCATGGTGGTGCCAACTAACACAGTGATGGCTCCCAGGTGCCTTCAGCAGCCCAGGAGGCCAAGACACCCCAGGGTTTTACATGACAGAAGCGGCAGGGAGACATGGAGAAATGACTGCTTTTGAGTGCCTGACAAACAGAACAATGCATGTAACACACAATGGATGGATGAAGAATGTGGGAAATGGTGGGATGCAGAGTATAGGTGGAGATAGAAATTGGTAGAAGAAGAAAGACTCTTATCCACAAGAGTCAACATAAGTGTCCATCAACAGATGAATGGATAAAGATAATGTGGTTTATATACATGATAAAAGAAGGAAATTCTGTCATTTAAAACAACAACATGGGCTGGTTGCGGTGGCTCATGCCTGTAATCCTAGCACTCTGGAAGGCCGAGGTGGGAGGATCGTTTGAGCTCAGGAGTTCGAGACCAGCCTGAGCAAGAGCGAGACCCCGTCTCTACTGAAAAAATAGAAAGAAATTAATTGGCCAACTAAAAATATATAGAAAATATTAGCTGGGCATGGTGGCGCATGCCTGTAGGCCCAGCTTCTTGGGAGGCTGAGGCAGGAGGATCACTTGAGCCCAGGAGTTTGAGGTTGCTGTGAGCTAGGCTGATGCCATGGCACTCTAGCCGGGGCAACAAGAGTGAGACTCTGTCTCAAATAAATAAATAAATAAATAAATAAAACATGGATGAACTTTGCTAAGTGAAGTAAGGTAGCCAAGCACAGAAAGACAAATACTGTGTGATTTCACATGTGGAATCTAAAAAAGTCAGACCAATAAAAGTAGAGAATAGAATGGTGGTTACCAGGGCCTGAGGGGAGAGGGGGAACGAAGAGGAAAGGGCAGATGTTGATCAAGGGGACTAAACTTCAGCTGGACAGGAGGCATAAACTTTAGTGCTCTATTGCACAGAATTGTGACTACTATAAATAATAATGCATTGTACATCTTAATATTGCTAGAGGAGTAGACTTTAAATGTTTTTACCATAAAAATGATAAGTATGTGAGGTACTAGATTTATTCATTAGTTTGATTTAATCATTTCACATGATAAACATGTATCAAAGCATCATATTGTACCCCATAAATATATATGATTATTATTTGCCAATTAAAAATAGAATTTAAAAATAAGTAAATAAAAGAAGTTAAAATATGTTATTAACATTATTCATTGTTATTAATGTTATTACATGCATAATACCAATACAAATAGCTAAATCCTTTTGAGCCAGTATGTTTCAGGCACTATCCTACGCAGTTACATACATTATTTAACTACACCCTCAAATAATCCGGTGAGATAAAACTATTATTACCATCATTTTCTCAATGTAGGCTTTATTTTTATCAACATTTTCTAAATGTTTCTAAATATAGGCTAAGTGTAGCCCACTGAGTATGTTCACCAAACCCATCTGCTCTTCTCCTTGAACACATGGCTAAACCATTTTCTAGCCCTGAGAATCCAGGTGTGGCCAGATGCTCACTGTTTGTTAAGAGAGTGGCAACAGCAACGCATGTGTGTAAGTGGGTACGACTCCTTCCTTTTCTCTCTTGTTTTCTCTCCGCCAGACAGATGATGCTGGGGAAGCTTTAACTTAAGCCACATGTTAACAATAGAACTTTTCTTATTTCCTGAATAACTGTGTGGTACACAGCTCCTACTGACCTGCATGGACCTTGGCATGAATAAGGAAAGGAAAAAGACAGAAACAAACACTCTTCCTGTACTGCGATGCTGGTATGATGAAGTTTCTGTGTTACAGTAGCAAACATTAACTTAGCGAGCTTTTTCACTGATGAAATCATGCAATATCTCCAGGCTCAAAAGGGTGAAGGAGGCAAGCCAAGTATTGAGGCCAAAGACACGGAGCCTAGAGCTGAATTTTTACCTAATAAGACCTACTCCTCCCCTAGTAGCCAGGAAGAGTATAAGGGGGTAAAGAAGATATGTCCAAGGGCTATATGGATCCCAAACCCCTGGGGAGGTCACAACAAGAGGCTTCCCTCTTCCTAACAAGAGGTTCCCTACTATTCTGCACTGTGCAGGGACCCCCATCTGCTGAGCTCCCGGCTACTCACCTAGACAGGATCTTTAGGAGAACTTTCTCCTCACCACACAACGTTCTTGATCATATTTCAGCACACAGATCAGTTCTGGTTTAGAAAGATGATTCCCTATCATGGAGAAACAGGATAGCAATATTTGGGTAAAGATAAGAATTAACCTCTATATTCAGTATAATATTCAAGAGCAAGAATGAGATCTCACAACGAGGCTTCTCCCATCCATGCAAAGAACATAATGACCTCTAACCTGAAAACCAACAGCACAAACACCATCCTTGGACCAAAAGTCTACCTGTGCTAGGTATTGGAGGGAGAGTGTGGGCTTGGTTTAATTCTTGGCTTAGTTCTTGATTTCAATTCCTGTATTTGGCCCCTCATGGCACCCGGGTGGACACAGGGAGACTGGGAGAGAGGAGGGGAGACAGAAACACAGCAGGAATCATGGGTAGAAGGGAGGGTGGGCTCCAGAGGCCTTCTCTATGGCCAGGCCTGGAGTGAGAGGGTGAAATGAAGGAGGCTCTCCCCACATGGGAGAGAGTTCAACCTTACCCTGTGACATCAGCAACCCACAGGTCTCCATTATTACGTCCCCATACAGGGTCTGCTGAGCCACATCCAGTTGTCCCCACTCCTCCCAGCTGAAGGTCGTGGCCAAGGATTTGAAGAGCATCAACACCTGGAAAGGCAAACAGAGAGAGTCACATTGGCCTTGGTGATGCTGGAGAGATTAGAGCAGGTTGCTTGATCATTGCAAAGGTGCACAGATACCCAAGGCCTGAATCACTGTATGCTGAGCTGTTTTGTGCTCACTATGAAGGCAGATGCTGCTTTTGGACCTAGTACAATTGCACCAAAGAGAAAAGTCTTCAGTGGGAAAGCCATTGGAGAATGACACAAAGTTAGGACAAACTCATGGGGACTGCAAGGTGCTCTGATAAATCAGAGAATGGGGAAATAATGATAAAAATTCCAACAATGAAAACAGCAGTAGCAGCTGATCCTCACTGGTCCACACTATGCTAAGGGCTTCACGGGTTGTGGTTAAGTGTCTGAAATTCCCAGCTCTGGATCCCAATTCCCAGGTTTCAGACCAGCCTCTACAAACCAATATTTGCCAGGTGCATGACCTTGGGAGAGTCAGTTCATTTCTTTGAGCCTCAACTTCCCCATTGATGCAATATAGTTCCTCCTTCACCAGGTTGTTGTGAGAATTAGAGAGAAAACATTTCAAAAGCAAACATTGGAGTGCCTGGTTTATGTAAGGACGAGTGTGTGTGTATCTGTGTGTGTGTGCGTGCACGCACACGTTTTAGAGTTTGGACGTTTCTCTTTCTCTGTAATTAGTTGACTTTACTTTTTAGGAGAGTTTCAGATTTACATGAAAATCCAGCAGATAGCACAGGGTTCCCATGTTACCAGTCTCCCACACATACAGTCTCACCCATGAACATCTCACATTGGTATGGTATGTTCTTAACAACTAATGAGCCAATGTTGGTACATTATTATTAATTAAAGTCCATAGTTTATTCAAATTTCCTCAGTATTTATGTAACACCATTTTCCTATTTCAAGATCCCATCCAGAATACCACACTGAATTAGTTCTGTCACCATAGGCTTCTCTTAGCTGTGATAGTTTCTCAGACATTGCTTATTTTTAAAAATGTTATTATATATATATTTAAGGTATATAACATGACATTTTGATATATATATATACACACACACACATAGTGAAATGCTATCTTTCCTTCTGTTATTTTTTCTTTTGCCTACTATAGTCAAGCAAATTAACATATCCATCATCTCACAGTTACCCTTTTTTTATGTGTGTGGCAAGAACATCTAAAATTTATCCTTTTTACAAAAATCTCAAATACAATATAATATTATTATTAACCATAGTCCTCATGTTTTACATTAGTCCCCTAGATTTCTTCATCCTACCTATCTGCTACTTTGTATTCTTTGACCTATTTTCCTCCATTTCCTCTTTTACTGAATTCAGTGTAGATTGGTGCAGCCATTGTGGAAAATGGTATGGCGGTTTCTAAAGAAATAAAAATAGAACTACCATATGACCCAGCAATCCCTCTTCTGGTTATCTACCCGAAGGTGACGAAATCACCACTTTGTAAAGACATCTGCACTTCCAAATTTGTTCCAGCATTATTCACAACAGCTAAGATATGGAAACAAGGGAAAAAAGTGCCCGTTGACAGATAAATAGATAAAGAAACTGTGGTAGGCTGGGCGCGGTGGCTCACGCCTGTAATCCTAGCACTCTGGAAGGCCAAGGCTGGAGGATCGCTCAAGGTCAGGAGTTTGAAACCAGCCTGAGCAAGAGCGAGACCCCGTCTCTACTATAAATAGAAACAAATTAATTAGCCAACTAAAAATATATAGAAAAATTTGGCCAGGCAAGATGGCTCATGCCTGTAGTCCCAGCTACTCAGGAGGCTGAGGCAGAAGGATTGCTTAAGCCCAGGAATTTCAGGTTGCTGTGAGCTAGGCTGATGCCATGGCACTCTAGCCTGGGCAACAGAGTGAGACTCTGTCTCAAAAACAAAACAAAACAAAAAAAACCTGTGGTATATATACATAATGGAATATTATTCAGCCTTTAAAAGGGAGATCCTGCCATTTGCCATAACATGGATGAAACCAGAGGACATTATGCTAAGTGAAATAAGCCAAACACAGAAAGAAAAATATTGCATGATATTTCACCTAAATGTGAAATTTAAAAAAGACAAATCAAATATATAGAGATAGAGAATAGAACAGTGGGTACCAGGAGTGGGGTGGGGGAGGAAATGGGAAGATTTAGACTTTGCTTGTTTTTAAAGGGCAGCCTACAAAGTGGCGTTGTAGGACAAAAATGGAACCATTCAAGAAAAATAAATAAATAAATGTATGCATATATATAGATATATACATATAGTAGTGCATTATAACCCAAAGTATGAGTATAAAGGTATAATAGTACACACTGATTTAAATAAATGCTCAAATAAGTTAATAAATGGGAAGAAGAGAAAAATCTCCTGTGCAGAACTCCAAATAAATTTGGTAGATACTCTACCCTAATAGAGTATGATTCCCCACTCCTTAGGTGGGCTGTATAGGGCTCTTTCAGTTGGTTCCTGTGTCCCTGTGACATGCTCTCATCATTATGTTATTTTATTTTTTTTAGTGCTTCCTTACTTTCTGGCATTATAAGATGCTCCAGGCCCATGTTGTGTATTTCCTGCTCCAGTCCTAGAATCAGCCACTTCTCCAAGGAGGCCTGGTTCATTTTGTTAGAGAATTATATTAGAATAAAGATTTGGGCACTAGGCACACTCATCGCTACTGCAAAGTAATTTCTTTTAAGCTTTCTCAGTGACACAGCAAATAAATATAATGTGTATATACCAACTCATATATATGTGAGGTTGGTGCAAAAGCAATTGCGGTTTAGGACCACGAATTTTAAATCATTGTAACTAGGCTCTGTGCGATGTGTGGTCAGGCGTTGTCATGGAGAAGAACTGGGCCCTTTCTCTTGACCAGTGCCAGCTTCAGGCATTGCAGTTTTCAGTGCATCTCATCCATTTGCTGAGCACACTTCTCAGATGGAATGGTTTCGCTGGGATTCAGAAAGCTGTAGTGGATCAGACCGGCAGCAGACTAACAAACAATGACCATGACCTTTTTTTGGTGCAAGTTTGGCTTTGGAAAGAGCTTTGGAGTTTCTTCTCGGTCCAGCCACTGAGCTGGTCATCACTGGTTACCGTAGAAAATCCACTTTTCCTTGCACATCACAATCTGATCAAGAAATGGTTCATTGTTGCGTAGAAGAGGAGACAAAGACACTTCAAAATTATTTTTTTGATTTTTCAGTCAGCTCATGAGGCACCCACTTATTGAGCTTTTTCACCTTTCCAATTTGCTTCAAATGCCGAACCGCAGAATGGCCAACATTGAGTTCTTTGGAAACTTCTCGCGTAGTTTTAAGAGGATTAGCTTCAACGATTGCTCCCTATTGGTCATTGTCAACTTCCGATGCCCGGCCACTGCGCTCCTCATCTTCAAGGCTCTTGTCTCCTTTGCAAAACTTCTTGAACCACCACTGCACTGTACGTTCGTTCGTTAGCAGTTCCTGGGCAGCTGTTGTGCAGTAATGGGTTTTCTGAAGGTCACGGCATGGGAGAAGCTTCACCATCCATTGACTTAATAGTTCAGCTCCAGTATACATGTATAGTAGTATCAGAATTGTTAACCTGTACCCTCAGGGGAACGGCTTTGTCACTGAGAGTACAGTGCATATGTGTAGTTCATGTTGCCTTTAGTCTTACAGACTCCACTTATTTCCAAAGTCACTTACGTCAGCACCTTTTCCCCCACTCCCTCTGTGAAGCTGTCTCAAACATTTGTAATGCAGTTAGAGTCTCTTATCACAGTCTACACTATTTTCTGGGATCCCTCAACCTCCTAATTTATTACTTTAATTTGCATACATTAAGGCTCATTCTGTGTCATAGAGTTTTATAGGTTTTGACAAATGCATGGCAGTATCATAGGGAACAGTTTTGCAGCCATAAAAATCCCTTGTGGC
>VBSM01003212.1:2229041-2251854 GCA_008086735.1 Cheirogaleus medius
AAAAAAAAAAAACCCTTGTGTTTTATCCCTCCAACCTCTCCCCAAACTCCTGGCAACTACTCATCTTCTTATTGTATCTATAGTTTTGTCTTTTTCAGAATGTCATGTAACTGGAAACATGGTACACAGCCTTTTTAGATTAACCTCTTTCAGTCAGCAATATCTATGTAAGAATCCTCTATGTCTTTTGGTGCCTTGATAGCTTTATTATTCATTCATTTATTTATTTATAGACAGAGTCTCATTCTGTCACCCAGGCTAGAATGCAGTGGTGTCATCATAGCTCACTGCGGCCTCAAATTCCTGGGCTCAAGCAATCCTCCTGCCTCGGCCTCCTGAGTAGCTGGGAATACAGGCACGCAACACCATGCCCAGCTAATTTTTCTTTTTTTTGTAGAGATGGGGTCTCGCTTTCTAACATTCATGGAACTCATAAGTCCTTTCTCCAGTGTGGACTCTTTGGTGTTGAACAAGCAAGGGTTTATATCTCATGGCTTTCACATGTTTGTTGCCCTCATAAATCCCTTCTGCAGTGTGGGACTCTCTGGTGCTGAAGAGTGTGTGTTTGCGGTTGAAAGCTTTCCTGCGTTTGCTGCACCTATAATGATTTTTCCACTGTGACTGGATGCCCCACACTCAATGGGGCTATGTGTCTTCTCCTGTAAGTGGCCTGGTGCTGGAGAAGCCCTGAACGGACCAGGAAATACTTTCAACATCCCCATAGGTATGGACTTCCCCATCACATGGAATCTTAGCCCTTCACAAGCAAGGTTCTATCTATATCCCTCCCGAAGGGTTTCTCTCTACTGAAAGACTCATTTCCCACGTGCCCCACAAGTGTGTGGTTTCTGCCTGGGTTGTGTTCCTTATCCTTAGAAAAAGGCAAAATGTCTTTCAAGACCAAGACACACATCTCACAGGGTTGGGCTTTCTAAGGAAAGGCATCTGCCTTGCGGGTACTGACCTGTGACATTTCTGCTACAGAAAAATGCTGCTTAAAATATGCTTCCTCATAATCGATTCCACGCCAAAAACCTGAAAGCAGAGAAATGCCAGTGAATTTCATGTTAACTTTGGTGAGAAGGGTGACACCATCACAAATGTGTATCTGCACATCCATGAATGCGTCTATGTGAACTCACAGGATTGTTTCCAAGAGGACGGAGTTTGGGTCAGGTTGAGGAAGCAGCTGTTGTGCAGTAATGGGTTTTCTGATGGTCACAGCATGGGGGAAGCTTCACCAGGAAAAGGACACAAGGATGGGGTGCAGCCCAAAGAGGATAGGAAGGGTCTATAACTCACTTGTCTGCCAATGGTTTTCAGCACTTGTCTTGCATGCTGATGACAGGTGAGTGCTGTGAAGGGTGTGTCCAAGCCCAAGAAAATCCAATCTCTACAGAACAGCTCATGCGCAAAGACTACTTAAGGGCATGTGCACACCTCACGACACAGTATGTATGGACCAATGTTGGAGAACACTATGAGATGGAGCTGAGAACAGGAATGGATAAGATGTGGCATCCAAGAGAGCTGAGGATGGGCCCTGAGACAACAGTCAGATTAGAAAGGACAAGTTGGCAAAGTGTTGGACAAGTGTCAAAAGTTGGACAAGTGTCAAAAATGAGAAAAGAAAGGTCAAAATGAGGTATGGGCACTGGCATTGGCACCAAAACAGTTGTGTAGACAGGACAAGTTCATGGTACGGTTTGAACACAGCCCTGATGTCATGCCCTCTCACCTGCCACTTAATAGGGCCAGGGCCCCTCCGAGCCTATTTTGTGTGGCTGGAATCATGTCCACCCCAAGAAGCACCCATAGCTCTTCCCCGCACCTCACAATTGTGCCCAGTACCTGGATGATGCAAGAACTAAGGGAGAGCCTGAACGAGTGAGCAGCCGGCACTGGCCCAGAGCAACTCAGAGCAACATACTATACATAAGAAAACCAAATATCACAAAAAGGACCTCAGAGGAGGACGTAACTAGTGACCATGTCAGTGACTGCCATTCCTGGCACAGGCAGACGTGAGCCTGTGTCAGCTAGAGGAAGGGAGTAGAACCTGGGCACAGAGGTCACCTGGCCAGGGAGAGAGAAAAGTGGGATCCCAAAGGCTGACTGTAAGAGTCCTGATCCCCCTTCCCGGAAGGCTCTGGAGCAGCAGGTTTTGGGGCTGTTTGAGAAGAGGGTAGGGCAGTACAACCAACCGCTCAGCCCTCCCAACCAGTGAACCTACTCGGGAAACTGAGGAAGGAAGAAGTGTCCATTGTCCTAATGTGAAAAGGATGAATCTGTCCCTGGGGAAAAGAAGAAAGGCAGAGCCTAGTCGAAGGCGTTAGGGTGGCTGTGAGGGTCTTACCTACAGAGGCAGTAAGTGCAAAGTTCTCCAGCATCACATTGTAGTACAGGCATTTCTGAGCTTCATCAAGGAGATCCCATTCCTCCGTGGTGAAGTACACGGACACATCCTTAAAGGTCACAGTGCCCTACCATGATGAGGACAGATGAAACCACAAACAGTCTCTCTCCAGAGAACCCCTAATCTGTCTTTCTATATATCTATCCCACAATCATACTCCTCTCAAGCTCCACAGCTCAGAGGAAATATCAGACCCTGGTGCCATTTGTGCCTGCTCCCTCCATATGACCCCAATAATCCCCATGTCTGGTGCTTGGCAACAACAAGCAGGTGGGCAGATGCATGTAATTTAAGTTCTGGGCCTGCCAGGCAGGGCCCCACCCAGTCTGTCCAGGAAATTACCAGGAAATCCCCTAGATGGTACCTCTCAAACACAATGAAACTTGGGTTCACCCTTCATCCTTAAGGCCCCAACACCAAGGCCCTGAGGACATCAGTTAATGCTCCCTCTCCGCAGGCACGTCATTCTGCAGACTGTACTTCTCTCGTACCTCTGGATCCCACAGATATGGGGGAGCTCCCCGCCCTCCCCACGTGCCACTCCCCACATGGCATCAGGAGAGAGAGTGGCAAATTCAAACAGGATCCTGCGCTTCTCCAGACCACCAATGGCTCCCGCTGCCAGGAGCAGCCCATGAAAACCTTACTTTCTGGCTGTTTCTTGAATCAAACTCAGCCATCCAGGACGACACACAGACTTCAGACACCTCTCTGAATCCCACCTGGCCAGTGACTGTACCAGACAACTACATTTGCCCCTGAGCTAATTCATCCTGGTGCATCCATAGAGCTGTGAATAAGAATCAGCCCTGGCCTCAGTGTCATTTCCCGCTAGTTACTCTCATGCTCCTGTATCCGTCTGAACGTCTGTTCTTCCCTTAGAAGCCTTGGCAACTGCCAAATCATCCTTTCCCCACACCTGCCCTTCATGCTCAGTTCTCTCCCTCCAATGTGCTTATGATACGTGATCCTCACCACCCCCAACCAGGTGCCCAAGCAAGAGGTGCAGTCCTCGGCCCCACCCTCCCTTTCTTGTCTGGCTGAAAGCATTACCATTATGACTGGAAGATTCCTTCTTCTAAATATGACCCACAGCACCACTTCAGACCATAAACTGGCCACCACCTTCTGGATGTCTCTACCCTGAACCATTCCCTAAAGTTCCAGACCTCTGTGTCCAGCTGTCCACTTGACACCTTCAGTGTTCTCTGAAATATCTCACTCTTCACATGGCCAAAACAAAACTCCCACATGCCCATTGAACATTATTTCTACCACTAACTTCCCCTTCCTTCCTTCT
Source organism: Cheirogaleus medius (assembly GCA_008086735.1). Taxonomy (NCBI): domain Eukaryota; kingdom Metazoa; phylum Chordata; class Mammalia; order Primates; family Cheirogaleidae; genus Cheirogaleus; species Cheirogaleus medius. The sequence continues at coordinate 2,232,758 of VBSM01003212.1, forward strand.
AAAACCTTGGGGTAATCCTTGACTCCTGCTTTTTTCTCTCTCACCCTCAACATTAGAAAATCCAGCAGTCAGCGCTACTTAACAGCAGATCCAGAATGCAGCCACTTCTCCCATTTCCATATGCCACCAACACTAATCTGGACTACTGCAGTAGCCTCATCTCTGGTTTTCCTGCCTCCTCCCTCATTCCCAAAGTCTGTTTTCCAGTCTGCAGCCAGAGGGAGCCCGTTAAGACCTGGGTCACATCCTCTCTTTGTTCCCATGCCATTGCTCCCATCATCTCCAGAAAAACACTCAACTTCTCAGACTGCCATTCCAGGTCTGACTCCTACTCTTCTGCTCACCAAAAAGACAGGAGACCTGTGGTTCCCTGATCACTCCCAGCTCAGCCTCAGCTTCAAGCATTTGGACATGGTGGTACCTGTGCCTGGGATATAACCTTCCATACCTCATTCCACTAGGTGCCAGACATATTCCATATAACCCTCCTGACCCAGAATCCTGGGTTTAGGGTTTCTAAGAGTCCCAGGCCCAAAGGTTAAGAGAGTGGCAGGCTGAGTCCCAAGGCACCACAATCCCAAAGACATGTGGGTAGGGGACTGGGATCAGTGAGGGCCCACTCACCATTACAGGGTACATAAACATTTCTGTATCCATAGCAACCTGTGGGAAGAAGTAGACCATGAGAAGCAGGCAAGCTTTGAATGGTTCCATGGGCTCAGGCCTCCATTGCACCTCTGCCCATCCCTGGAACCAGCTAACCTTAGGCTGACTGTATCACCTTTGTGTTTCAATCCTTAGTAATGCTTCTTACCTGTTTTGTGACTTTATTTTTATTTATTTATTTATTTATTTTGAGACAGAGTCTCACTCTGTTGCCCGGGCTAGAGTGCCGTGGCGTCAGCCTTGCTCACAGCAACCTCAATCTCCTGGGCTCAAGCAATCCTCTTGCCTCAGCCTCCCGAGTAGCTGGGACTACAGGCATGCACCACCATGCCCGGCTCATTTTTTCTATATATTTTTAGTTGGCCAATTAATTGCTTTCTATTTATAGTAGAGACGGGGTCTCGCTCTTGCTCAGGCTGGTTTCGAACTCCTGAACTTGAGCGATCCGCCCGCCTCGGCCTCCCAGAGAGCTAGGATTACAGGCGTGAGCCACCGCGCCTGGCCTGTTCTGTGACTTTAGACAAGTATTCAATCTCCCTGTACCTCCCAGTCCTCCTCACTCCTAGTCTTCTTCCTCCAAGCACATTTTGGGAAATTTTAAAACCCTTAACTCAGACTGTGTCCCTCCTCTGTTCACAACCCTCCATGGCTCCAAGCACCATCAGAATGAGGGTACACCTTGCTGCTTGCCATTCCAGGTGTGACTTCTTTCACACTCTGGAGTAGACACAACACACACCCCAGGTTTCCTGAATGCTCCCAGCTCAGTCGTCCCTCCAAGCCTTTGCACATGCTAATCCCTCTGCCTGTAACACTTTTCCATGTCTCATCATACTGGCTTTCAGAAACAGGGACATCACGCACGAGGCCCCCTTCCCCCAGACTGGACACTAGGGCATAGGCTGCAGTGACCTGAACCGAGTTTTCTAATTTGAGGCTTTAAGATTACAAAGTAGGGTCGAGGTGGGTGAGGGCCCAAGGGACACAACACCAACTTGTGCTGGGTCCAGCAGTGAAGCCTGCGGGGTCCGAGCTTGTGGGCAGATGGTGCCTGAAACCGTGGGTGGGGGCAGCGGCATCACCGCCTCCAGCCGGCCTTAATACGTGGTGATCATGGGTGGTCCCACCGCCAAACCCCAGAGCTTCAGACTCACCTCTGTGCAGTGGAGACAATGCTTCCTCTAAATCCCTCTGTCTCCTGTCGCCTCAGACCTGGCTCCGGAGTTTCTGATCCAGCGAACCAACCCCACAGCAGGCCAAATGACCCCCGACAAAGCCAGACCAGAAGTCCCGCCCCACCTCACGCCAAACTCGGAATCCGCCACTCTCCTGCGCTTTCATTGGATGAGGATGCTGCCGCTCGGCACAGAGCATTCTGGGTAAGAGGGGAAACCGCCATTTCTCTGTGCTTTCATTGGATGAAGGGCTGCTGCTCAGTGCAGAGCATTCTGGGTAAGGGGAATTTAGTTCTCGCGGCTCCACGCGAGGCGAGGGTTGCTCCGCCCATCCCCCCACCGTCTTGTGGAGAAGTTGTTCTCAGCCTCTGAGGAAAAGGAAGGAGCTGGATTTCTGGACGGTGTTGTCAGCCGTCACCAAAGTGTTGAGACGTCATTTCACACTCCTTCAAAGTCGGCCTGCTCCCAGGGGCTAAAGTTTTGCTAAACTTATTTCCGTTGCTCCCAAGACTACAAACCCGAGTGGAATTACCGTTGCATAGTGTTACACCCAAGGTGTGTGTGCTCGTAGCCGGGAGCTAATTAACTTATTACCCTTCAGATGACTGTGGCGCGAACCGTTAGAGTCAGTTTCGTGAATGTCAGTCTGTTCGGTCAGGGACAAGAGAAAGAAGCCCATGGGGCGACGATGGGAAAGACAGAAGAGAGGTGTTGAGCTGCCCCCAAGCAAGAGAACATGGTGGCTCTAGCGTTTTTCTGCTTTTCTCTCAAGTCTCGGAGCTGGATCCACCAATCTCCAATCTCCTGGGTGAAAATCTGTTGGAGAAGCCACAGTCGGGATTGCCTCGGCTAGCAAAGGTGAGTTCCTCGGGCGCCCCTGGCTCCGGCTGGTAAAGGTGGGGTTGGCCTTAGGCCCGCGAGGGTGCGCAGCCTGTGAAGGGAGAGGCAGGGCCCAGACCTGTGCAGCCAAAGGTCAAGACTTAGGTCCTGGGGCAGAAAGCCCTGGATGCAACTTCCTGAGCGAGCAGGCGAGCAGCAGGGAGCGGGGGCTTAAGCCCGGCCGGGGTCAGCACCGCCTTTAGTTCTACCCGGGCCACCCTGCCCTTCGTCTGAGCCGCGTCAACCACGGGGGGGCATGTGTAAAATTGTCCGGGGAGTTGTATTCCTTCTCACCACCAGCCCCAGCTGGACCTTTTAGCGTAGACATACATGAGCAGAGGAGGTACAGACCGGGTGTGTGAACAAACAGTAATGAGTAAGAAAACACACTGCAGGATTAGGGTAGTCGTGAGTGTCACAGAATGTTAGAAAGAAAACAAATGGGATGCTGAGCAAGAGAACATTCCGGTAACCATAACAAGATTAGGGTAGCCGCAGCTGTCACAAGAAACGTAGCTGAGGCAACACAGGGCACATTATCCGTTAGAGTTTGTCCTCCTTCCCTTTCCCTCAGAGGGCTTTGGACACCACAATACATCTGCGCTTAACCATGATAAGGTGAAAAACTGCCCCCACGCAACAGCAGGAAGGAAATGACATCCTAATTGGTCAAGGAAAAGAGTCAACTTCCGGAAGGAGGAGAGGCCAGGCAAGAGAAAAGGGGATGACACAGAGACTCGAGTGCCAGTGTCCACTGGGACGTGTGCCTGCTCCTACCTTTCTGGAGTGTACTATTCCTTGCTAATCTTTCTTGGCAGTCTGCCTCCAAGTCTGGAGCTGTACTTGCTTAATAACATTTGCTGCTTCAAAACTGTCTCTTGCTTTCATTCTTCAATTGCCAGAAGACAAGAACCAAAGACTTCAACATCCGGTAACAGACCCACCCTTTCCCTCTTCCTTCCTAGTGGTCCCCTCTGAGATGTGACCTCAGATCAGACGTAGGCATTGCTGACTTGAAGAACGTCCATCCACTGAGGAAAGGAACTAATGTTTCCCCAGTCCTTGTGAGGCACGCAGAAGAGTCACTACCCATCTGCTCCTCCCAGGCCCTAGCCCGTCTGATCCAGGTCCAGCCAGAGATGGTGCCAGGCTGGTTTGTGGCCCAAGGCACTCTAGGGCATGCATTTATGTTGTCAGGTGGGGTGGGAAAGCAGCCCAAAGCCATGGTAAATTTCACCCAACATGAAATACTAGCAGGAAACTGACAATCAATAAGTACATGATAAACCCTTACAAGGTCAAAGAATAGGATTCTCATAGTGCCTGAAGGATTCAGTCTGCAACTAGTTGGGTGAGCCTGTGGCCAGGGAGCTCTTTTCTACCCCTAGTTCCTCTCCCTTTATGGGACCGCAGCCTCTACCCCTTTGGAGATGCAGCAGGGATGCTAGGGCACCATGTTATTCCTAAGGTGTTGTCTTTCTGGGTCTCCACTGAATGCCCGGGGTGTTCAGGGAGTTCTCTCCCTTCTGGCTGGTCAGGATTCTAATGACTCCAGCACAGGGGACCTCTGTGACCTCTATTCAGCTTTAGTCCCCCAGCAGCTGTTCTCAGAGAGCCTTACAGAAATCTTGCCCAGAACCCAATCAGTTTTCCACTAAACACCCAGGAGACTCCATACAGATTTCTAGGGCTTCGTCTCTATGCATATCCCATTTTTCTGGGAGGCCCACAGGCAGTCCCAATGGCCTCAGCAGCCCTAAGCTCTGATTTCTATTGCCTCCATCCTAAGCTCTCTGGGCTCCACTTCCCTGAGCGGTTTTGGCAAGTGTCAGGGAGCCTGGGAGGGAGGTTGGAGGCTGGACCACAGGTGCTGTGATTTCCTCCGGCAGGAGCCTGCTTTGTGTGTTTTCAAAGCAGGAGTTGAAGTCCCCAGCTATTACAATGCTGCTATTTATCGTTTTGTTTAGATCAAGTAGGATTTGCTTTATGAATCTGAGTGCACCTGTGTTAGGTGTGTAATATTTAGAATTGTTACGCCTTCTTGTTGAATTGTTTCTCTTTACCATTATATAATGACCGTCTTTGTCTTTCATTATTTTTGTTGATTTGAAGACTGTTATCTGATACAAGAACTGCTACACCAGCTTTATTTTGGTTTCTATTTGCATGGAATATTGTTTTCCATCTCTTCACCTTGACTCTGAAAGAGTCTTTGTGGATGAGATCTGTTTCCTGGAGACAGCAGATAATTGGCTTGTATTTTTTAATCTATTCATCCAGCCTATGTATCTTGAGTGGGGAGTTCAAGCCATTCACATTTATTGAAAGAATTGATAGGTGAGGTGGATTTCTGTTCATCCTGTTGGGTAGGACTTTGTTGCTTTGTTTTATTTCTTGAGCCCTCATGGTATCTGGCCTTTGACCTTTAGTTTTTGGATGATTTTACACTGGTGGGTGTCTATTGTGCTGATCTGTATATAATGTAGTTCTGAATACTTCCTGCAGGGCAGGTCTTGTTTTGACAAACTCCCTCAGTGTTTACTTGTCTGAGAAGGTCTTTATTTCTCCCTCATTTATGAAACTTAGTTTTACAGAATAAAGAATTCTAGGTTGGCCATTTTCTGTTTGAGAAGACTGAGAATGGGGCTCCATTCCTTTCTGGCTTGTAAGATCTTAGTTGAGAAGTCTTCAGTTAGTCTGATGACAGAATGAGACTCTGTCTCAAAAGAAAGAAAATAAAATGGCAAATTCCACCGGGAGACAGAAGAGAGGATTTGAGATGAGCCCACCCAGGTCATCTCCTGTGTCACTCAACAATTACTGGAGTGACATTTAAGGGGCTACAGGACCTGCAACTGTAATAAAAGCCCAGAGACAGAGATATGCTGCCAGTGGCTGCTGAGACCAGACTGCTGAAGCCTGGGATGACATATATGTTATTTAACTGAACCCTCATTTTACAGATGAGGAAACAGCCTCAGAAGGATGAACTGGCTTGCCCGTCTGTGGCAGGGCCTATCCCAGTTCTGCCTAACTGTAGTCCCCATCTCTCAGTGGCCCCATGTGTCACATCTCCTCACCATCCCCCAAAGTCTCCTGCTCCTCACGCAGCACACAGACACCAGGCACACGTTGCTGAGCTGCAAGTGTTTTATTGGAGTCAGCCTAACAAAGACGGGATCAGGTGGGGACAGGTGTCTGGATTCCAGCTTCAGGTGAGAGGGAGAACAGGGCAGGACGAGGGAGCTCAGATCAGGCAATGATTCATCTCTCAAAAGGGTTCAGCTTGGAAAGTCCTTTTTTGACTTCATTCTTCCCTGTGTCCTTTGCAGGCTCGAGGCATTCTTTGCTGAAGGTGATGGAGCTCTGGGAGAGTAAGACAAAGAGGGACAGAGGTGGCTGCGGGCAGGTCCTGGACCCTCAGCAGGGCTACCCAACCCCCCCATCATCCCACTCCTCCCCCACAAGGATGAAAAGTTCTCAGTGATTTCGCTCCATCCTCAGCAAGAATGTCTGGCCCACAGGCCCACCCTTGAGAGGGGGCTGCAGTCAGACCAGGATGAAGATGACTCCCTGATACCCATGCACAAGTCTCAGGAGGGAGTCTGAACAACCACCCCAGCCAGGGAGGGAAGGAGATGAGAAGGTTCTGGAGGTAATGGAGGAGGCTGAGCCCAAGGGAGGGGCAAGGTGGCTCAGTGTGGGTTTATGTGAAGCACCTGAGACCCATCTGTCAGCTGTACTGGATGTATAGAATGTGTATGTGTGTGTTGTAAACAATCCCATGTGCCCTGTGTGCATATGTTAGTATAAGAAATTCTGCTGCTTGAAAAACCTCTCACTTTGCAGAATCAAACCATCAAAACAAGAGCATTTTAGGAAAAATAGGGTGAGAGACAGACTATTTAAAATCTCTATAACTGTGTAACAAAAACAATAACAACAGTAATGAAAAGTTCATCAGGGGCCAGGCCTGGTGGCTTTTGCTTATAATCCTAGCATTTTGGGAGGCTGAGGCGGGAGGATAGCTTGAGCCCAGGAGTTTGAGGTTAGGTTGCAGTGAGTTATGATGACGCCACTGCACTCTGGCTCCAGCAACAAAGCAAGACCCTGTCTAAAAAAAAAAAAAGAAAACAAAACAAAAGAAAAAATAGTCCATCAGCAAATATATTGGATAATTCTGGTGAGCAGCTGTGTGTAACTAATGTAACTAGAGGCTGCCTTAGGGGCTTCAGGCATCAAAACCATAGGGACAAATTCTGGCTCGTGGACACCGAGACCATACAGATGGAAGTAGGACTCTATCTGAGCCAGTTGAGGAGCCATCAAGGTGGGCAGCAGAGGAAGTGAACTAGCCAATAGGCAGAAGCCTTACAAGGCCAGGCTGTTTCTTCCCGGAAAAGAAGTCCAAGGGCAGGTGCTCATTTTTAAAATTCGTAAGTTAGAGCTGACAGGGCTCCTACCTGTGCAGGAGCTGAACTAAGGACTCTTTCTTTGCTGCCAAATGTTAAAATTCTCCTCCTGCTATATTAGCTCCCCTAACCTAGGGGGGAAAATCAGAGGAGTCGCACTAGGTTGTGCTGATGTCATTCCCCTATTTACCAGTTGTGTGTAAGCTAATTGGTGTCATAGGAAGAGGTGAGGCAGCAGGACAGGGTGGACGTGCAGGTGGCATGTGGGTGCGTATTATATGTCCGGTGGGGTGGAGCAGAGGTTTGGGTGCTTGACTGTTTGTGGATTTCGTCTGTCATGTCTCAGACGAGTGCATGGTCTATTAGTGTGTGTCGCGTTAGGATGTGCTGCATGTGGAGCAGAGGTGGGGCATAAAGAAGAAGTTACCAGGGCTTTCAGATCCAGTAACTTGGCTTTGATTCCCCCTTCATTGTAGCAAGCCTGGACTTTTTCAAAGCCTGCCTTTTCTGCTGTGGTAGCATTGACGAAATCAAGGGAGAGGTCCAATAGGTTCTTGTTTCCAAGGGCCAGCAAAGAAAAGATTCCATAAAAAGAAAGGCAGGCATCTGCTGAAAACACAAACAGGAAAACAGCTCATTAAAGGAGCTGCCAGGGTCGCAGGGGCTGAGGTTCATGTTTCCCTACCATTCGAAGGTAACTCACGTCTCCAGTGTCTCCTGACTGACCTTCCCCAGGACTGCTAACACCTCCGACAGAGAGCACCCTCTCTGTGTGGCTCTCCCAGAAGGAGGGAGCAGTGTGAGGGGCCAGGACTAATAACCCTTGTGTCCCAGACCAGTGCCCCAGGCATACCAGCCTGCATGCTTCTGGCCTTGAAATATGCACCACTACCTCCCCTCAGTCTCCCCTACTGAGTGCACGTCCACCTACATGCCTCCCTCTCCCCACCTCTTTCTCCATTCAAAGCCTGAGAGCCGCAGGGTTTTCTGCAGGACCCCTGAGCAATAACCTCCCAGATGCCCCCTAAGTCTGTCCATAGGAGCTGCTCAGAGATCACCATGGGAGGGCGGAGGGAGATATAGTGGGACAAGGTCAGAAAGGCCATCTGTTCTCTCCTTCCCACTCTCACCTGTCTTGAAGCCCAGCTCTCCAGTCACCAGCAAGACCAGCACAAGCAGTGTCCCCTTCATAGTGTTGACTGCTGGAATGCTCTGCTCAGGGCAGGATTTCTGCTGCTTTATAAACCACCGGCTCCCCGAGCCCAGCCCACACCCCTTCCAGGAGCTGCACATGCCTGTGGGCTGGGACCTGGAACATGTGGCTCCCTCAGGCCCCTGGGGTGATAAGCATGGGAAGCCCTTCCCACTCTCAGAAACAAAACCACTAGGGATGCTTATCCTGATGCTGTTGGCCTTTGGACAGAAGTGGTTGTTTCTTTGACAAACAGCCCCTGGAGCTGACCTTTCTAAGGCCAACAAATACTCTGTTGTCCCAACCCGAAATGTCACCTCTGCTTCCTGGCCATATCTTTCCCACACCTATCCTGGCTCCAAACAAAATACCCTTCCCAAACAGGCAGATGGAAGTCACAGACGAGGTCAAGGACAGGTTGGAGTCACTGTAGGTAGCCAAAGGATCATGTAGAAAACTGACTTTTTTTTTTGAGACAGAGTCTCTCACTCTTTGCCTGGAGTAGAGTGCCGTGGCATCAGCCTAGCTCACAGCAACCTCAAACTCCTGGGCTCAGGCAATCCTGCCTCAGCCTCCTGAGTAGCTGGGACTACAGGCATGTGCCACCATGTCCAGCTAATTTTTTCTATATATTTTTAGTTGGCCAATTAATTTCTTTCTATTTATAGTAGAGACGGGGTCTCGCTCTTGCTCAGGCTGGTCTTGAACTCCTGACCTTAGGGATCCTCCCGCCTCGGCCTCCCAGAGTGCTAGGATTACAGGCGTGAGCCACCACACCCGGCCAGAAAACTGACTTTTGCCTGAGCTAAAGACCTGGGGGTAAGAATGGGGATCTAGGCTTGACATGGGCCCCTTGAACATCTTAACTGCTGTAGTCTCTGGGCCAGACCCCAAGGACAGGTGGGCTCCATCTTTGGGCTCTGAGTTACTCTCTGCCAGGGAAGTCCCAGGACTTGTGGCTGTATGGTTTTTCTCAGGGGCTGATATTGCTCCCATTTTGCCTACCAACGGGATCATGCCACCAGCTTCAGTCTCACCCCAAGTGAGCTAATTCCTGGGCTCTTTCTTGACTCCCCGTGACCCCAGCCACATCCCTTCTCCTGGCCATCTTACCCTTCTCCATCAGTAAACGTGGCCCAAGAGGGGCTCGACTTGCACAGCCCACCCAGTGACATAAGCAAGCAGTGGGAGGCAGGACCCCAAGGTGTCCACAGCCCTACAGGCCACTGTGGGCCAGAGCTCTGTAGACCGGAGTGCTGGGTAGATCAGAGGTGGCGCTTTGTCTGCTTAGGCTCTCTCAAGAGTTCAGCTCACCCTTCTACTCTGAGCAAGCAGTTTGTTGGCACTAGCAAGATGAGGTTGTCCACAAGCACTCTAGCGGGAAGAAGCCTGAGAAAGCTCCTGATGGTCAAATCTGGAACAATTTGAGCAACAAAGTAAATAACATAGTATCGGATTATAACCCAGAGTATGAATTGATACACAGTTGGTCCTCCAATTGGTATCTTTGGGTTCCGCAGCTGCGAATTCAACCAACTGTGAGTTGAACATATTTGGGGGATAAAAATTCCACAAAGTTCCAAAAAGCAAAACTTGAATTTGTTGTGTGCCAAGTGCTATGTTGAATTCACGTGAATGAAGGGGAGGAGGTGCATAGGTTATGTGCAGATATTGCGTGTATATATAAGGGACTTGTGCATCTGTAGATTCTGTTATCTGCGAGGGGTCCTAGAACAATCCCCCATGGATACCAAGGGATGCTGTAGTGTGTCCAAACTGATATAAATACATGATTGAACAAACAAATGGGGAAGAAAAGGCAAATATTCCTTGCAGCAGAATTCCAAATGGTGTATGTAGATGCACCCGCTCCAGGAGGTGGAGCTTATTGCCCTCTCCTCCTTGAGAGTGGGCAAGACATTTACAAAGAAAAGAGTAGGGAAAGGGGAGACAGCAAGGAAACCTGGATGAGATACCATTACTCAAGTGATGAAGTGATAAGTGGTAACCAGTGATCAGACATTGATATCACGCGTGCCCTGACACAATGTGACAAGAAGGGCACTTCACTTCTGTGGTGTCTTCCCCCAAATCCTATCCCCCGTCTAAATTATGCAAAAAACACCAGACAAACTCAGCTTGGTGGACTTTCCATAACACGTGGCCAGTCCTCCTCAAGATCATCGAGGCCACAGCAAACAAGGCAAGGCTAAGAAACCGTCGTGGACTGGAAGACATGGTGTACAGCTGGCAGCTGGAGCCCAGTGCTTGGTGCCTGTCTGCCAAGAGCAGTTACCAGATGTGAATCCTGTGTGGCTCAGATTCTAAGCGGAGATTGGCTCTGCAGCTCCAGCAAACCTTATTCTGTCACTGAGAACTCAGAGATGTTGGCCTGACTTGAGAGCGTTCTGTCCCTTTCCCTAGTCAAGTTTTTCTTTGTTTCTTCCCTTTGCCTTCCCATGTCACCTGACCCTTGCAAAAGTCGCCAGAAGGGGAAGAGAGAATGAGCCAGTGTCCTTTGTCAACTCAGGACTTATCTTCTGCCAACATAAACTTGTCCCTCCACAGCCCCAGGCAATTTCAAGGTGGGGCCTGGAGGCCTCCTGGAAAAGAAATCGTCAGACACAGCCCCCGCCCCCTCCACTGTGGGACCCAGAACACGTATAAAAGGGCCCCGGGGCGGGTAGGCAGCACCTGGCACCTGCACCATGAAGCTGGCCGGTGTGCTCGCGTTGCTTGGCGCTGCCTCGCTCCTGATTTTGAGTGCAAGTGGGTGCCTGGGCCACAGGTGCCCGGGGATATGGGTTCCCCGGGGCTTCTGACACCTTCCCTGGGCCCTTCTGACCACGCTGGGAGGGGAGGGGAGGGGAATGGCTGGGTTCTAATGAGCATCTTCCCAGTGTGGGTCTGCTTGTGTTTGCGTTCTAGATTGTGACATATGCTCGCCTGTGGTGAAGGATGTCAACCTCTTCGTGACGGGAACCACCAAAGAATATGTTGATTATGTGGCAAAATACCAACCAGACCCTTTCGTATTGCAAAATGCTGAAAAACTAAAGAAATGTGTGGATAGCAAATTGACGGGAGAGGACAAGCAGAACGTGCTCACTGGGCTGGTGAGTCTGGCTGTGTGTTTGCACCTCTGTGCCACCTGGGGCTTCTGCCCAGCCGGGGTGTGGGGTGCTCCTTCTCCTCCCCACCGCGACCTTCCCCAGGAGGGAAGAGAACCACGTGAATGAGGAGACAGGATGGGGAAGAAGGCAGCAGTGTGGGGAAGGGCCAGGAAGGGAGGCTCAACCCAGCCCTTGAGCTCCCGGGCTGGCACAGGCTGTCTGGCTCTGGGGAGCCCCCAGGAACCTCCAGGGTCTCCCATCTCCACGGCACCACCCGACTCTGACTCAGCCCCTCGGCTCAGGCCTCCCTGACTCCAGCGTCTCCAGCACGTGAGCCCAGATCTTCTTCAAACCATTAGCATTGGGTCCTTCCCTTCTTCAAACATTGGTTCCTTTATCCTAACCCCTAAAGTCCCCTACTCCATCCCCCCCACTAAACCCTCATTTTTCCTTATTCCTTGGATCCCAAGGGGCCATCCTGTGGCTCACATGCCAAGAGAGGAGGCCTCTCTAAAAGCCCCTGCCTGCCCTCTCCAGGCCTGGGGCACCCCCAGTGGAGAATGAGAGTGAATCCTCTCTCTGCTGCTCCAAGAGCTGGCGGGGACAAGTGGCTGCTTCAGCTGCAAGTGTCCAAGGGGCAGAAGTAGGAAGTGAACTGGGATCAGCTCATTCTTGGAGACTCCTAGGTGCCCAGACTCCCCAGGGCCTCCTCAGCAGCCTCTTCCCTTCTGCCCCAGACTGCGCTCCCACCCCTGGGCTGCCCCTCCTCTTCTTTTTGTTCTATTGGAAGGAGCTTTACCAGACTTCTCAGGGACACCTAGGGATGCTCTTGTGGTGCAGGAGAGTGGGAAGACCACCCTTTACCTGCTCAGGTCCAAAAGTCACACTCCAAACAAGGCTGCAGGCCCCTTCCCAGGAAGTGTCTGAGGGGTGCTCAGTGCTATTTGATGTTTCGCTGACTCCTGGGTCCTTGCCAAGTTCCCTGATCTTCTCTTTGCAGGATAAAATATACTCAAGCCAGTTGTGTTAAAGGGCCCTCCTTGCCGGAAGACCCAAGGAAACCATCTGCCTGATCACTAAGTAGTCTCAGCAACCTGCCTTGCCCAGGTGTCTGACTAGAGGATTCCAGCAATAAAAACCTTGCAATTCACAAGATAGTGCTTACTTACTCCTTGGACTGGAGGTTGGGCTTTCCTAGGGGACAGGGCACAGTGGGGACCACTGGGGTGACATGTGACTGCAGTTGGATTTGAGTGCTGTCAGCTGTTGTTCCTCCATTGAATTCGATACGTGGCAGGGTTTGGGCGCATGACAATCACAACAGCCGGAGTGTCCAGTCATTTCCATGGGCCAGGAGCCACAGGTCACGCACTTAGTCCAGCACATTTTAGCCTCCCAGCAACCTTGAGAGATGGGAGTAATCATTCTAATCTTTCAGGCGAGGAAACTGAGGCTCAGCAAGGTTAGAGTGTCTGCTGAAGGCCACAGAGCCTCTGGGCAGCAGAATCCACTAATGGGGAGATAAGCGCGGCTAGCTCACTGTGCGCTGAGCACGTGTCACAGTCCTGCCCTGGGCCTCTGATTCCCACCTACAAAATGGAAAAAATACCTCCCATTGCCAGGGCTGTAGTGAGGCCAAAGGAAAATAAGGGGTCCCTGTCTCAAGGACCAGACAGGACAAAAGAACAAAAGGTCAAGGTTCAAGTGCAGAATGTAGCCAGGACCAAAAAGTCACCTTTTATGCCTCAGTTTATCCTAATGCCAGCTGCCCATTGTGGACTCAGCTACCTGCCTATAAACACACGGCAAGATGGGTCTCATGTGCAGAGTGGGGACCCGGGGTCCTGGAGCTTAAACCCCCTGCCCCCCATGGCTCTGCTTTATGGTCACCACTCCTGAGCCTCTCTCAGGCCCCCACCATCCCCGCCCCCCGGCAGCCCCCTCTTGGCCTGGCCCCCACCAACCTCTCTTACAGCTTCACCACAACCAACATAATTGCTAAACAATTGCCCAAACTAGGGAGCCACTGAAATGTCCTTCAATAGGTGAAGGGATAAATAAGCTGTGGGACACCCAGACATTGACTATTTTCCTACACTAAAATGAAATGAGTGTCAGGCCATGAAAACAGGTGGAGGAAATGTAAATGCATATCCCTGAGGGAAAGTAGACACTCTGAAAGGCTACATACGACATGATTTGAACTATGACTTTCTGGACAAGGCAAAACTATGGTTTTCAAGAGTCAGGGATGAAGAGGGAGAGCACAGAGGAATTTGGAGCAGTGAAACTGCTCCGTGTGATGCGACATGGTGGATACACGTCACTATACATTTTTTCAAACTCATAGAATATTCAGCACTAAGAGTGGACCCTACCGTAAACCGCGGGCTCTGAGTGATAGTGATGTGTCAGTGTAGGGTCATTAATTACAACAAACCTACCATTCTGGTGGGGGGTGTTGATAACAGAGGAGACTATGTATGGGTGATGGCAGGGAAATCTCGTACCTTCTGCTCAGTTGTGCTGTGAACCTAAAACTGCTCGGTAATGCTAGATCATCCTTTTATATGTGGTTAGAGTAGATTTCTTAAAATATTGTTAAAGGTTTTTTATCTCTATGTTCATGAGGGATATTAATCTGTGAATTTCTTTTTTTGTTAGGCTTTGGTATTAGGGTGACGCCCGCCTCATAGAATGAGTTAGGAAAAGTTTCCTCCTTCTTGACTTTCTGAAAGAGCTGTTTAACACTGGTAAAATATTGCCCTTACACGTTTGACAGGCCCCACGAGGATATTTTCCTTTTGCATTACGGAGAAAACATCTTCCTGAACTCCTTTTCTATAAAAATGGTTGCTCAACATTGATATGGAAAAACATACAACTTATAATTGGAGTCTTTTGCACCTGGGAGAGGCCCCAGTAATTACGAAAATTCTTCATCCACAGAAGAGAAATAAAGATTGCTAGCTGGGAAAAACAGAGCCAAGAAAATACAGGATTTCTGGCCACTGAAGGGCACAGAAATCATTTCTAAGTAAAATAGACAAAAATGAACTTCCTGTTATCTACTAGAAGTAATTTTCTTTCAGTTGATAGGGAACTGACAAGTCATGAACAAACTGAAATTGGGCTGAAAGCAATCAGTAGGGTGTGGTGTGGGGGACCCTCCTTGCTCCCAGGGGATAGCTGGCAACACTTGGGGTGGACAAGAATCCCAGTGCCAGGGAAAAGTGTCCTGATTTGGCATCACACTCTTCTGCCTGCCTGCACACTAAAGGGACCTTTCAGCTTATACAAGGACTCTGAAAAGAGGAAGTAATTTGGCTTAAAGCCAAAGACTTTTGTGTATCTGCTTGGCCAAGGGCCAAGGCAGGCCCTTGCATGACTATGTCACAGGAGGCAGGAGACCGTGGGCAGGAGCTCCTCCTTGCTCTGGAATAGACCTCATCGCTGATCCCCTGGGTCAGGACAGGCTGAGGCCACTCACCTCACCCATCCTGAAGGGCATTAAGAGAAGCTCAAGGTGGTGGAAGTTCAGGAACTTGAGCCCGAGCCCAGGAATCCAGGAATCAGGCCTGCCTAAGTGTGTGTGCGCTGGGGGTGGCGCTAGGCCTAACTGAACTGTTGTTGGTGGCAATGGTGGTGGGTGTGCCAGGTCATAGCAATTTTTCTCAACCAGACAGGAAAAGGAAGTGAAGTTGTACGTTTTCTACTAATAATGGTTCCAATTTAGGATGGCATGCCAGGAGGACCATTCACGGTGTCTTGCCACAGCTCCTGTATGAGCACTTCATGGATGTCTCCACCATCGGCTGGCAATTGCTTGCTGATTCTTTGGAGCAGCCACAGATCATCACTTGTCACTTTCCGCAGGACTCTGGGCAAAGAGAGAAGCTGCCTATCCCACATGTACTCAGGGGACAGGACCTTGGTGGGTTTGTGGTGAAGCAGGTATGTGTTCAAGTAGGTCTCGTGCCACCTGACCTTGATGTCACTGGCTCGGTCAATCATCATCGCCTGGTGACAGGCCTCGGTGAGCCTGTGAACCTCTGGCACTGACCCCCCAAATAAGGCCCCAGTGTAGTAAAAGTCCCCTTCATCCCCAGGAATGTAGGCTTGCGACTGAGGCCGGCGTTCATAAGGAAAGTTGCTCCGTTTGAGTCCATAGTAGCCAGGATGAAGGGTGCCGAACAAGGAGGAGAGGATTTCCACACCCACATGGTCACTGAACTTCAAGTCCACGTCCATGCACACGAGGTAATCCACCTCCCCAAGGAAGCGCTGCTGGGAAAAGTTGCTGATCACCTCCATGTGGTGGGCATAGCTCTGGATCTCAATAATGACCATCTGCCTTCTCTCCCGGAGCTTGATGAGCGGAACATGATTTGGTTGGTCCGTGAAGACGTAGTACTTCATCCTGTGCCCCACCATGAAGTATGCCTCTGCAGTCTCTAGGAACAGCTTCAGGAAGTCCACATTTTCTTCCAGGGCAAACACGGTTAATCCAATGGTGGCATTCTGGAGCCAGAACTGCTCATTGAGTATCTCAATATTGAAGGTCCCCTCCCACACAATGGGAGCCTGCCAAGGGGTCATAACAAGGGCATCGTCCCTGGAGGCCAGTAGCAGATCTGGCTGGAGATACACCATCCTTGATACATTCACGGCTCGCGGACGGTCTGCTCTCACGGGCATGCTTACCCCAGCTAGAACGTTTTCCAGCTTCTGGCTTCTTAGGGTCAGGGAAGTATAGCCAAAGAAGACCAAGATGACAATCAGCAGAAAAAGAAAGGTTACACGAGGAAGCAAGCAGTATTTTGATTTCCCAGGAAGCTTCTGCAGCAGCTTGGCCATGGCTCTGTGTGTCTCCTCCACACTGTGCGGGCAACCTCTTCTGGGTGAAGTGAGGCCAAATTTGAGGCCCTGTGGCCTCCAAGCCACCGCACACAGCTTACTCGTCCAGCAGACACCCAAGCTCCCCAAGGCTGATTCTGGCACCAGGGGCCGCTTGCGCCCAGTAGAGGAAGACCTGGAGTCCCAGCAGAACTCCAACAAATTCAATTTTGGTTTACGGTTCTGTCAGGGTCACCAGGTGGTAGGATTGAGTCAACAGACAACTGGAACAGAAGGACCCGTGTGCTGGAGAGAAGGCAGGGTTTCTGAAGCAGGCTCAGGAGACTGGCTCAAGAGAGGCCACTGGGCAAGTCAAGGGCAGAGATTGTGATGAAAGCAGGGCAGGGCAGGAGCCACCAGGGGCCTGATCAGGTGGTCAGAGGGCTTGTGCTCTGGCCTGCCCTTGACACTCACTAGCTGTGAGACCTTTAATAGAGAATGGAGTTTCCTAGAGAGTTCAGACAGTCTTCAACGTCACATCCAGATGGGCTGACTTAGGAAGCCTGATTTGGGAACCATGGTGAAGGGGACAGATGTATAGATTAGTGTTTCCTTTATTCTCCCAATAACCACTTAAAATGCACTGAGCATTTATTTTTTAGGTATTGGGCCTTACACTGTTAGGATTAGGCTATTAAGTTTGATGTGTGTTACCTCGTTCCGTTGTCATGGTGTAAGCCTCAGCTCTCTATTATGTTCCATTAGTTTGTGTGTCTGCACTTATGCCAGTATCATGTTGTTTTGATTACTATAGCTTTGTAATATAATTTGAAAGTCTCCAACTTTGTTTTTCTTTCACATTATTACTTTAGCTATTAGGGGTCTTTTGTGGTTCCATGTTCAACAAATGGTGCTGAGTAAATGGATATCCACATGCAAAAAATGAAGTTGAATCTTTAGCTTACTTCATATACAAAAATTAACTCAAAATGAATCAAAGACTTAAACCTCAGAGCTACATCTCTTAGAAGAAAACAGAGAGTGAAGCTTCATGGTACTGGGTTTAGGCCGTGATTTCCTGGATGACACTAAAAGAACAAGCAACAAAACTACAAATTGACAAATTGGATTACATCAAAATTAAAAACTTTTCTCCACCAAAGGACACTGTCAAAAGAGTGAAAAGGCAAACTACAGAATGGAAGAAAATGTTTGCAAATCATAGATCTGATAAGGGTTTATATCTAGAATATATGAAGAACCCCTACAACTTAACAATAAATAAACAAACAACCTGCTGAAAAAATGGGCAAAGCAATTGAATGGCCATTTTTCCAAAGAATATATACAGATGGCCAAGAAGCTCATGAAAAGACGCTCAACATCACTCATCATTAAGGAAATGCAGATAAAAATCACAATGAGATACCACTTCACACTCATTAGAATGGTTGTTACAAAAAAGAAAAACCCAACAATGGAAAAGAACCTTTGTACACTGTTGGTGGGAATATAAAATGCCTTGTGGAAGACAACATAGCAGTCTCCTAAAATTAGCACTTCCACTGCTAGATCTATATACCCCAAAGAATTGACAGCAGGGACTTGAACAGATATTTGTACATTCATTTTCATAACAGCATTATTCACAAGAGACAAAAGGTCGAATTAATGCAAATGTCCATCAACTGATGAATGGAAAAACGATATGTATGATGCTATAATGGCGAATACACAGCATGTATTTGTCAAAACCCATAGAATGTACACCACAAAGAATGAAGCCTAATGTAATCTGTGGGTTTTAATTAATAATCACTATTAGCTCATTAATTGTAACAAACGTACCACAGTAACGCCAGAGGTTAATTATAGGTGAGACAGTGTGCATGGGGGGAGGTGAAAGGGATAGTTACATAATTTCTGTGTAGTTTCCACACATTTTTCTATAAACCAATAAGTGCTCTATAAAAGGAAGTCTATTAAAAAAATAGGAAACCAGAAACGACACAGGCAGCACTCTTTCGTTTTCAGTTGCGTTGAAGGAAATGGCTGTGTGGCCTCTGGCGGGACAGGGAGCAGAAAGATTGAGAGGGGACACCTCCGGGACATCCTTTAACCCTGAACATATGGCCTCAAGGGCAGAACATTGACTGGGAGGGGAAGGCCTGCAGTGCAGGACACATTCTGCTGCCGCAGCTGGCAGTCCGGCCTCTGTAAGCCCCACAATTTTCATTTTATGTTAGAGAGAAAACATTTTTCCCAAATTGTGCTTGTGTAAAACTAGTGGGTCAAAACTGACAAAAAAAAACATGCAACTTAGAATCAGAGGCTTTAGCTGGAAAGCTCCCTGAAATTATTAAAATTTACCAAATACATAAGGGAAATAAAGGTTGCTGCTGTGTAACTTCCCTCTCCTTTACGGGGTCAAGCAAATGCTGGAGTCAGGACACCTTAAGAGCCTTTATTAAAAAATCAAGTAACAGACAGGTTTTCATGACAATTACAAACTTCCTATTATCATTTACAAATATGTTTTATCAGCTAACAGGAAATGGACAAATCACTAATAAATTGAAACAAGGGCTGGGAGAGGGGAGGGAGGACTACTCTGTGCTCAGTGGGTAGCTGCTCCCAGTGGACAGCTACTCCTGTGGACAACAGCTCTGTGTGGACAGCTGCTCCCGTGGACAGCTGCTTCCATCGGACAGCTGCTCCCGTGGACAGCTACTCCCGTGGACAGCTGCTCTCAGTGCACAGCTGCTCCCAGCGGACAGCTGCTCCCGTGGACAGCTGCTTCCATCGGACAGCTGCTCCCGTGGAC
>VBSM01003212.1:2257376-2287726 GCA_008086735.1 Cheirogaleus medius
GCTGTAAATGACAGAATTTCATTCTTATTTTGTGACTGCATAACACACCATTGTTCATGAGTGCAAGCAGCCTGAGGCCCTCACCAGAAGCAGATGCCAGTGCCATGCTTCTTGTACAACCTGCAGAACCCTGAGCCAAATTAACTTCTCTTCTTTATAAGTTACCCAGATTAAGGTATTTCTTTATAGCAACACAAATGGACTAAGATGAGTATAATTTAAAACTTCTCAATATAGAAAAGCCCAAGACTACAAGGCTTCATAACTATTCTACCAAACATTCAGAGAAAAATTATATACAATGGTGTGTTATGCAGTCACAAAATAAGAATGAAATTCTGTCATTTACAGCAACATGGATGGATTGGAAGGTCATTATGTTAAGAGAAATAATCCAGGCATAGAAAGGCAAATGTCACATGTTTTCACTCATGTGGGGGATAAAAAAGTGGATCTCTTGGGGGTGGAAAGTAGACTGGTGGTTACCAGAGGCTGGCAAAGGAAGGAAAAAGAGGGTATGAGGAGAAGTTGATTAATAGGCACAAAAATACAGTTAGAAATAAGGAATATGTACTAGTATTTGATCATATAGTAGGGAATTATAGTTAACAATAACTTATTGTATATTCCCAAAAAAAAGCTAGAAGAGAAGAATTGTAATGTTCCCAACACAAAGATAAATGTTTGAGGTGGTGGATATCCCAATTCCCCTGGTTTGATTATTGCACAAAACCAATGGGTGAGGCATCCAGGAGGGGCTCAGAGCAGTGCCTGAGGGCAGGTCTCTTCCTCCTGGTATGCTAGCCTAAATTAAAAGCAGTTTTAGCAGAAAGGGTGTAACTCTGCTTCCTTTTCCTATCCAGTTGAGAAAAAATGCTGAGGCCTGGCACTATGCCCAAATTTAGGCAGGTGCACTACTCAAGAGATGGGCACACCAAAAGCCCAGACTCCCCCACTATACGATATATACATGTAATAAAATTCAACTTGTACCCTCTAAATCTATTAAAATAAAAAAAATTAAATAAAATGAATGAGAAAAAAACTGTCTTAAGAAGGACATTATGTACTGAGAAAAGGGCCAGTTTATCAAAAAGGTACAATAATTACATATGATCTAACACGACCACCTCTTGGGTGGGGTCCCAGAAATGCAAAGTTGATATAACATTAAAAAAATCAACATAATTCACCTTATTAAGAGAAGGATAAAAGCCATATGATTATCTCAAATCTGTGTACAGAGTGATCGACAACATTCAATACCCCTTTCGAAAAATCTCTTAGCAAAATAGGAATGGGAGGGAATGTCCTTTATTTGATGAAGCGCATCCACAAAACCTTTCGGTTAGCACACTGGATACTTTCCCCTAAGACACGGAACCCGGGAAGTGTGTCCGTTGTCTCCACTTGTATCCAACATTTTCCTGGAGGTCAGCACAAATGTGAAGGTAAGAAAAGAAAAAAAAAAGGCGTACGTATTAAACAGAAAGATGTAATACTCTTCTTTATTCACAGGAAACATAAATGTGTACATAGAAAATCCTAAGAAATCTAAAAAGAAACTACCAGAAATAGAGACTGAATTGAACAATGTTCCAGCATACAAGGTCAATACATAAAAACCAATTGTATACTGTATATACTACCAGTAAACAACTGAAAACTAAAATTTAAAAGATACGATTTACAATAGCATTAAAAAACTCATAAAATACTTAGGAATAATTTAGCAAATGCTGTACAAGACATGCACCAAAAAATACAGAACGGGAGTTGGCAAATTTTTACTGTAAAAGACCAGATAGGAAATATAGGCTTTCCGGTTTACATATGGTCGCTATCACATTCTTCTGTTTTGTTTTTACAACCTTTTAAAGATGTTCACACCATTCTAATCTCATTGGCATTACAAGGACAGGCCAAATTTAGCCCCTGGGCTGTATCTGTGCAACCCTGCTACAAAACAGTATCTGAGAGAAAAGTTTTTTAAGAGACCCATATATAGGAAACGTTAGACCGTGCTCAGGGACTGGAAGTTCATCTTGGTAGTTGTTCATTTCAACTAGGACACGGGAAGCTGGTGTGTGGAGTTCTGCGAGCTCTCAGTGCTCGTGGGGCATAATGCTTGGAGGTCAGGTTGGATCCTGCACCCCACCTGTCGTACAGCTGGTATCTCTGCACCTGGGCATCGCTCATGGCCGCGGGGTTTGCTACACGGCTCATGTTGAAGATAAATGCTTGATAGGAACGTGCCGACAACCGGTGGTTCCTGCCCTACATCTTTTGACGAAATGGGAGCTCAGTGTGATCAATGATTGATTTATGAATTGAACCAAAGAAGGCCTCCAAGTAGGTAGTGCCTGTGTTCACTGTGGCTGCATAGTTGTACCAGGTACCCCAAGGAGTATCAGAAAATGGTCATGTATGGTGACCGCCCAATGCGGGGGCACCGCAGTCTGGTGGGTAAATGCATGAGCTCTGGAATCAGACCGCCTGGGTCCCAATTCCGAGTGGGCCAATACCACGTGTGTGACCCAAGGAAGGTTCTAAGGCTTCAACACTGTCTTACTAAATTTGTAAAAATAAGTGAAGATAAACTGCCTACCGGGAAAGGGTGTGTTGCGGCGCAATATCCATCTCTCTACCTCGGAAACCTTAGTTGCCTGGCTGGTGACACGTGGGACACTTGCTTTTCCAGGGAGACCACAAAAAAAGCTACATCTGGGTCCAGGAATTGAAGAGGAGCTAGAGAAGTCCCTGGAGGAAGTGGTGTTCCAAGCCTTGGCCTACCGGGGGGGGGGGACAGCTGTCGGGGTTAACTGGTGTCATCTGGTGGTTGCCTGAAAGAGGCCGAGGTGCCTGCAGACATGGTGCCTTGGGGGTGACAGTCTCCAACAGTCCCACTACACCACGAGGACTGTCTGATGCCAAACACCAGCAGCCGGCAGTAGACAAGTGAGGAAGCACTGGAAGTCTGCCAGGGGTTAGCTTCTGGGCCTCACCCTTTGCCCTTTGGAGCTTTTTCCTCACGCTCTGCACAGGTATGCCCTTGGCTGGCACGCTTTTTCTCGGTCACATGTCTCAACGCTGTGGCGCATGCATCAGGCTGAGCAGTGGCAGGTAGCTAGGGGACCTCTCCAAAGTTTGTGCTACACTCCCAGGATGCGACAGCACACAAACCGCCCTTTACAGGCAGCTTCGCCAGCAAGCTGCACCCCCATCCTGCCCCAGCCCCCTGCCGCACTGCTGCGCACCCCTTCCACCTGACCTGCTGTGTCCCCTTCTGGCTGGGATCCTCCCACTGCCCCTGTGCCTCTCTTTGGCATTTCCCCTGGCAGTTCTCCTTGGATCCGATGCGTTAACCCTGGTGGTGACGCTCCTAAAAGGCGGTGGTGTTCCATCAGGCAGCCCCGGCGCTGCTGTGTAGGGTTCTCGGTGGACTCTGAAGAAGACACTGCTGTCTGCTTGTACCTGAAAGTGTGTGGCCACTCGGGAAAGGTGAAGATCCCTCCTCCAAGGCACAAATTAACTCTCCTCCTTTGTCACCTGATCAAGCAGTCCTACCTCTATGAGGCCTGGGCCAGCCAAGCACCCTCCAGACCCTGCTTAACAGAGACTGAGATGACACGAGGAGCACAAAGGAAAGGAATATTGGAGGAGGAAGATGATTAAATAGTGTCCAAAAGGCAGGATTATCAGAAAAGACGCCCCACAAATAGTGGGCGTATACCATCAGCATCTATGCCCCTAGTGACCAATGGGGTCGTCACAGATGTGGGTGCATTCCTGGGCCTCTGAACAGAAACCTCTACTCCAGGGACCCACAGAACAGCTTGGGTAAGGATACCACAGGCATCTTCTGTGAGATCAGTCACCAATGGTCATAGCATCCCCAGCCTAGTTCTGCATGCTGGAGGCCACCTGCCTCTTTGGAGGAGTGATGCTTCCCAGCATGCAGCAGGTGCGGCGGGCTGTCTGGCCAGCCAGGTTTCACTTCCTGCTCCCGGAGAGGTTGGGAAAGGAAGAGCTTGATGAAGGCCATTAACTCAGCTCTCCAGCCTCACAGAAGTCAAAGAAGATGACTCAGACAGGAAAGCTTTCAGATATTCTGGCAGAATATGCCTGCCGGTGGTAGGCTCTGTAGACAGAAATTCTCAATGCCACTGCTGCTGCTACTGCCACCGTTGTGGGATGGAGGAGAGCTGTCCCCACCTCCTGCCTTCCTTGCGCAGGGATCATCGCTAAAGGGCTTGAAGAACTCTGAATGCCGACGGAACCCCAAGGTGGGGGAGGATAAAACTGAGGCCCCTTCAGACAGCAGCATCACTCAGCCTGCCCGTTCTTTCTCTCTGCCTGCTGTGGGGACTGCAGATACTTTGCCACTGGCCACTTTCTCCTTGCAGGTTCTAGATACTACCAAATTAGCCGTCACGAACTCGGCTGACCTGTCAGGCCACCCATGCTATCTGCCCCCGTACCTACTGCTACACCGGATATTGACCACGAAATGAGATGCAAAGGTCCTGACTCTCCTTTCGCTGTTCCTGCTGTTTCTCACTTTGGATTCCAGCCTACACGCAGTGTTCCACATAATAATGAGAAGAGAGGCCCTAGTAAGTAGTCTTTCACTTAATAATGAGAATAGAGACCCTTTGCATTCCAGTCCCTCAGTCATAATTGCAGGATCTTCTACTTCGGCCTTGTTCACACATCCTAGAACTTTCTCCCTCTCCTGAAAGCCCACTTCCTGTGTGAGTCATGTACACCTATATAGAGTCATATACACATGCATGTGTAGAGTCTCCTCTTTTTCGTACAGACCTCTCCTCAAGTCGCTCCCACCAGTTCCGTGTTCACAAGCCAACCCATCACTGCTTCTGCAACCACTTCCACCGCCCCGGTCGGCCTGTCTGCGGACTGGACTTCCCAGCCCGCTTTGAACTTTGTTATAACCAGTACGGACACCACTCTGCCTTCCAGGCTTTCATCTTCAGGTCTCCACCAAGATCCAGTGTGGGTTTCCTCCCATTTAACCAGGCCCACCCTAGTGTGGAGCAGATACCCCCTGCAAAGGCTATGGTCTCCACCAGCCCACTTGCTTTTATGGTCAGCAGCCCTACCTGAACTTTCAACTTTCCCTTTGGGCCAGGAAACACCTGTCAGCTGACATCTGGGGGTCCTGATGGGCCGCCACAGGGAGCCACTCTCCACAATGCCCCCTCTCTTCTGGCCCACCTAGCACGGATTCTGCAGTTGCCTCCACCCCAGAAGGCAGCCCCTCCCCAGACTTGGTCTCCAAGCCTGCCTTTGACTCTGATGAAATCAATATGGATATCATGCCCATTCCCCAGTCTCTCCCCCAGCTTTAACGGCTCTTTCCCTTTGAGAAACCTGGGAGCCCCGAAAAGCCCTTCATATTCAACCTCTGCTGCAGCCATGGAACCCAATGGCAACACAACTCAGTCAGCTTTTGGGAATTTGACACCCCTATGTACACCTTTGACATCCCTGTCAACATCTAACCAGCCTATAGTGTTGCCTTGGTTGTCTTCCCCATTGGTGTGGCCACTCTTTCTTGCTATTGAATGCCACCGGCACGCACAGCGCTGAGGACTAGTCCTCACCTTTTGCCAACTCTAACCCATACCCATTTTTATTTGTGGGATCTGCAGCTCTTATAGGTAGTGGCAGCTTTGGGGTCATTGCCTATATCCCGAATGTCACCTCTATGTCTGGAGCACTCAGCTTTGGGGCAGAATGGTGAGGGGACACCCAGAGCCACTGCTCATGGTGGGGGAGGCTTAGACCTGAGCATAAGGGTCCTGTTGGCCTATAGCATCCCTGTTGCAATCAGAGAGGCCAGCCTTGCTGAAAGCAAATATCCTGGGAAATATTTTCCTTCCTGCCTATCGTCACTGCAGCTGGTGCCAGCTCAGCCAAAACACACCTACTGCTACTGGAAGATGCAGCATCGCTAAGCAGGAACATGTTCCAGAAGACACATCTGTTCTCTCTTGTGTTCAGATCACCCAGGACCTGTCCAGCCAGAGGACCTCTGTTACAGTGGGAGAGGCCAGCGCCACAGCTGTGCTGGAGATACCGACTTCTCTTCCTGCCTATAGTCAAAACGCCTGGGGCACATCAGACGGAAGCACACCTCTGCGGTAGAAGGGGCCAGCACTGCATCCGTGCCTGGAGGCCTTTATGTTCCTACCTACAGTCAGAGCACCTGGGGCCCACTTGTCCAGAGCACACAGGTCACCAGGGAGAGAGAGGGCAACACCATAACTGTGTTTGGAGAGCCTTCTCTTCCTACTATGGTCTGAGCGTGTGGGGCTCACCTGGCCAGAGCAAACCTGTTACTATTGGAGAAAACTGCACCACTGAGAGGACGTGCATGCCACGAGATACCTCTGTTCCCTCCATCAGCTTCCTTGTGCTGTCTGAGGGGCTGGCACCAAATCTGTGACGGGACATGCTACTGGCAGAGCACCCGGGGCACACAGTGCAGAGCACAGGTGATAAACGGGAGGCGGCGGCACCGTGCTGGGCTATGGGATACTTCTGTTCCCACCATCGTTCAGAGCAGCTGAAGTGCTCGTGGACAGGGCACCTCTGCTACAGTCTCACAGGACAACACCATGCACTTTTAGGAAGACACTTCTACACCTGCATTCGTTCAGAACACCTGGGCCCCAGACAGAGTATCCCCTTTGACTTAGAGTGAGGAAAACCACTGAGGAGAGACCTAAGCTTCCGCACTTTTGCTGATATCTTTCAGAGCAAATGTGCCTCTGGCATGAGCATGGCAAGCAGCAGTTTCACCTTGGGGACCTTTGACACACGCCCAGGGTTTCTTTGGAGACAGAAATGTTGGATCACCAACCACTCACTTTCTTCTAATGAAAGAAACAATATCTCAGCAACTATAAGCAAAATTTACATAGAAGTGGTGGGTGACCACCAGTTGCCATGAATGGGCCTTGCTCTACTGGAAAGAGGCTCAGCCCTTTCTAGTTACATCACACAAACTTAACCTGCCCTCTCTTGTCCGAGAGCAAGCTGGAGGCCCGATACTTCAGGGTGTTTGTGTATGTGTCAGAGGGTGTGGTTTTGGATGAGGCTGATCAGAAGTCAACACACTGGCCTCGAGATGTTCCACTGTGGAGAGAAGAAAAAGATGAGTAAGTATCCACCATGCCATACGCGGCTGTGCCTCTAGTCTTAGGCTGGCAGGACCCCCTGCTGCCTGCGGCTGCTCCCTCTGTCTCGCCATTTGCCACGATGGGTCCTTTTCTTTCTTGCCAAGATGGATAAGCATGTATGTACACAGCCTTGTTCTTGTTCACTGATCCTCTCTGCTCATCTGTCTTTGCTCTTTTACTCAACTGCGGAAGAACTGACTTCTATGAGTGGAGATGTGTTGAGGCAGACTCAATTTTCCAAAGTTCTGTGGTTCAGATGTGGCATAGCCACACTTTACAACTGCACATGCTGACATCTGAAATCTCTGTGTTTTAAATGTAAGGGACAGCAGCCATGAGAAAGTAAAGTTCAGAGGAGGAAGGGATGAGTGATCCTCCCTTTGTGCTCCTCCCCCTCCCCCATCACTCTTTGTTGTTTTTTTTGAGACAGAGTCTCACTCTGTTGCCCTGGCTAGAGTGCCATGGCATCAGCCTAGCTCACAGCAACCTCAAACTCCTGGGCTCAAACGATCTTTCTGCCTCAGCCTCCCGAGTAGCTGTGACTACAGGCAGGTGCCACCATGCCTGGCTAATTTTTTCTATATATTTTTAGTTGGCCAATTCATTTCTTTCTATTTTTAGTAGAGACAGGGTCTCACTCTTGCTCAGGCTGGTCTGGGATGCCTGAGCTCAAACGATCTGCCTGCCTCGGCCTCCCAGAGTGCTAGGATTACAGGCATGAGCCACCACACCCGGCCCCCCATCGCTCTTCTTGGCTGTGGGCCAGCTCAACCCTGCTACATCTTAAGAAAACATACTTGACAATTTTGGTCTTCTCTCTTTTATTTCGGGGGGTGGGGGACAGGGTCTCATGCTATCATCCAGGCTGGAGTGCAGTATCACAATCATAGCTCACTGCAGCCTCAAACTTGTGGGCTCAAGCGATCCTCCTGCCTCAGCCTCCTGAGTAGATGGGACTACAGGCATGACATGACCCACCATGCCTGCCTATTTTTTTTGATTCTTTGTAGAGAATTTAACACCGCTTTAAAAAATCAGGATAGAAAGAGTTGGAAGCAACATCCTTTATATGATGAAGCACGTCTACAAAAGCTTTCAGTTAATAGCATACTGAACACTTTCCCCCTCAGATCAGGAGCTGGAAAAGGTTGTTCATTGTCTCCACTTATATTAAATACTTTACTGGAGATCACAATCAACATAAAAGGTAAGAAAAATAAGTGAAATCATACAGATTAAATTAAAAAGGAAGAAATAAAGTGCCGTTACACCTAGCAAACATGATTGTATATGTAGGAAATACTACCCAATATACAAAGAAACTACAGGAAGAAAATTCCAGTATACAAGGTCAATATAAAAAGGCAATTGTTCTTTCTGTGTCCTACCACATACCAATACATAAATATATATATATATACACATGTATATATACACATGTGTGTATACACGCACATACACATATACATTTATCATGAGAGTGGACTGAAAAATTAATATGAGCAAATTATCAATATCAACCAGAATGCAAAAGCTGGTCTATGAAATTATTACAAGAGATATTGCTGTCCATGGGTCATAAAGCTTTTGAGCCAGGATAGATCCTATACCCACCTGATGTTCAGTTCATGTCCTTGCCCCCAGGGGAAGATAACCACATACAGCTGTGTGGTTGGCTGCAAGGCTCAATGAGAAGAGAAATGCCCCATGTTGCCGTGCTGACAATTGTTGGTCTCTGCGAATGTAGAAGGTAGGAAACAAACAGAAAAGGCATGCAGATTAAAACAGAAGTAAAACTGATTTTATTCAGAGTTACATGATTCACAGAAAATATTATGTGTATGTAGAAAACCCAAAGGCATCTGCAAAGAAACTACCAACAATAAAAAGTGAATTTAGCAAGTTTCCAGTATACAAAATGTATGTGTATACAAGTAACTATACACGCAGACATATTTTCATGCATTTTATGCATACTGTCAATGAACTCTTGAACACTAAAACTTAAAAGACAACACTCAAATAATATTTGAAAATCTCATAAAATACTTAGGAACAAATTTTAAAAAGCTAAGCAGGGCTATACAGAGAAAACTACAAAACAGTAGCTGCAAACTTTCTGCAGAAAGGGCCAGAGAGTAACTAACGTAGGCTTTGTAGTTCACAGATGGTCTCTGTCACATATTCTTTGCAGTGTTTTGTTCTTGTTTTTAATTTTCTTATGACCCTTTAAAGATGTTAACATCATGATTCCTATTTAATAGCTCAGTGGCCTTACAAAAACAGGATATAGGCCAAATTTGGCCCATGGGCCATAATTTGCTGACCCTTGTTATAAAACATTGCTGAGAGAAAAAGTTAAAAGGATCAGAATATACAGAGATAGATCTCATGCAGTGGACTGGAAAAGTGAACATTGGTAAGTTGTCGGCGTGGGCCAGGACTCTGAAATCTGGTCTATGGAATTCCTACAATTCCACACTGGTGCCCTTGGGGGCTCAAGGATACTGAGCCAGGGTGGGTCTTGCACCTGCCTGACATGCCATCTCCTGCCCTTGCACAGACAGCCGTGTGGTTGGCCACAAGGATCAGTTTGAAGAGAAATGTCCTATGGGGTATGTTGACAATTGGCAGTCTCTGCCCTACATCTTCTGAGGAGACTGGAGTCCAGCATGACGTATGGTCAACTATGAACTGAGCCAAAGAAGACCTTCTAGTAAGTCGTGGCTGCGCTCATTATAAGTACGCATGGTGCTAAGTACCCCTAAAGACTGTAAGAAACAGTAATACACTATGCACACATGGTAAGAAGGTACCACAGTCCAGTTGGTTACATCCAAGAGCTCTGGAATCAGACAGCCTGGGTCAAATCGCGGCAGGGCCATTACCACCTGTGTGAGCTGAGGAAGGTTCTAAGGTTTAAATGCTGTTTTACCAAATATGCAAAAAGAAGTGAGGAGGACCAGCCTGCCAGGCACGCATGTTGTGGGAGGCAGCATCCAAGAAGGTCTGAGCACCTGGTCCCCACGTTAGAAACCTTCACAGCCCCGAGGCGGGCAGCAGTCTCCCTGGCTGCCTGGGGGAGTCCGGAGACCGCACCGCCCACTCCCTCCTCCCTCCCTGCCCTGGGAGGGTCTGGGTTGCTCCTGCCTCTCTGGCTTTGGGCAGAGCATGCCTCCAGAGACCCGAGGGGCAAAGGCTGGCACAGCGGCTGCTGAGACTCCCGCCTCCGGGCCAGGTCGTGAGCAATCTTCACTGATGGCAGCCCGCTGGGTGCCAAAGGCCCGCGGCTCGACAGTCCCGCTGGGGTTGGGCCGTTGGGCCTCGCCCTCTGCCCTCTGCCGTCATTTCTTCGAGCCCTCTGCTCGCGCGCCCTTTCTCGGCCACGTGTTCCGGCGGCTCCTCCCAAACAGGGTGAGCCTCGCCCGGAGGGGCCGGCAGCCAGGACTCCCCTCTGCGCTCCCCAGTCCCCTCCGAGGACCCGGCAGCGCGCGGACGGGCGGCTCTTCCCCGGCGACTTCCTCCGCCCCCACCCCTTGTCCCCGCACCCCGCTCGGTCTCGATCGCGTGGCCGTGGCCGCACCTCTCCTCGCCAGCTGGTCACAGTCCCGCGCCCGCAGCCCGCGATCCGACCGCGCCTCTAGCGGGCAGTGGCTGATCCTGCGGGCGCTGCTCTCCCGCTGGCGCCCTTCCCCTGTCCCCGCAGGGCTCTCTCATGAAGCCGGGGCTGTCTGCGGGCGACTCCGGGACGCTCCTCCACTCGGGACGGTCAAGAGCTTTCGTCCGGGGTGCAGACCGACTCCCCTCCGCCGCCATCTGAGCAGGGAGTCCCCTCCTCGGCCACCCTTCCTTGCTCTGGGGCCGCCCCTAGTAGGCACAACACTGAGGACTAGTACCCACTTTTTGCCGCCACCAATCCATGCCCATTTGTATTTGTGGGATCTGCAGCCCTCATGAGCCTACGGAATTTATTTTTTATTTTTTATTATTTTTTTTATTTCAGCATATTATGGGGGTACAAATATTACGGTTATGTATATTGCCCCTGCCCCCCTCCCACCTCGAGGCAGAGCCTCAAGCATGACCATCCCCCAAATGTTGCACATCTCACTCATCATGTTTGTATATACCCATCCCCTCCTCCCCCTCCCACCCGCCCAACACCCGACAAATGTTATTCCTAAATGTCCACTTAGGTGTTGATCCGTTAATACCAATTTGCTGGTGAGTACATGTGGTGCTTGTTTTTCCATTCTTGAGATACTTCACTTAGTAGGATGGGTTCCAGCTGTATCCAGGAGTATACAAGAGGTGCTATATCACCATTGTTTCTTAAAGCCGAATAGTACTCCATGGTATACATATACCACATTTTGTTGATCCACTCATGTATTGATGGGCACCTGGGTTGCTTCCACAACTTTGCAATTGTGAACTGTGCTGCTATAAACATTCGCGTGCAGGTGTCTTTTTTGTAGATTGTCCTTTGTTCTTTTGGGTAGAGTTAAAAAGAAATCGCCGTATCAGGGGACAGAAACATTTCCCGCACAGATGTGTTCAGTCAGCTTACTGCTGTTGTTACTAATTGCCACTCTTAATCAGTCCTATTGACGTTCTATTAACTAATAGCATTTCTGTAACAGGAAAGTAAACTCCACAGCAAGGTAATTTCAAACACCTGTTTTTCATATTTTTGTGTTAAAGTGATAACACATTTTAGTATATACTGTTATGGTTTTGTCTGGCGTGGCAGTGAGTGTACGGGGTTGGCTCTCTAAAAAGCTGGTCACCTACTTCGGGCCTCAGGTGTCGCCTCGGGCCACGACTGGCCGCCCAAACGCGCACAGCACCAAGGTCAGCACCGTCAGGGCACGTTACCCGCTCTGCAAGCCTCTGCGCCTGCGCAGCCCCAGTCCCAACAGGAACGCCCAGAAGTCCCCGGGCGCGGGGTGGGCGGTCCTTGTGGGCGGGGCCGCGCGTGTTCTTTGGTTTTTTTTACGGCTCTGGACTACATTTCCCAGAGGCGACTGCGAGCAGGCCTGAAACTACATTTCCCAGGGGCCACCGGGGCAGACTGGACCCCTGCCTCCTTGCGAGCGTTTGCGAACGTTGTGCTCGGCAGCGGGCGTTGGGCTTCGGTGAGAGAGAAGTCCGCGCCCGCCCTCTGAGGGAGGGTTAACTTGGGTTTCTGCGAAGGAAAAGAATTAGTGCAGGATGTAAGGGAGCCTCAGTGCAGACGCGGGCGGGCGCGGAACCCCGACTCTGACGGGCGGTGAGCGTGGGCGTGGGCGCGGGTCGCAGGCCTGGCCGTGCGGGGGTGACGTGGGCAGGGAGGGCGACTGGGCGCGCGACAGGGCGGGTGTGCGCCCGCGAAGCCCCGGTCCGTGGGCTCCGCGTGAACCTGCGTTGTTAATATTTTGGTGTGGGTTGCCCCTTTTGTCTGTTGGCATGAGGGTGGGGTTCTGTTTCGCGTCTGCAGGATAGAATCACCCTAGTCGACTATGTGCAGGAGTAAAAGACTCTTCCGTTCTTAGTTTAATAAAGGAAGCTGTAGACGTCATACCCTGTGCATGCAGCAGGGAGAAAAGGGAGTACCAGTAAGCCTCTTCTTTTTGAGAAAAAAAAAAACATGTGTTTACACTCTTTAAGGATTACAGCAGTGTCATCTAAAAATTATCAATGCAGGAAGAAGGAGTTCCGAGGATCCGTTGTGCAAATTACTTTCCTAGTGGCAATATTATATAAGAAAAGAGAATAACATGATATTAGTTATGCACATTTTCATCAATCTCCTTATTGCACAGAAAGAATAGAACTCAGCCTTTTGCTAATATTCTCAATTTTGCATTATGGCAGAATGGTGGTGCTCTCTCTAGCCGGCAGGGGACAGGAAATTTAAATGTCAGAAAATCTTTTCTGTTGTTTTTTTAAAAAGAAGAGTTGCATTCTTAGGGCAAGGCTCTAAATTTTTTAGTTAGAATGCATGTTGTAAATAAAAAGTGGAAACTTTCTTCTAAAAAAAATAAAGGCCATATAATGTTCTTCACATAATAGCTTCAATACAGTTAGTCCCCCTTACGCATGTTTTCGCTTTCTGAGGTTTTAGTTACCCTCAGTCAACCCTGGTCTGAAAATATGTGGATACAGTACAATAAGATATTTTGAGAGAGAGAGAGAGAGAGAGACCACATTCTCATAGCTTTTATTACAGTATATTGTTATAATTGTTCTATTACTGTTCATCTCTTACTGTGCCTAATTTATACATTAAACTTTATCATAGGTATGTATATATAGGAAAAAACATATAGGGTTTGGTCAGGCACCCACTAGGGATCTTTTTTTTAAAATTTATTTATTTTCTTAGAGATTACGTCTCTGTCATCCAAGCTGGAGTGCAGTGGCATGGATCATAGCTCACTGCATCCTAAAACTCCTAGGCTCAAGTGATCCTCCCACCTTAGCCTCCCTAGCAGCTGGTACTGCAGGCCCACCTGGGATCTTGGAACATATCTGCCCTGCCAATAAAGGGGAACTATTGTAATAAGAGATAACTCGTGTGCAGCAATGATTCTATTAAGTATTTTTTGTGGGTTTTCTTACTCTTCAAGACAACCATATATAGAAGCTGAATCATTTTGTTTTTTGTTGTTTTTTTTTTGAGACAGAGTCTCACTCTGTTGCCCGGGCTAGAGTGCCGTGGCGTCAGCCTCGCTCACAGCAACCTCAAACTCTTGGGCTCAGGCGATCCTCCTGCCTCAGCCTCCCAAGTAGCTGGGACTACAGGCATGCGCCACCATGCCCGGCTAATTTTTCTATATATATTTTTAGTTGTCCAGTTAATTTCTTTCTATTCTTAGTAGAGATGGGGTCTCGCTCTTGCTCAGGCTGGTTTCAAACTCCTGACCTTGAGCAATCCGCCCGCCTTGGCCTCCCAGAGTGCTAGGATTACAGGCGTGAGCCACCACGCCCGGCCTGAATCATTTTAATGATTAGAAAATGGAGCCATGTTAGCAACTGCCTGATCAATTTCTTCTATAGTCTCTGCCTCTCATGTCTTGACTAACCTCACGCTTACCCTGATGCCATGAAAGAATTTCTGGTTTGGGTGATGTGGACCATTTTTCAGTGTTAGAATGTAGGAATGGGTTGAGGAGAATCTGTTCGAAAGAGGACTGTGCAGCCCAGTCTTAGATCCAGAATGGCATTTCCAAAATGGGCCTAGCTGGAAAACCCCCCTGCTGAAGTGTCCCATTCTGCCGTCCTTAAGAGATGTCGCTGCTCTGCACCCAGCTGTGCACAGCTTGGTTCCCTAGGGTTTGAATTACTCTGTTCTTCCCCCAAATTTTGTTTGAGGGTGGTCGTATCATAGTTTGGAAGCTGACATGGAAGGACAGGAAAGTTTATTAATTTATGTCATTGGGAAAACTACAGCCTTCTTTCCCTCTCAGCTCTGGATTTTCTAGAGTTTGAACTTCTCTGGTAGAGGAACCCCAAAAGAAGACTGATCAGTTCTTACATTTCTACACGGATGGCCCACGTAAGTTGGTGTTTCTTCTTGAAATATTGGGATTTTTAGATTACATAGGTATTTTCCTTGATTAACCTGAAGCATTCTGCCTAAGAGAGCACCATCTAATTACCTGCTTCTTGATTCTTCCTCTGTGGAGGAACGATGCCAAGTAACTGTTCCCTCCTGGTGAGGTCTTCTTTTTTAATCGGTGTTCATTAATTCATCGAGCAAATTACTGAGCAGGTACGACTTGGTAAATCTTTGGCGAAGGGCTGTGCTTATGCCACTATAGAAAAATTTTTTATCAATACAAGGAAAAATACTTTTGATCTGACATAATGTTCTTGAAGCTTGAGGAGTTATTTAACAAATTTTCGTAATGCCTATTTTTTCTTTTTCTTTTTCTTTTAGACAGAGTCTCACTCTGTTGCCCCGGCTAGAGTGCCATGGCATCAGCCTAGCTCACAGCAACCTCAAACTCCTGGGTTGAAGCGATCCTCTTGCCTCAGCCTCCCGAGTAGCTGGACTACAGGCGTGCACCACCATGCCCGGCTAATTTTTTTCTATATATTTTTAGTTGGCCAATTAATGTGTTTCTGTTTTTAGTAGAGACGGAGTCTTGCTCTTGCTCAGGCTGGTCTTGAACTCCTGAGCTTGAGCGATCATCCCGCTTTGGCCTCTCAGAGTGCTAGGATTACAGGTGTGAGCCACTGCGCCCAGTCTGTAATGCTTATTTTTTAAAACAGATTTTATTCTCACTTGGAGAAAAAAATCCATAATTTTTTTTCTCTTAAAAGGAAAACAATGTAGAGACTAGTAGTTCTTGAGAATTTATTAGTTGGATACCTAGCAGGCAGTATCTCTGTATGTGCTGTGTTGGTTAATAGGCAAACTTGGATTATTTTATCCATTTCCCCCCAGGTCTGGAGTATTGTGGTATCCCACAACATATAGAAAATTTTGCCCATAACAACAGGATTCTTCTAGAACATGCGAATACTATGCTTCATTCACTTCCCATATCATAAGCTTCCAGCCCACTTGACTGCTATATTATTGCTCCCTGCCTACATTGAAACTTTTTATTCCCTCTCCTTTCACCTTGAAAACATTTTCTTTAGTTTCACCAGAAATACGTGGGTTTGCAGTTTCAGGAATCAGTGACCTTCAGGGATGTGGCCATAGTCTTCTCTCAGCAGGAGTGGGAGAGTCTGGATTCTACTCAGAAGGACTTGTACAGAGAGGTGATGTTAGAGAACTATAGGAACCTGGTATCAACGGGTAAGTCTACTTTTTGCAAATAATTTAGAATCTGCTCCCTGAAATACTTTCTCCACTGTAAATTTTTGAGCTAACTTAAGAAGTGAACACAATTTCTTCTTGTTCCCAAAGAAATGGTTTGAGCTTTGTTAGGTCGGAAATGGTGAAATGGCAGGATGAGAATTCTGGGTCGTTTATTGCATAAACATTGACAAAGGGACCAAGTTTTCCTATTGTGTTTATGCTCAAAATTGCTCTAAGACTTCAGGGGTCCTCAAACTTTTTAAACAGGGGGCCAGTTCAGTGTCCCTCAGACCGTTGGAGGGCCGGACTATAGTTTAAAAAAACCTATGAACAAATTCCTATGCACACTGCACATATCTTATTTTGAAGTAAAAAAACAAACGAGCAAAAACACCCGCATGTGGCCGGCGGGCCGTAGTTTGAGGACGCCTGCTCTAAGTGGTCTGTTAAAATTTGACACACCTGCAGGCAGAACAGCTGGACAAAGGGTGTCTATTTGTTCTGTCTGAAGAGCCTATACAACTTATATACTGGTGGATTGGATGGACAAAAGTCATTTAAAACTAAAGTTACTTCATTTTATTTCCTACAAAGTAATCTGATTTGGGGATTTAAATCGACAATCTGTGAACTTTGCATTTAAGATTAAATGCAAATTAAATCTGTATCCTGTAGATATAGATGTCTAAGGAAAGTTTTGGGGTTTTTTCTTAATAAAATAACAATAATAATGTTAGTAACTCACAGTATACTTGCTGTATACCAGTTCCTGTTCTCAGCTATATGTCTATAAACTGATTTTTATCCTCACAAGCACCCTATAGGCACTACTTTTACAACCATTTTAGATGAGAACGCCAAAGCACAGAGTGTTTAAGTGAGTTACCCAAGGTCACACAGCTGATGGGTAGCAGAAGCAGAGACTTGAACCCAGGCACCTTGGTTCCACAATCTGTGTTCTTAATTATAATTTCATACTTTCTGTTAAGACACAGAAGATACATAAATATACATTTATCTATCTTTACTTATTTTTAGATATATAGATAGATTTCATTTTGATTTCCCTCTTTGCTTCCCTTCCTGTTTACAGTTCACCAGCATATTATTAGCTCTACATTCAAACTCTATTATGAATAGCCTCCCTTCTCACCATTCTCTACCACGAGCATTCTAACCCAAATAAGACCTTTTCCCTTTCTATCTGGTTTTATGAATCCCCTTTTCTAAAGTATTTATCAATATCATTTTGACCTCGAGTTTATTGCAAATTTAACCAAAGGTCAGTGTATTTTTGAACTCATATTTTATGTCTTTTCTACATTGTATGGCATTCTTATCTTGCAAGCAGGACATTCCCTCTCTAAACCCCATGTGATTACCTTATTGGAACAACGGAAAGATCCTTGGATGACAGTGAGGAAAGATCAAAGAAGACAGTCTACAGGTGAGTAAGAGCATGCCAGGTAGGGAAGCCATCATTGCTGGAAACAGCCCAGGTGGTCCCTCGGTTGTTTGGAAGTCTCCATTCAAAGGCTCAGGGCCTTTGTAGAAAAAGCCTGAGACTTGGGGACGAAGCAGATTCTCACCAGCCTTTCCAAAGGAACTTCACCTTGACCCCTTTTAACTGCGGTTGTCACCTTGTCCAACTTCCCTCTCATTTCATTAGGAGCTCACTCTTTCCCAGTGCGATCTGCGTTTTGAATTTGGCTGTTTTCAGCTCCTCTTTTGCGTTGAGATTTATTTGCATATGCTGGGATGATAATATTCGAACAGAGACAAGAACAAGGAGGGCTCAGGTCATGTAATTATGTTGAACATTCCGAGCTGATTGAACAGCGTGTGCAGATACCGTGCGGTGGGAATGAGCTGTGTGTGTTTCTAGAGGAATGAGTAGGGTGGGGCAGAATTAATAAGGGGAGAGTAAGAAGAAAGGTAGAATGTGAGGAGGGGCCAGGTCCTATTATAGTTTTTTGTTAATTGTCAGGAAGTTGGATTATTTTCTAAAGCGACTAGAAAATATGATCTAATTCATGTTTTTCTAATTTTTAAATTTTAAAAAATTATGTTAAATATGAGACAGATACCAGAAAACCACATTAAAATGTACACTTGATAAGTTAGTATAAGGCAGATACCTTTGTAACTATCGCCCTGGTCAGAAGATAAAACGTGATTATGAAATAACATCAGGCTTACAGAGAGTTGGAAAATGACATAAAGAATTTTTATATACCCTTCACCAAGATTCTCCAAAATGAGGAGGTAAAACTCTTCCGACCACCCCTTAACACTTTCCCATGCCTCTACCTAGTCACAGCTCTCTCTCCCCCTCCCTGATTAATCATTTCCAGCCACTTCAGACCTTACCACACTTCATAAATATACTCACTCCCAGTTTCACCTGCTCTTCCCAAATTAGCCTGCTAAGCTTTCCAGTAAGTACTCATTGGTTATTTTGGGGTTCTCAGGTCAGATACCCCACATTGCTCCCCTCAGCCCTTTCCTGCACAGATGTTTAGCCCGCACAAGTCTTAGCTGTAGTGTTATGTTTTGTCTCCACCCACTTATATTTTACAGTTTTTGAAGGTCCCTTTTCCCATAGTTTTGTTGTGTATGTTGTCTACAGTTTTTGTAGTTTTGCTGTCCTGTTTGGTTTTATGTGGCTATTTGGTTAAATTCAAAAACAGTGTTACCACCTCCACCATATCCTAATTTATGTTTTTAGATAATTACGCTGGATATTGGTAGAGAGTTGTCCGAATGGGTGCAGGAGGAGTGCAGACTGGAGGTGGTAGTGGTTTGGGTTAGAATGCTCGTGGTAGAGAGTGGTGAGAAGGGAGGCTATTCATAATCTAGTTTGAATGTAAAGCTAATAATATGCTTGCGTACTGTGAACAGGTAGAGAAGCAAAGAGGGAAATCAAAGAGGGTCAGCAGGTTCTGGCTTGAGCAGCTGCCTGGGGATACAGTTGCCTGGAATGGTAAAGAGAGAGGAAAAGGCCAGTTGGAGGGTGGAGCTAAAGATACCTGCTTTGCATATGTTAAGCTTGAGATGACTATTGGCCATCCAGTTAGAGATGCTAAGTAGGCTGTTGAATATGCAACAGTCCAGAACTCAGGGAGAGTTTAGGCTCACCCATGAAAATCTGAGATTTATTGGCATATGGCGGGTCTTTAAAGCCACGGGACTGGTTGAGGTCACCTAGAGAGCCAGTGCAAAGAGAGGGGACTCTAACACTTAGAGGTTGTCTTCTTGGGGAGGCTACAAAAGAGACTGCTGAGAAGGAGCCTCTTCTAAGGTAGAATTAGAAGCAGAAATTGCTGCCACCAAAGACAAACAAAGAACACGTTTCAAGATAGAGGAGTGAAAAGTGGATTAAATTAAGAAATAAGAATTGACCTCAATATTTAGCCTTGCTAAAAGGGGAGATTCTCATTGGCATCAAGGAGTGAAAGCCCGACTGATCTGGTTTGAACATAATGGGAGAAAAGTCAGTGATGAGCATGAGTCCAACAGTCTTTTTAAGATATTTGATTCTAAAAAGATGAGAAAAACAAACAAATAAGGTCACATTCTCAAGTTCGGGGTGGACAAGAATTTGGAGGAGACTATTCAATCCAATACACCTTGTATCGTATCAGTCTCATATTACTTTGAGGATTTCAGGGTTTTTTAAAAATAAATTGTATCATTTTTAAATATCTCTTAATATGTAGAAGTATTATACTATTCTTAAAAGTCTGGGTTTTGGTTTTCTTTTGCATTTTGCCAACTCAATTGAAAACTACATAAGAGTTAAAAGAATAAAATGATAACCATCCTTATAACCATGCTATATCTATATACGTAAATTTTTTTGCTGTACCATTTAAGTAAGTTGCGCAAATTATAACACTTTCTCCCTGAGTATTTCAGAATGTACTAAGAATAAGGATATTATTCTCCATGACCACACCCCCCCAAAAAAAAAAAAACATTTCGCTTGCAGAACCCATCAGAGGATCATCTTAGGCTCAATTTGGCTTCATCTGTTAGGAAATCACACAACAAGAACCCCAGCTTAGCAGCAGGGCATCATCGACTCTTCTTTCAGTGTGAGTCCTCACAGTGGTTCATGCAGAATACATTCACATTAGCCTTCCAAAAGGTGAGGTGCAGCGAGACAGATACACATCAGGCAGGTTTGAGAGTTACTGTGGCTAAAGCAGACATGCGATTCACAGAATTCAATACCTATAACAATTCCATAGATGTAGTTCCCATGGTCCCCACAAAAGACGTGCCATTTAAAAGCGATGCTACATTTAGAAGCTCAGATTATGGAGTTTCCATCAGCTATTTCCATCAGTCTCAGTCCATATGCAACTTACCTTTTGATGGTCATATTACAATAAACAATATGGATTGGTAAAACAATACACCACATACCCTTTTGTCATCCAGAACAGCATTGTCCAATAGAAATATAATGCAAGCCACATATATAATTTTAAATTTTGTAGTAGCCACATTTAAAAAAGAAAAAGATGGTAACATTAAGTTTAATAATGTATTTTATTTCAGTACATCCCAGATATTAACATTTTAATGTGTAATTTCTATAAAATTATTTTTCTTTATAATAAGTCTTGGAAATCTGGTGTATATGTTTCACCTACAGCACATGTCAATTCAGTCTGGTCATGTGGCCAATGGCTGCCATACTGGGCAGTGCAGGTCTAGAGTGATGTGCCCTTTTTTTTTGTATTCTACCTCTGATTGGTCAGATACTTATGAAATGTCTTTGTCAGTTTGCTAATCTTTCTTTGTTCTTATGGGTGGATAATGAAAATATTTAATTTCTCAGCTGTGTTCAATAAAAGCTAATTTTTTAAAAAAGACATAAACATGATGTGTCCAAACTTCTTTCAGACTTTAAAAGATGATACAATATACAATAAAGAAACTGAAGGTTTATCTAATATTGATTTATTTCACTACTGTGTAATCTTTCTAGGCAATGCCATCATTATCCCACTTTCTTATTTAGTCTTCCTTTGCATACGTGGATATAATTGATGCATAATGATTAAATAACTCTTAGGATGATGAAACAAAACAATATTCCAAGGAATCATTATTCTTATATAGTATTCTTTTTTTTTTTGAGACAGAGTCTCACTCTATTGCCCAGGCTAGAGTGAGTGCCGTGGCGTCAGCTTAGCTCACAGCAACCTCAAACTTTTGGGCTCAAGCAATCCTCCTGCCTCAGCCTCCCTAGTAGCTGGGACTACAGACATGCGCCACCATGCCCGGCTAATTTTTTCTATATATTTTTAGTTGGCCAATTAATTTCTTTCTATTTTTAGTAGAGAAGGGGTCTCACTCTTGCTCAGGCTGGTTTCGAACTCCTGACCTTGAGCGATCCTCCCGCCTCGGCCTCCCAGAGTGCTAGGATTACATAGTATTCTTATAGGAATTATTTTTCCTATAAATAATCTTATGTGATTCTTATTCCATAATGTATCTTAGTTTTACAAAAGGGTCCCGTAGAAACCTATCTAATTGTAAAATAGAATGATATTTAATCCATTTTGAAAATAAATACATTTTCCCATTTTTTTTCTTTGGAATGCATTTAATAAAGAATAAAAGTCATGAAATGACAATTCTCACAACTAGAACTGCTTAAAGAAGAAACTCAGAAACTAAAAATGCATTCCCCTGGACCCTGAGAGTATACTGAAGGTTAAGAAAAGTACAGGGAAGTGTGTTTGTCTCAGTTTTGTTTAACATGGAGACAAGGAATTCTGTTGGTTTTAGTGCTTGGTATTCCCCCAGGTTATTTAACAATGAAAAAGAATAAAAATTATTTTTGTACTCCTTCCCAAGAGTCATTATGGATTCATTTTTATCATCATTGATTCAGAATGTATAATTAAAAATGCTTATATACTCCCTTTGCCATTATATTTGTTCTAGCTTCAGATTAAGTCTTCTGTGGATTTTGGACAAACCCATGAATCTTTTAAAAAACAAAACAAAACACTTTATTGAGGTATGATAGACATACAAAAGCTGCATATATTCAATGAATACTACTTGATGAATTAGGGAACCTGGGAATCTCTTAAAATTTCAAGATGGCCGAATCTCTCACCTTGTACCTTCCCTGCCGCATTCCAGAAATTGTCTATGGATTATCAGTGAATTATTTTTATAATATTATCTTTTAATAATACCCTAATTTCATTTCTTTCATCGAGGATTTTTTTTTTTTTTGTAATGAGTCAGTCGGTGGGGTATAGTCCGGTGCAAAATGACACAGGGGTTGGGCCTTCTCTGAAGGAGTGTGTTAGTTGTCTTGCTTTGTCACAAATTACCACAAACTTAATAGTTTTAAACTAGCTGGCTGGTTAGCTCAGTTAGTTAGAGCGTGGTGCTAATAAAACTACACTCATTTATTATCACACAGTTTTATAGGTCAGAAATCCATCATGGCATGGCTAAATCAAGACCTCAGCCACAGCTGCAGTTTTGGGGGGCTCGGGGTCCTCCTCCAAACCTACTGCTTATTGGCGGAATATATTTCCACATGATTCCCTCCATCTTTAAGCCGCAACCTGCAAGGTTAATCCTTCTCACACTTTGAATGTCTCTGACTTCCTCTTCTACCCTAAGCCTGGAGAAAGCTCTGCCTTTAAAGGGCTGTTCAGATAATCCACGGTAATCTCCATATTTTAAATCCACTGATTAGTAACCTTAATTATATACCTTTTCTATGTGACACAACATATTCATGAGTATAATGAGCAGACAAAGGTCATGAGAGCCAAAACTCAGTCAACTGAGGGGAGTTTGGGGAGAAATAAGTTAAAAACCATAACAGAGAACATTAATAATTATATAATTGAAAACTGGTAGGAAAACCAAGAAATGAAGTGTTAGACAATAAAAACATGGACATCCTTAGACAAAGTCA
The DNA here is from genome assembly GCA_008086735.1 of Cheirogaleus medius. Lineage (NCBI taxonomy): Eukaryota > Metazoa > Chordata > Mammalia > Primates > Cheirogaleidae > Cheirogaleus > Cheirogaleus medius. The sequence goes on from VBSM01003212.1 coordinate 2,280,346, forward strand.
GCAGCTTACAATATTCCTGATAAAGTGAAATTTTACCTTAAACATACAAAGGATGAGAAAGATCCAGTCTGAAAACAGCACAGGCCAAAAGATTTTGGGGAGATAACACCATCTGCACATGAACGAAAAGATGAGAACATTTGTGACAAATTCCAGTTGCTGAAAGGGGGAAGTCAGGTAAATAGGGAACCAAGGGAGCTGTGGCTTGAGGCCTCATGGGTAGGCAGGGGCCATATTATTTTAGAAGGATAAATGGATTTTAATTTAAGTGCAAAGAGAAGCCAGGTGGTGGGACAGGGATGAAATATGAGTTATAAAAATTTCATCTGCATCAGAAACTTTTGTTAGAAATGTTAAAAATATTGATGCTCAGGAACTTCCCCTGTGTGTTCCGATTTAGGGAGTCTGGATGGTGCTTGAACATCAGTTTTTTTAACAAGCTCATCAAAGATTTTGATCCACACCCAAATATCAGAAATGAAAACTATTTCACTAGTCACCAACCTTACCGATTTATTAATACATAAACTCTCATTAATTTCTGCATTCTTCCTGTTTTGAATTTTATAGCCATATTTTAGTATTATCTAAGCTATTTCTAACTGATGTTATTTTCAACTTTTTCCTTTTCTTCCCTAGAAATCTATTTTTTCTCATATAGAAAAATCAAATATTTTTGTTTTTTATTTTCTTTCAGACTTGCATTTGAAGGATGAGATAATCAGCTATGAGGAAACGCCTACTTCTGAAAAATATACATCTTTTGCCCTACATCAGAAAGTTCTTAATCAAGATAAACCATGTGAATGTCAGGAACATGGGAAGACTTTTTGTCAAGGCTCAAAGTCTGTTCAACATGAGAGAATACCAACCAGTGGAAAACCCTGCAAATGTAAAGAATGTGGGAATAACTTGAGTACTGGATATCAACTCACTGTACGTCGGAGATTGCACACTGGTGAGAAACCCTACAAATGTAAGGAATGTGGGAAAGCTTTTATAGTGTGTGGAAAACTTATCCGGCATCAGAGTACTCACACTGGTGAAAAACCTTTTGTATGTAAGGAGTGTGGGAAGGCCTTTGGTACCTTTTCATACCTTGTTCAACATCGGCGAATCCATACTGGTGAAAAACCTTATGAATGTAAAGAATGTGGGAAGGCCTTTAGTACTAGTTCACCTCTTGTTAAACATCAGAGAATTCATACTGGTGAGAAACCCTATGAATGTAAGGAATGTGGGAAGGCTTTTACTGTGTATGGACAACTTACTCGACATCAAAGTATTCACACTGGTGAGAAACCCTTTGAATGTCAGGAATGTGGCAAGGCCTTTAGACTTAGTTCATTTCTTAATGCACATCAGCGGATCCATGCAGGGGTAAAGCCCCATGAATGTAAGGAATGTGGGAAGGCCTTCAGTCGTGCTTCATACCTTGTTCAACATGAAAGACTTCATACTGGAGAGAAACCCTATGAGTGTAAGGAATGTGGCAAGGCCTTTAGTACTGGCTCATACCTTGTTCAGCATCAGAGAATTCATACTGGTGAGAAACCCTACAACTGTAAAGAATGTGGCAAGGCCTTTATTAGTCGCCATCAACTTACTGTACATCAAAGGGTTCATACTGGCGAGAAACCCTATGAGTGTAAGGAATGTGGCAGGGCCTTTAGAGTACATGTACATCTTACACAGCATCAAAAAATTCACATTGATGTGAAGCCCTATGAATGTAAGGAATGTGGAAAGACTTTTAGTCGGGGCTCATACCTTGTACAACATGTGAGAATTCATACTGGTGAGAAGCCTTATGAGTGTAAGGAATGTGGGAAGGCCTTTAGTTCTGGCTCATACCTTGTTCAACATCAAAGAATTCATACTGGGGAGAAACCCTATGAATGTAACCAGTGTGGGAAAGCCTTTGCTGTTTATGGACAACTTATTGGACATCAGAGTGTTCATACTGGTGAGAAGCCCTTTGAATGTAAGGAATGTGGGAAAACCTTTAGACTTAATTCATTCCTTACTGAACATCAGAGGGTACACACTGGTGAGAAACCCTTTAAATGTAAAAAATGTGGGAAGGCCTTTAGATATAGTTCAGCCATTAAAGCACATCAGAGAAAGCATATGGGTGTAAAATCCTAAGAATGTAAGGAATGTGGGAAGTCCTTTATGTATGGTTCAAACATTGTTAAGCATCAGAAGATTTATACTGGTAAAAAAAATTCTGAATGTAAAGAATGTTGTTAGGCCTTTAGAAAATATTCTCATCTTATATTAGAGAATTCATAATTTAATTCAGAAAACATGAGAAAGCCTTCATTTGTAATCTTTGCGTTTGCAGTATCAATATTCATACTGGTAGACAGTTCAGAAAAGGTGGGAATTGTTACCTAATGCTTATAGCATTGATAGCATGAAATTTTATGTGGTTTTCCAATTTGATTAAATGAGTGAGTAAAAAACCTTCCTGAACTTCTTGAACCATTGTTTAACCTCAGATAATTTATCCTAATAGTTTAAAGCAGTTAATGTGTAATAAAAGTCTTTAGCCATGGCATGCATGTTAACTATTATCATTGTCATTCCTCCACCTTACAGCTGGTTTGATATTAGTAGGCACCATACTCATCACCTGGGGGCATTGTTTTAAGATGGTGATAATAGAACCTACATTCTTATAAAAACCTATGCTCAATAATTATTAGTTTCATTATTGTCATTTTTTGTAACTACTAGTGAAATTTTGAGAGTAAAACCCTACAGATGTAGTTAATCTAAAAATGCCTCTATATTCATTTATTCATTTTAGATTCTGGATAAAACTTTGCAAAAAGAAAGGAACATAACAGCATATTGATGTAGACCTCATCTCTTAAGCTGAATCAAACAATTCTTGAAAGATACCCAGTTTTAATGTGTGTAAAAATGTTGAGAATAGCCTATAAGCTATATTCTTTGTCTGAAACGCAAGATAAATTGTAAATCAATAATAGGACAGCAAAAATAAACTGTCCACTTGGAAATTTCTTGAACAATTTTTTTTACTATGCTGGAGAAGTTCACAGAACTCAGGGAAACACTTACATTTACAGATTTATTATAAAGGATATTACAAAGGATACAGATGAGGAGATGTATAAGGTGAGGGATAGGGGAAAGGGGGTGGAGCTTCAATCCCTCCCTGGGGTGCCACCCTCCAAGATTCCTCCTCGTGTTCAGCTATCTAGAAGTTCTCCAAACCCAGTCTTCTTGGGTTTTTATGGAAGCTTCATTATATAGGTGTGATTGACAACCATGTAGAAATGTGATTGACAAAAAGCACATAGTCTAAACCCAGCAAACCCTGTCTGTTCAGATTCTTCCTGGCCTCTCTATATAGTGTTCCTTCCTCCAGGGTATGGGGCAGGACCCTTTCTGGAAGGAGGGTCTTTTGACTTTACAATCAGATTAGAGGCCTGCCTTGGGCAGGTGAAAGGAGGACAGGAGAAGGTCAGAGAGAGAGATTCTATTTCCTGAGGCCTAAAGCACCCCAACATTATAACAAGGACTATGGGAGTTATAAGCCAGGAACCATGCATGAAAGCATGGCTATATATATATATATATAATGACACCATAATCAGTGAAACCAAAGCCTTAAAAACAATAAAATTGGGCCAGGTGCGATGGCTCACGCCTGTAACCCTAGCTCTCTGGGAGGCCGAGGCTGGCAGATCGCTTGAGCTCAGGAGTTCGAAACCAGCCTGAGCAAGAGCGAGACCCCGTCTCTACTATAAATAGAATGCAATTAATTGGCCAACTAAAAATATATAGAAAAAATGAGCTGGGCATGGTGGTGCATGCCTGTAGTCCCAGCTACTCGGGAGGCTGAGGCAGGAGGATTGCTCGAGCCCAGGAGTTTGAGGTTGCTATGAGCGAGGCTGACGCCACGGCACTCACTCTAACCCAGGCAACAGAGTGAGACTCTGTCTCAAAAAAATAAAATAAAATTGATAAACTTCTAGCCAAGGTTTATCAAGTTACAAAGAAGAAATACATAAATTACCAGTATCAGGAACAAGAGAGGAGACATCATGACAGATTCTACAGATATTGAAAGGGAATATCATGAACCCACTTATGCCAGTATATCTGGTAACTTAAATAAAATGGATGAATTCCCTTAAAGACACAAACCATTAAAGTTCACTTAAGAAACAAATAAATAACCTGTCTATCCCTGTATCTATTAAAGGAATAAAATTTTTAATTAGAAAACCTTCCTATAAAGCAAACTGGGGCTTAAATGGCTTCAGTAGTGAATTCTATCAAACATTCAGGAAAGAAACATACAAATACACAAACTATTCCAAAAAATTGAAGAGTAAGGAATGCTTCCTAACTTAATCTTTGAAGCTATTATATTGATACAAAAACCAGACAAAGGCATTACAAATAAACCACAGATCAATATCCTTCAAGAAAACAGCTGTATAAACCTCAACAAAATTTTAGCAAACCAAACGCAACAATATAGAAAAAGAATAATGTATCAAGAAAAAGTAGAATTTATTCCGGAAATGCAAAGTTTGCTTGATATTTGAAAATCAATGTAAATTACCTTTAAAATACTTGAAGATGTAAAACATGATTATAGTGGGAGAGCTCTAAAAAGGCCCCCAAAATCCCTACTTGCTGGAATTCTCACCTTTGTGTGCCCCTCCCACATTTTGTGTGTGAATGACATAAGACAGCAAAAGTAAGGACATATCACTTCCAATTTTAGGTTACATAAGACACAGGTCCCCTTCTTGGGTAGACTGTCTTGTTCTTGGATCACTTGCTCTGAAAGAATCCATGTGACGAGCATCCCTATGGAGAGACCCACGTGGCGAGGAACTGAAGCTTCCTTCCTGTTAACAGCCATGTGAAAGAGCTTGGAATTAAATCTTCCAGCTTCAGGCAAGTCTTCAGAGACTGTAGCCCCAACTGACAGCTAAACTGCAGCTTCATGGGGGATCCTGAACCAGACCTGCCTAAACTGCTGCCAGATTAATGTAATATTCTAAAGTATGTAAACAAATAGACAGTGACAGAAAGCAGATCAGTGATTTCTTAAAGATGGGCAGGTGACTGGGGAGGAAAAGATTACAAAGAGCACAAGAAAACTTTTAATTTCATGGCTATAAACAGGTACCAAACTCACCAGATTGTACATGTTAAATATGTATAGTTTAAACTTCAATAAGGTTGTTTTTTTACTAAAAATCTTCATTTCCTAATTATTTTACATTTTACTATCATCTATGCTTTACAGGTTATTTACATCTATTGCATCTATATAGTAGAATTGGAACACAATTTGTGTGCTATTGCATATTTCTTCCCAAATCCATGTTCAGAGACATCATATTGTAGTTTGAAATTGTCCGTGATGAAAGTATTTACACCTCTGATTTAAACACTACGAATCAGTGATTCATTTATTGTTTATTGGTCGTGTAGGCTTAAGAAAGTAGAGAATATGTTAGTAATTCAGATTAAAATTAACAGTTTATCATATCTATAGTTTTCCATTGCGAACAGCACAAAATTTTGAGAAAATATTAAAAAATGATTACCCTCTAAAGCAAGTAAGTCACTGGCATCATTGTCAAATGACTGCAGTTCCAAATCATTTCTTTACTGTTTCACTATATTCTTGTGAATGAAATTGGAAATATCAACCAATATTTATTTTAAAAATAGGCAAGAGATGGGAATAGACATTTCATCAAAGAAGTTGTATGGGTAGCAGAAAAACACATAATTTTTAAAAAATGCTCAGAATCATGAGTCATTAGAGAAATGCAAGTTAAAACCACAATGAGATACTACTAACATCTCTAGTAGAATGGCAATAAACAATAAAAATACAGATCATAGCAATTGTTGGTGAGTATGTGAAAAAACTGGAACTCTCATTCACTATTGGGATGTAACATGGTATAATCACTTTCAAACAAAATTTGACAGTTTCTGAAAATGTTAAAGATTCACCTCCCTGCAACAAAGGCATTGTACTCCTAGATAATAACACCAGAGAAATGAAAGCATACGCTCATACCAAGACCTGTGCATTCAGAGTTATAGCAGCTTAATTTGTAATAGCCGTAAATCCAACGCAATTAATAGAAGAAAAGCTGGGAGTCCCAGGAGAAAGAAAAAGGGGAAGAGAAATTATTTCAAGAAATAATGGCCAAAAACTTCCCATATTTGATGAAAGAAATAAACATAAACATCCCAGAAGATCAATGAACTCCAAGAAAGATGAACTCAAAAAGACCACTGAGATATATTCTAATCAAACTGACATGAGACACAGACAAAAAGAGAATATTGAAAGCAGCAAAAAAGAACTAACTCATCGCATACAAAGGATATTCAAGAAGATTATCAGCAGATTTTTCATCAGAAACCTTGGAGGACAGAAGGCAGTGGGCTGATATGTTTAAAGTGCTGAAAGAAAGGAACTCTCATGTAAACAATCCTGTATCTGGAGAAACTATCCTTCAAAACTGAGGGAGAAGTGAAGACATTCCCAGCTGAGGGAGTTCATTACCAATAGAATGGCCCTGCAAGAAATGCTAAAGGGAATCCTTCAAGTTAAAATAAAAGAACACTAGACAGTAGCTCAAAGCCATGTGAAGAAATAAAAATCCCTGGTAATGGTAAATACATGGGAAATTTTAAAAGCTTGTTATTATTGTAACTTTGGTTTGTAACTTCACTTTATGTTTTCTACATGATTTAAGAGACTAATGTGTTTTCAAAAACAATTGTTAGTCTATGTTTTTGGACACACAGTTTGTAAAGAGGTAATTCTGTGACATCAACAACTGAAAGTTTTGAGGATGGAATTATATAAGAAGAGTTTTTGTATGTTATTAAAGGTAAACTGGAATAAGTTCAAATTAAAGTATTATAACTTTAGGATGTTAAAAGTAATCCCTAGGGTAACCACAAAGAAAATTGTTACAGAATATATACAAGAGGAAATAAGAGAAGTAAATGTTTTTAAAAAATCAAACACAAAAGAAGACAGTAATACAGGAAATGAGAGACAAAAACACTATAATGCACATAGATACCACCTCACATCTGTTAGGGTGGCTACCATCAAAAAACCCAAAAACAAGTGTTGGTGGGGATTGGAAACCTTGTATACTGTTAGTGGGAATGTAAAATGGTGCAGCTGCTGTGGAAAACAGTATGGCAGTTCCTCAAAAAACTAAAAATAGAATTACTATATCATCCAGTAATTCTATTTCTGGGTATATACCCAAAAGAATTTAAAGTAGGGTCTAGGCTGGGTGCAGTGGCTCATGCCTGTAATCCTAGCACTCTGGGAGGCCGA
>VBSM01003212.1:2339959-2350755 GCA_008086735.1 Cheirogaleus medius
GCCAGACTGCCAATGGACAGACGTGAGTCATGTGCTTATCCCTCATCCAATCACTGTGCACCTGATGGATGAGGTGGGGGCGGGGAGGCTAGGTCTTCAAGAACTGCATGACCTGCCTGTGGGAGATTCCACAAAGGAAAATAGGTGCTATTTTCAGAAAAAGTGAAAATAGATGCCCAGGGAGCAAAAAAAGACATGTACCCTGGGCCAGCACAGAAAACAGGGCCCTATAGGATGGAGATGGCGGGGGTGCCAGGCCTTGTGAGCACAGCCTGGGTGGGTCCTGACACCCCTCCCTCCCCTTCCCTAGAGCATCTGCAGATCTTTGCTGCAGCCCTGGTGGCCACCAGGGGGCGCTACCGCCCCTACACTATGAGAAATTAGGGCGTTTCCTGCCTCCTGTGGCTGAGAATCAGCTGGTCTATGGGAAAAAAATTCTCACGGGTGCCTGTTCACCTTGATTTTAAATGATAACAATTACAATGTGTCAACCATCAACCGCAAGCTCCCAAGCAATTTCCTAAAGTGTAAACGGACCCAGGAAAGCACCTTTGAATCAGTAACAAACTATGCATTTGGAAACTGCCGGGGCGTCAGTCCCCGATCCCGGACCCCTTAGCCAGGTTGAGCACCACCGTCGCCTGGTCGGTCAGGAGCCCCCAGCCCCACGTGTCGTCTGCGGAGCCTCAGCGCAGTTTCCCCACGCCTCTGCGTGTGGCCGAGATGTCCTGCCTGTGGTACTTGGGGTACAACTCGAGGCTTGACCCCCACGTTGCTTCGTGAGAAATGTATTGAGTTACAGAGGGCAACTGGAGATTTGCCTTTGTGATTGTTAGCTGAGAAATGTCGCGATGTATGTTTGTTTTATGAAGTTTGGGGACTCTGAGAGGGCACGGGCCACGCTGGGGGTTCCGAACAGATGTGACCGTGTCCTGGAAGGTCTGAGGGGACACAGTTCGCCCTGGCAGGGAGGGGGTGGGGAGATCATGATTCACTCAACAGCCGTCCACCAGTTTCCTTTGCATGCCGGGGTCAGAGAGCTTCAGTTTTTCCTCCTGCTCCTACCAACCTTGCACTCCCCCCAAGGAGCCAGGAAGATATTACAGAAATAACAACGATCACAAGGTTGCTTTGAGATTCCACCAAGGGCTTGGTCTGCAGAAAGGCTGAAGATTCAAACACTTCCCTCCACGTCCTGGAGGTGCTTCTCCGAGTCGGAAGTGTTTGATCTACCTTATGGAACTGGTTGGTGCAACCACCATCAGGAACACAAACCAAGGTTTGCATTCCTGTGGAGCAGTTCTATCTGAACATTCCCTTGCAAATATAGAAGAGCCTTCTGGGTGTAAGTTGGAATGGAAAGCTTCGTATGTGGTCTGTGAGCTGGCATTCTCCCAGCCGAGTTGCAGGAGGAAGGCACGGCTCCTCTTCCACAATAGTTATTCCACACATAACAATCACCGCCACGAGTAACAGTGATTGTGAGGGCTGCTCGTTTTATATTCAGAAATCATAATTGTGAACTTTCAGAGAGTGGGATAAGTGGGGAGATGGATTTTAGTTTCTGCATAAAAAGTCATACTATTTCCATACTGCATTATTAAGTGAGCAGCTGTTCCGGCTCTATTGCTGCGTAACAAACCACACCAAACATCGTGGGGTAGAGTGACAACCACTCTATTATGCTTGTGGATTCTGTAGTTCAGAAAGTTGCATATGGGACAGCAGGGACAGCTTGTCTCTGCTCCTTGATGTCCAGGTCCTGAGCTAGAAAATACTGTTGGCGAACACGGAATGGAATAATAGTTCACAGTGATTGGATGAGGGATGAGCACATGACCCAAATCTGTCCAATGAGAGCCTGGCCTGGGACTTTTTTTTTTTTTTTTTGCTGGAGCTATTGCTCACAAGTCTGCTGTTTGGGCTGAGATGGCTCAAAAGCTGGGCTCAGCTGAGACTCCTGACTCCTTGTCCAGCTGACTTGGGCTTCCTCCCAGCATGGCTGCCTCAGGACATCTGGACTTCTCACGTGGTGGCCCGGGGCTCCAGGGTGAGCATTCCAGCAGACATTGCCTTTTACATCCCAGCCTCATTTCTGCTCTACTTTGTTGGCTGAAGCAGTCACAAACCTGCCGAGACTCTAGGGGTAGAGACAGAGACCCCACCCCTTAGTGGGAGGCAGGTCAAAAAAATTAAAGGCCATGTCTAAAAATTGACATGGGAGCTTATAGACTGTAGCAGCAAGTTGGCAGCCAACAAAACAGAGAAATTATTCCTCACTGAAGTGTTCAACCTGAAACATTTGCCTGCTCAAATTGTGGCTAATAAAATCATGACAGTAATAACTTTTAAGTACACTTTCAGATTTGCTTTTACATTTCAAAGAGTTCCTTCTGAGATGGTGATATTCAGCTTTGGGCAAATCCTGATTTAAAAATAGTTCGTCAGCCTTTGGCCACAATGCCTGTTTGTTGCACTTCTAAATAATAATTTTTGTATTAATAAATACATCCATGTGCATTTTTTGAGCACTTCCTTTGTGCCAGGCACCATACCGAGAGCTTTGCGTATATCACTTTGATGTTCCCCTAAATTCAGACATTTGAAGGTGGCTGTCTTAATTTTTGCTAGTCGTTCATTCATTCATCCACTCAGCTAATATTTATTAAGCACCTATTATGTGCCAGGCACTGTTCTAGTACTGGGGACAGAGCAGGGAGCAAAACAGACCAGAATCTCTGCCCTTATGGAGCTTAGAGGGTAACAGACCAAGAACAAATACCACCGGTACCATTTGCGTTGTTTTATTTAAATCATCTCTTTTCCCTTCTCTTTCTTTTTGCCTTTCTTTCTTTTTTTTTCAACTTAGCCTTGACTTTAACAGTAATATTCATGCAACTGTGGGTTTCATGTGGTAGTGGTGGATATATATGCTTTTCAATATAAATCAAAATATTAAATCAACAAATACCGGTAAAATAATAATAAATTCTTCTTCATTGCCCTCATGTACTTTCCTGGAATCTCCTCTCGAGTGGCCCACGTGCCACACTTTGGGAAACACTCATTTAAACCTCATACAAGCTGGGAGGGAGGGGCTGCGGGTTTGATATCCCACAGAGGGGCTGTGGAATCTGTCCCAGGTGCAGACTGCCTCGGGGACAAAGCCGGGACTGGGACCCGTGACTGGCGCATCTTGGGAGAAGGTGCTGAGCCCCCACACCAGCCCCTCTCTGCTGGCCAGGTGTAGATACCACCTCTGTGGGAGGTCCTCTGGGCTTCCAGCCAAGCCTGAGTCTTGGCCATGGTGGGGCAGGAAGGAGCCTGCAACTCAGGGTCTGGCCCGGGCACCCCCCTGTCCCACCCGGTTTGACCATGTGAAGGGCTGGCTTGGGTTTGGAGACACCCTCTTTGAAGATGGAGCCCCCACTGCCTAGCTCCGGACCTCGTCTGTTAGGACAGCCCCCAGGAATCTCTGCAGGTGCACAGGGCTGCACTCCTTGCCTGTTTGTTCCCCATCCCCCCCCACCCATGCACGTCTCCAGGCCATCTCCCCTTCTGCCACCGTGTCCCCCAGTAATACTCCCAAGCGCCCGACTCTGCGTTTGTCTGCAGTAGCCCCGCCATTCTCTGCAGATGCCGGGCTCTGGGCGCCTGCGAATCTCCCCAGCCGCACACCTGGGCCCCCTTTGCACGTACTCACTCAGCCTCCCAGGTGCTGTGAGTTGGTCTTTAACCTGCTGGCCGGGAGGAGAGGTCTCTGCATCACCAGCTCCGCAGGAGCAGCCGCCCCGCCCACTAAGCAGAGCCTGAACTTATCCACCTGTGGGTGCACAGCCCTGCTCATGGGGCGAGGATCTCCTCTGGGGCCCTGGGCGCCTGCGGCAACCCCGCCCACTGGAAAAGCCTGGGAAGACATCTGTCTCCTCTCTCCCTCCTTGCCTCACCTGCTCGATGGCTGATGTTGAACAACAGCTGGTGGAGCTGAGCTCAGGCCCACCCAGTCCCCACCCTGACCCCCTCCCGGGCTCCCACCTCTGCCCTGGATAAGCCAGCCTGGTCGCCCAGTGCGTGGAGCCACCGTGGGGATGCGCTGGCTACTGCTGGTGGGTGGGTGGGGATGTGGGCTCTGGAAGGGGGGGTGCTGCAGTGGGTGGGCCCCAGGACACCCCTCCCCTCTGTCCTGAAGAACCAAAGTGACTCAGAATGGGGAGATCAGAGATGAGTCTGGATATGTGCCCGAACCCGGAGGGGACAGGGCTCTGACAGCAAGCAGGGAGGGCTCCACCCTGCAGTCCCTGGGGGACCTGACCTTGGGGACTGAGGGGCCATGGCCTCACCCGGGGGGTCTGAGAGACATGCAGGTGGGGCTGGGGGAACCTCACTGGTCTCATGTCCCCAGCCTGGGCTCCCCAGCCAGCTGCTCCACCACAAGCCGGCGGAGGCCCCAGTCCACGTGGAGAACAGTGTCCGCGACCTCTGTGCCACGGGAGGCTGGCAGCGGATCTTGTGCGAGGTGCGGGGGAGCTATGCCCAGCTTGGCCCCTCGTGCCGCCCTGGCGAGCCCTGGCGCACTGCGGTGAGTGGCACCTGTGCCGACTCTCCCCCCACGCGCTGCCCTCCTCTCTGTGCCAGCCGGCACTCCCCCGCTTGCCAGTTACCGAAAACCGCATCAGCTCATTTTGTCGCCTTGCATAATTAATGATCTCAGAGCAGCTACTTCTGGCCTGGCCCAGTTAGGCACTCAAACCCTGGCTCACGCGTCCCACCAGATGGGCGCCCCATCCAGACGGGTTCGCGCTGGCCACAGTGGCTCCAGACCTCGCGGCCACTCAGGTGTGGGCCCGGCAGGAAAGAGAGCCCCATTGGCCCCAGAAGGCCCAGTGCAAATTGCACCGTGTCTCCGTGGCTTTGATTGGCTCTTTCTTCAACCAATCACTGCAGCCAGGGGAGTATGATTCTCCAATGGGCTTTGCCCGACCCCACGCTCTGTCCTGGGGAGATGGCCCAGGCGGAAGCTGGGATGAGGCTGGCTATGGGCAATGGGTACTGGCTAGCGCCCAAGGGACAAGTGTCCACTCTGTCTTGTCCTTGTCCTGCTGCCAAGCGATCTTTGTCAAGAGCATTAAGCAGCCTTTCAAACATTTCTGATGGAGACTCACAATATGAAACATAGTTACTTTTGGGACCCAATCGTATAGTTTTCTATCGCTGCCGTGACAAATTGCAACAAACTCGGCGGCTTAAAATAACACGAGTCCCCAGTTCCTATGCGGTTCTTGTCAGGCTAAAACCAAAGTGTTGGCAGGGCCGCATTCTTTCTGGAGGGTCTAGCGGAGAATCATTTCCTCGGTCATTCAGATGGTTGGCAGAACTCGGTTCCTGGCGGTTAGAGGACTGGGGTCCCTGTGTCTTTGCTGACTGAACTGAGGACGACCATTGTTGGCCACATTCCTTGGCTTGCGGCCCCTTCCTTCATCGTCAAAGGACCAACCGTGGGTCAAGTCCCTCTCGGGCTTTAAACTCTCCTGCCTCCTTCTGCCAGGAGATTTCCACTTCCCTCCACTTTTAAGAGCCCATGTGGTGACGTGGGGCCCATCCAGATAACCTTAATCTCTCCTGCAAAGTCCCTTTGCCATGTGACATAACATAGTCACAGCGTCCAGCGATTAGGCTGTGGGCATCTTCGGGGGGCCGTGATTTCACCCACGGCACCAATATACGCATCCACATAATACAAAGGGTCGCCAAACAGGAACGTGCACTCAACCACTTCCCATTCCGTTCTTTTCTATTCTGTTTCCTTTTCTAGAGCAGGGAATTCCCTCTTACCCACATAGCGTCGCAGTTGAGAACACACATCCCAAAGTCAGACCGCCTTGGTTGGAATCCCAGTACTACCGCTTTTCAGCTGTGTGCTCTTGGAGAAATCACTTAACCTCTCTGTGCCGCGGTTTTCCCTTTAACAGCAACGAAAGAGTGACGGTCATAGGACCTAGCTTGTGGGGTTGCTGCGAGGATCAAACAGATGAACGGTTTCTGGCGATAGGGTGAATGCATTTTGACCCTTCATGTTAGGACAAGACGTTACAGGAGCATCATTCTGCCCCGAGATCGAAACCACAGGGCTCCGCATCTTGGGGCCTGTTGTTGGCAGACCTTGTCCCAGACCCCTGAGTCAGTCTGTCCTGGGGAGGGGCTGGGTCAGCTGCTGGGGTAGGCCGAGCTGTCCTCAGACAGTGACGGCGCAGGGTGTGCGGGAGCCCAGAGCGGTGTTGGCCCAGCCTGGGAAGTCGGGGCAAGTTCCTCCGAGAAAGGGACAGGTGAGCTGAGGCCTGAATGACAAGTTAGAGTCAGACATGCGTGCACACACACACACGCACACGCACACGCGCATGCCTCCTCCGCGATCTCTCCTCCACTGTGTCTCTCCCCTGTCCTGTGAAACCCCCAAAGACAGTAGTGGGGTCTGTCTTGGTCACCCCTGCGTCACCAGCACCCGGCATGAGGCCCTTTTAAAAGCATAAGTCAGATCTCATCGGACTCCTGATTATAACCACCCCAGCGTCCCCGTTGTCCCTGGGATGAACTTGGACCCTCAGGCGTCCTCCTAAGAGACCCTCACACTGTGCTGCCTCTCCCTGCCCACCCCACCTCCCCCTACACACCCTCTCCCTAGCTCACTCCACCACTCTCATTCCTACCTCAGGGCCTTTGCATTGGCTGTTCCCCTGCCTGCAATGTTCTTCCCCAGACAGCACGCGGCTGGCTCCTTCCAGCGTGCAGGACTTAGCTCCGATGTCACCTCTGCAGAGAGCCCTCCCCATCCACTGTCCTCCAAGCAGCCTGCAGGGCCCGGCCACTCTGTTGCATGACCCGGTTTCCCAACCTGAAGTTATCTCTCATTTATTACCGGTTCACCGTCCACCTCCCCCTCTAGATGAGAGTCAGCACATTTTTTTACTGTAAGGGACCAGGTAATCGATATTTTAGGCTTTCTGGGGCCACGCTCTGATGCCACTGCTCAACTCTTCTGTTACAACACAAAAGCAGCCACGGACAACACAGAAACAAATGAGCCGGGGCTACATGAAAACGTTATTTATGGACGCTGAAAGTTGAATTTTACATAATTTTCACACTTCACAAAATAACCTTCTTTTGCTTTTTTTTCTGACCCCTTAAACACGTAAAAACTACTCTTAGATCACAGGCTGTACAAAAACAGGTGGCGGGCCAGATTTGGCCCCAGGGATGTGGCTTGTCAACCTCTGCTCTAGAACATCAGCTCCTTGAGGTCAGGGACTTCTGACTTAGTCACTGCTGTGTCCCCCATCCCTACAATGTCCCTGGCATATAGTAGATGCTCAGACAAAGTTGAAAAAATAAATGCTACAGAGAGGAGCTTCAATATGGGCGTGAATTCTTTCAACAAATATTCATCGAGGCTTGCCGTGTGCTGGGCACTGGGGAGCTGGCAGGGGAACAGAATTTGAGCTTGGGGACAGTGAGCTGATGATGTCCTCGTGGTGAATGAGATGTGGGATCCTTGGGGGCACCTTTGGGTGCTGCCCACTCTCCCCTGGCACCTGCCAGGCCACAAGGCACTCACACGTCACCTCCTTTGACGGGAAGACTGTTGAATTCCCAGGCTCTTGCGCTTCCGTTTTTGCCAAGTCCTTTAGCTCTGCCAGCTTATTGTGTTTTTTCAAGGTGGAATTTGGGAAGAAGAACAGGTCCAGCCGCCCCGCTGTGTTAGTTTCAAAGATGTCTGTCCAGGTTAATGGGACCCCTGTTTGTCTGCAGAGAGAGCCCTGACCTGGCAGACGTGAGCACTAATTAGCCTCTAGAGACTCTTGAACTGATTTAAGCTAAAAGAAATACATTGGTTCAAACTAAGTAAAAATCATTTGATGTATCCTAGTGAAAGCGCAGTGATTCGGGGTCCACAGAATTTCTCTATATACCAGTTTGGTTGTTTTGGTTACAAGTAACAGAAAGCCTCATTCAAAGGAACTCAAACAAGTCAAAATTTTAGATGACATAACTGAAAATCCCAGAGGGAGATCAGGCATGGTTTGATCAGGTTGCTAACTCAATTTCTCAGCATTTTTCTTGGTTTGTGGTCCTCTATAGTATTACCATTGTCCTGAGGCTGGCTTTTCTTGTGGTAGCAAAATAATGGCAGAGTTTCTGGGCCTCAAATATGTATTTCTCCCTGGGCCTAAAACCCAAATCTTTCCTTATCCCAAGTGTTAAAACAAAATTCCTATGTTAGACTTTGATTGGACCCCACTGAACCAATCGTCGTGGCCTGGGGATTGCCTTAAACCTATCGGATTCTGTCCTTAGGAGCTGCAGGTGGGAGAGATCCTGTCTCCTCCACCTCTCACGGCTGCTCCTTGCAGGGAGAGATGGCAAAACGGGATCCCACACAGTGTCCTCACAATCCCCAAACCAATATTTCTCGTTGCAACAATCTTCAAAGAATGTAAAGGCCCTGCTGAACCTCCGCTCTGAGACCTGAGACTTTTGTGTAGCACCCAGAGGGGTGCATGTGTTTTCCACGCCCGAGGGCCCGAGCTCACAAGAGTCCCATTGTTGGCTGTCGGAAAACACACAGCCACGCCCCTCCCACTCCATCCCCTTCCAGGAAGGGGACCAGCTTTCAGAATTAGTCACGCTGTCAGTATCTCGTACAACAACCCCATTGAATCCAAAGGGCAGCCCTGCAGAGTGAGTGCTATTATTAGTCCGGTTGTACAGATGGGGAAACTGAGGCCCAGGGAGGGAGACTTCATTTGCCTGAAGTCGCCCAGTAAAGAAAGTGGTAGATCTGGGATTTGAACCCACCCAGGCTGTCTGGCTCTGAGTTCCTTCCCTCTCCACCTGCAGGCCTGCTGTTGTGCCCCCAAAGCTGTGACCAGCTTAAAGAGAGTGGGGTGCCTGATTCATCTACGTGGGGCCTGGAATATATAGTCACTCGCAAGAATGGTTTTCGTTCACTCAGTAAATATTTTCTGAGCAACTACTATGTGTCAGGCCCTGTGTTCAGGACCCTCCCCCGCGGAGCTGAGGTTTCAGACGGGAGAGAGATGATAGATGTGACCAGTAAGTGTACATTCTACAGAATGTTGGGGCGACACACGTTGGCACTATGGAAAAACGCAGAACAGAATAGGGAGGGGTGGTGGCGGCTTCCAGGTGTAAGATGTGGTTGTAAACTGAGTGGCCGAGGAAAGGCCCGTTGGGAAGGTGACGTGTGAGCAAAGCCCTGAAGAAAGATGAGGGAGGGACCCACACACACACACACGTCCAGGGGGAGAGTAAATCCAGCGGGGGCTGGGGTGGGGCCTGGCGCGTTGGGGGAACAGGGGGAGGCCCGTGGGGCTGGTGCTGAGTGAGCCAGCGTTTGAGCCGGAGGAGATGATGAGGTCAGAGAGGTGACGGGGACCAGGTAGAGGTCATGGGTTGAACTGAGGACTTTGCTGTTACCTGGAGCGAGGCGGGGCTCTGAGCCAGGAGGGCTCTTACCTGACTCAGGTGTTCCCAGGTTCCCTCTGGCTGTGGGCAGGGGGGGCCAGGAGAAGCGAGCAGACCAGGGAGGTAGGGACAGAGCAGGGGACCAGGGAGGAGGCTGCTGGGGTGTCCAGGGGGGACGGGGCTGGAGTCCGGGTCAGGGATGGGGAGATGCGGTTGGTTCTGGAGAGATCCTCTGGACTCCTGTCCCCTGTTCAAATCCCCTGTTGTCTTTTGCTCCCCCCTCTGCCCTCCACTGTGGAGCTGTGGAGTCAGACCTGGGTTGGGATCCAGACTCTGCCCCTTAATTAATCCAGCGACCATGACCATGCTCCGCTAAGTGACTGAGCCCACGTGCCACCGTTTCCCCAACAGAAGGAACAAAACCTGCCTGGCAGGCAGTGAGTCCTGCAGCCTCAGCATGGTTAGCTGTGAGCAGAGAGAGAGACCGTCAGCGATTGTCGCAAATGACTCAGGCGCGTACAGGCTGCGGCGCTGGCACTTGCTGGGCGCGGCACCGTCTTTCTGGACACCAGTGTGCAGGGGGAGGTGGGGGTGCTGAGAGGGGCCCCGGCTGCCAGCAGGCTGCTGGGTCGGTGCCTCCCCGTGGCCGAGGGTGCCAGCCAGGCTCTTAGAACTGCAGACTCATCGTCCTGGCTCCGCAGCCAGGTGGGAGCTTGCCAGCCCAGCGCCAGCCTCGGGGCCGCCACCAAGCCGGGGGTGAAGCCACCGCAGCTATGAAGGGACAGAGCTGGGCTCCAAGGGGTCAGGGAATTCGGACCAACCCCGGAGAAAGAAAAAGGAAGACATCGTGGGAGGGCCAGAATGAGCACAGGCTTTTATCTAAAAGGGGAAAACAGACATATATACACATACAAAAGATTTAATATAAAATATATAGTAATATAAGTATATAATCTCTTAAATTCAATTAGATTCTGTTTAACTTTTAAACTTTTAATCGATTCAAAATTTACTTTTCCCTCTATTCTTTCAGTGATTTTTTTTATCTCATGCTATATTATTTTGCATTAATTTTAATTTTTCATTTTTATGGATTTTTTCCCCCCAACTTTTATTTTGAATTTTTCAGCTATAGAAAAGTGACACAGCCAGAGCAATGAACCCCAATGTCCTTCACGTAGATTCACCAGTTCTTAATATTTTGTCTCATTTGCTTTCTCTCACTATATTGCCCAGGCTGGAGTGCAGTGGCACAATTGTAGCTCACTGCAGCCTCGAACTCCTGGCCTCAAGGGATCCTCCCACCTCAGCCT
>VBSM01003212.1:2414000-2435509 GCA_008086735.1 Cheirogaleus medius
GGGAAAACATCATGCAAACACTAACCCACAGGAAGCTTGTATAGTAGCCACACCAATAACAGAAAAAGAAGACATAAGGGTCAAAAGTAATAGAGATTACAAGAGACATTTTATAAAATGGCCAATCCAATAGGAAGATGTACAATCCTAAGGTTCTATGAACTAAAAACATATATAGCAAAACCTGACATTTCTAAATGTTAAAATACACAAATACATAATGACAGCTGGAGATCTATATCTCTCAGTAATTAACAGAACATGCAAATACAAACTTAGTAGAGATGTAGAAGATTTGAACCATATGATAAATAAATTTGGCCTAATTTATATATATGAAACACTGCACTCAAAAACAGCAGAAAATACATTCTTTTCACATTTACATGAAACATTTGTAAATGTTGACCATATTCTAGGCCATAAAGCAAGTCTCAATAAATGTTAATGGGATTGAATCATACTTTTTGATCAGTGGAATTAAGCTAGACATAAATAACAAAAAGATAAGAAGAATTTTTCCAGATATTCAAAAATGATGTAATGAAATGTCTAAAAAAAAATCAATGAGCTAAAAGAGAAATCACAATTGCAAGCAGAAAGTATTTTTAACTGACTGAAGATGAAAATATAACTTATTAAAACTTATGGGATGCAAATAGATTGTGCTTAGGTGAAATGTATTGCCTAAATACATACTTAGGGGGAAAAAGGATGAAAATTAGAGATCTAAGCAAGCATTTCAAGAAGTTATAAAAAGAAAAGCAAATGAAGCCTAAAGAATATAGAAAAAGGAAATCATAATTACCAGAAATCAATGAAATAGGAAAAAAGTACAATAAAGAAAATCAACAGATCAAAATTTGATTCTTTGGAAAGATGAATGAGATTAATCAAGCCCTAGCCTGAATGATCAAGAAAAAAAGGAGAAAGCCTAAATAAATAACATCAGTAATGAAAAAAGAGACATTGCCGTAACTCCTACAGGCATAAAAAGATAAGAAGATATCACAAATAACTTTTAGCCAAAACTTCTCAAAATTTAGATGAAATGGACAAATTCATGGAAAAACTCAATAACAACACAAGAAAAAAACGGAATTGTTCTATATTTACTATTAAAGAAATTGAATCTGTACTTTAAAACTTATGCACAAAACCCCCCTCGAGCCCAGAAAGCTTTAGCAGAGAGTTCTTTCAAACATTTCTCAACAATTAAGAAATGACATCAATCTTACAGAACATTTCCAAAAATGAAAAAGATGGAACACATCTGAACTTCTATGAGGCAGGGCTCACCTTGATACCCAAACCTTCTAAATACATTACAACAAAGAAAAACCTTAGGTCAATATCTTTTAGGGACATAGACACAGTAACCTAAAGACAACATTAGCAAATTGATCCCAGCGATTGAAAAACAAAAAAAAAAATAAACATGACCAAATTGGGTTTATCCCAGGAAGGCAAGTTTAGATTTATATTTGAATATCAGTCTATGTAATTCACCACATTAAAAAAAAGGAGAAAAACCATATCATTATCCTAGTCGATGCAGAAAAAGCATTTGATGAGATTCAACACTCATTCATAGCTCAAAGCTCTTGGAAAGTCAGGAACAAAAGGGAATTTTCTTAACTTGAGATAGTATTTCTATTAAAAACCTAGAGCAAAATTATACTTAATAGTGAGATATTGAGAGTAACACAAGCATGTTGGCCATCAACTTCTCTTTTCAGCATTTCACTGTAGGTAAGTGAATTTAGCAAAATAATTAGATACAAGGTCAAATATAATTTATATATCAGCAACAAATAACTAAAAGATGAAATCTAGAAGATGCAATTTATGATAGCATGAAAAAACTCAAATACCTAGGAATAAATCTAATAAAAGATATGTAAGTCCTCTACATTAGTAACTACATGTTACTGACAGAAATTAAAGAAAGACTAAATCGTGGAAGAATTTATCACGTTCATGGATTGGAAGACTAAATATTGTAATATATTGATTCTCCCCAAATTTATCTTTAGATTCAACCAAGTCTTGATTTCAAAAAAAAAAAAAAAAAAAAAAAAAAAAAAAAAAAAAAAAAAAAAAAAAAGGTATCTTGGGTGGATACTACAAATCAATTCCAAAATTTTTACACAAAGGGCCAGGCATAACCAAGACAATCTTGAAAAACAAAGTTAGGAAATATTTACTACTATATATTATGACTTATTAAAAACATATCATAATCAAGATACTGTAGCATTGGTGCAAGGATGGATAGATAAATTGTATCCATCAGGGTCCAATCAGGAGACACAAACCACATCAGTGGTGTCTTGGTCTCTAGATTTTACATTCGGTCTCCCCCTAAATATCAGGAGCCTGTGCAGATAAGAATTAGGTCTTTGTTAGTCACCACTTTGACCTTGACATTGTCTGCCCAGGGCCCAGCTCAGAGGCGGCACCAGGCAATTCTTGCTGAATGAACATCTGAGCTAGCCAGTGAAGACACCCCTGCCTGCATAGACTGACTGCAAAGGCTTATGGTCTGGGAGAAAGAGCCCGATTTTCTGTTGGAAAGTAAACCCTTAGCCCAGGGGTGGGGGTTGGGGAACAGGAAACAAAGCCTGGGTCAGGGCGAAAGGCAGGGCTACGGCTCTGGACCTGTCACCTGTAGATGGAGGCCAAAGGGCAGGTGAGCCACATGCTGTTGGTCAACTTGCCCGGCTGGTAAATGTCAAAGACGAAGTATGGCTGGCTGACTTCCTTGCTGTGGTCACAGGGCACGTGGCAGGCTTCCACCTGCAGCTCAGGCCGCATGCGGCCGTGCGGCGTCTTCGTCTCTCTCAGGTAGAGCCAGCAGGGCATGGGTTTTTCCAGAGGCTCCTTGACGTAGCAGTAGCCCAGGCGTTTGCGCTCCCCGGGCTCCCCGCAGCGGTTGCAGTCCTGCCAGGGCTCCCAGTAGGTGAAGATGACTATCTTGCCATCCAGGTGCAAGGTCTCATTCTCCAGGGCCTTTTGGTCTAGCCCTTTGTGCGTGATATGCAGGTTGCCGGCGTCTTGGAAGTCAAGCTCGTAACCCACTAAGAGGGTTTCGTCACTGCCCTGGCAGTGATACAGGCCTGTCTGGAAGGGCTGGGGGTTGGTCAGTTGGAGGCTGCCACCAGGCAGCCTCCTTGTGTTAGGCATGGAGTTGAGCGGGGAAGGATCCTCCCCAAGAATGGAAGAGAAGTACCAGCGTGCCTTGGGATGGTCGCACTTCAAGACGACATCATTGCCCGTGAGTAGAGCCCGCAGGCATAGACTCTTGTAGGCACAGCTGATTAATATGTGGGCCCCCACGGTGGGGAGAGAAAGGCTAACCAGCCACAGGGTGGCCAGCATGGTGGACCAGGACGACAGAAGGAGTCTAGGAACCACCGTGAGCATTGTGAAGTCACCTACAGAACTCGAGCATCAGCCCTCGGTGGTGGAATGAACACTGTTCCACGGTGCTTCCGGGACTACAGTTCAGTTCACGTCATCAGATGGTATGTCATCAGTGGTAGGGCTGAAAACGCAAATGTCCACAGGAGCTGGGCACAAAATGAGTAAACTTAAGTCAGAACAAGTGAACTAAAAGTGAAGTCAATATTTGGCTTCACATACTCCACAGACAAGGATGACTTCATGCCCATCAGAAAGAAGGAGAGACACACAGAAATCACCCGTCTCTACCATTTCCAAAATCCAGTGGGAAAACATTACAAGGGCCTCCTGTCTTGTAGATGGGGAGGATTCCTTAATTAGCACCAACTGGGCTCCTTGGTGGGGGGGTGCGGCTTCCTAAACCGTTGTTGCTACGGCTCAAGACCCCACTCTTCGGGGAGATATCTCCTCTTCCGTTATCCTCCTTGGCTACGCCTGGAGTGGAACCGGAAGGTGTGCCCTCTTTGAGACATCAGAAGTTTTCTCAGCCTGCTTTCTGTCTCCCAAAGTTTGGGACCTAAGAATCCTTGTAAGCCTCCAGTCAAGTTCATGTGTAAAAAACAAAACAAACCACATCCACAGTTCTGTTCAAGATCTTCTTCCTCCTCCTCCTTCTTCTTTTCTCTCTTTCTCTCCCTGTGTCTCATTGCAGGTAACTCAAACTCTATCAAGCATCCTTGGAGAGCCATATCCTTCATCTCTCTTTCACTGAGACATTTGTCCACCTGAAAGGATGTTCTGGTAGTATCTTAATTCATTTAGAGATTTTAAATGATCGTTAATAATTATTTAACTAATGCTATAACCTTGATTTTATCCTTGCCCAAAGCTGAGTTCTAACTGGGCTTTGTCTCTCAGCAGCCAACATCCACTCCTAACTCCTATATTCCAACTGCTTCCCCTCAAGCTGCAAGTTCATTAAGTACATTATCTGCCTTCCAGAGTAGCTCAGGGAACAGTCTTCATCCTTCTGGTTTCCAATAAGTTTTCTTGTTCCCAGTGTATCTAAGCCAATGCCATGTATTTTTATTTTTTATTACATCAGCACTACCGACATTCATTTCGGTATCAGTCTAGATAGGCTATTGGCTACTGTAATAACTTCCCCCAGATCTCAATGACTTAAAACAATGAAGGCTTGTTTCTCACTCACCCTCCGTGTCTATTGTGGGTTGATGTGATCATTCAGGGATCCAGCATAGTGGAGCAACTGACATCTCAAACACTTGCAGTTTCTTCAGAGGAGGAAGAAAAAGAATTCTGCAGGATTTCAGGCCTATATTAAGTGCTCTGCCCTTCCATGACACATGACACTTGCTCACAAAACACTGGCCAGAAACAACTATATGGCACTACCAGTCCACCAAAAGAAATGGAATTCTACTATGTCCAGGAATATTTTGGCAAATGGCAGTAATGATGATCACAGCTAAGGTTTATTACAAGGAGTATTTCCTCTGGTGTGTCCCTTTATAACATAAAATTAAAACCATTTCCAAAATCTTCCCATCAGTTCTTTCCTAAAGTTCCATTGGCCAGGATTGGGTCCTATGTCCAGATCTAAATGAATCCCTGAAAAGAAATGAAGTTTCCATAGTTGGCTTAAACTAATCAAGGAGGTGAAAGGCTTGTACACTAAAAACAACAAGAGATTGCTAAAAGAAGTTAAAGAATATCTAAATACATGGAAAGACATCCCATGTTCATAAGTAGGAACACTTAACATTGTTATGATTTCCAATACCTCCCAAAACAATCTACAGATTTAACACAATGCCTATCAAATTTCCAACGTTCTTTTTCAAAGAAATGGAAGCAGACCCTAAAATTTACATGGAATTGCAAGGGCCCCCCAATAACCAAAACAGCCTTGAAAAAGAATAAAGTTATTTCCCAACTTTGAACTTACTACAAAGCTACAGTAATTAAAACAATATGGTACTGGCATAAGGGTAGACATACAGACCATGGAATAGAATAGAGATCCCAGAAATAAATCCTCACATATACGATCAATTGATTTTTAACAAAGCCAAAACCATTTAATGGGGAAAGGACAGTCTTTTCAACAAATGGTGACAGGAAAACTGAATGTCCACATGCAAAAGAATGAAGTTGAACCCTTATTTTATACCATATAAAAAATTAAAATGGCTCAAAGACCCAACTTAAGAGCTAAAGTTATAAAACTCTTAGAAGAAAATGTTGGGGAGAATCTTCATCACATTGGCTGTGGCAACAATTGCATAGATAGGACATCACGAGCACAGGGAACAAAAAATAATAGATAAATTGAATTTCATCACATGAAGAACATTTGTGCATCAAAGGACACTACTGAGAAAGTGGAAAAAGCTGAAGAACGGAAGAAAATATTTGCAAATCATATATCAGACAAGGGATTAATATTCAGAATATATAAAGAATTCCTACAACTTGACAATAAAAAAATAAACAACCCAATTCGAAATGGGCAAAGGACCTGAAAAGAAACTTCTCCAAAGAAGATACACAGTCTTCTTTGTAGGGGACAGTAAGTACATGAAAAGATGCTCAGCGTCTTTTCACTGGGGAAATGCAGACATTGGGGAAATTCAGTCATTAGGGAAATGCAGACATTGGGGAAATGCAGACATTGGGGAAATGCAGATTAAAACCACAATGAGATGTCACTTCAGCAATTCCACTCCTAGGTATACATCCAAAAGAGCTGAAAGCAGATACCTACCTGCATACCAATGTTGACAGCTGCACTATTTACAATAACCAAAAGGTGTAAACAACCCAAGTGTCCATCATCACATCAATGGATAAATAAAATGTGGCATCTACATATAATGGGACACTATTCAGCCACCAAAAGGAATGAAGTTTGAACTTTAATATATGCTGTGATATGGGCGGACCTTGAAAACATTATTCTTAGTGAAATAAGCTAGACACAGAAGGACAAATGTTATATGAAGCATCTAGAGTGAGCAATTTGGTACGCAAAGTAGAATAGAAGCTATCAGGGGCTGGGGGGAGGGGGAATGGGAACTTATGGGTTAATGGGTACAGAGTTTATGTTGAGGATGATGAAAAAATCCGGGTATACATAGTGGTGATGGGTACACAACATTGTGTATTGTAATTAATGCCACTGAATTTTACACTTAAAATTATTTAAAATGATAAATACTATGGTATGCATATTTAACCAAAAAAAAAATTTTTTTTTTTTTAAGTAGAAAAGAGTTGTGAATGGGTGAGATTTTACAAAAAGTAGCCACGGAAGGTATTGCAAAGGTGACCTCTAAGTAGGTGGAGGATCGAGTGGACATCTGCGGGAAGGGTGTCCTGGCAGGGGGAGTAGCACGGGCAGTGGCCCTGAGGACTTCGAGAAGCATATTCGGGGACAGCAAGGAAGCCAGAGAGAGTGGCAAGAGGTGAGGCTGGAGAGAGATCAGGCCCCGGTAGGAGTTTCTGCTAGGAGTGAGGAGGAGCCCCGGGAGGGCTTCAGCAGAGGGACGTGATCCGACTTGAGTTTTCACCGGATCCGGTAGAATAAAACACGCCTGGGTGCCGAATCCACCTGCTAGTAGCCAGTCTGCAACCTCCCGGAGCCCGACGGGAGGAAGCGCACAGGGTTCCCCGGGATGCGCTTCCCCCGGCCGCCGTCGGGGGACAGCAGAGTCGCGCCGGGCCCACTGCTCGCGCGCCGCGCCCCACAGAGCTCCGACACAGGTGGCTAGTCCCCGGGAATCCAGGGGCGGAAGCCGGTGCCAGGCCCCGCGCCTCCTCTGGGTCCCTTTAAGAGCCAGTTTCCGGAGTCCTGGCCTGGGGCAAGGGATGCCCCGGGGTGGAACCAAGAGTTGGGAACGGGAAGGTGGCAAGAACTTCCTTAGTAAAATTCCAACTTTTCCTGCGCCAGATTCCCCTCGGGCGTCCCCAAGGGGGCAGAGCCTCCCTTCCGCGGACTTCCCTTGGCTCTTTACGTCATCTAGCTGGGGGGCACAAGGAGGCCCGAAGCGCCTCCCTGCACCCAGACCCGAGGATCCCAGAGCGGTTGGAAAAGTCAGGCGCTACCGCTTGGCCCCTCCCCGCAGGGCGCACCTAGGCAGGTCCATCGCCAGCCGGGGAGGGGGGTGTGGGCAGGAAGGAACAGGTGCGCGGCGGGACCCGCCCCCTCCCAACAGGTGGATCACCCCAAGTGGAGCTCGGTTCGCTCAGTTTGGCTCGAGCAGGAGGGGGCGGGACGGGACCCGCAGTCCCGAGCGCCCTCCCAGGGAGCCGGTCACTTGGTCCCGGCCCTGGGGGCCGGAGCGCACCTGGGTCAGCCCACTTCCGGGGAGGGAGGCGGAGGAGCCCCTCCCCACCGCCCCCCCCCCAAGCCCGGCCCTCAGCTCCCACCCTTGTGTACCTGGGCGGATCCATTCCTCAGGGCGCGCGGGGGCGGGTGTCTAGGAGAGCCACACTGGGCCAAGGAATTTTCTCCCGATAGTTGAAAGCCTGCGCTTCGTCCACGTTGTCTGTGTTCCTTAAAATTTCTAGAACGCGGCGGGGTGGACTTGGAATAGGGACGAGGAACGGAAGCGAGAAGGGGAGGAGCGTGCACCCCTCCCGGCCGTGGTGCGCGCCGCGCCCCCTACCCTCCTCCCGTACTTGGGAAGGGACGCGCGGGCCGGGCGCGCCTAGACGGCCGCGATGGCCGCGATGGCGCTGGTGGCCCGCGGGCTCTGCCGTGGGCTGGGCTCCCACCCGGCCGCCCCAGGCCGGGGCGCGGTCGTCTTCCTGTGGCTCCTTCTGAGCACCTGGTGCACAGGTACAGGGCGCGGGGTCCCCGGAGCTGTGGGACGGCGCGGGGGGGGTGTCTCTAGAGCGGGATGGGTTGAGTTGTCTGCGGCCGAGGCGGCGGGAGAGCGGAGGGGGGAGGGGACAGGGACTAGGACCTCCGGATCCACTGGATCTTCGGAAATCCCGCGTGCGCCAGGGTGGGGGGAATGCCCCGTCGGTGGAGGGGAGCGCTTCCCCGCCCTCGTCTGGAGATAGCAGGAAGTGAAACTCCCCGGACGGTGAGTCCTGGCGCTGCAGGGAGAACGCGACCCTTTGTGGGCCTGAGGGTGAAGGGCCGCCATATCGCTGAGTGTTGGAGTAACGGGGACAGGGCCGGGAGGGTTGGATCGGGCGCTTCCTGGAGGGAGAGATCGAGAAGCAGTGCCCCGGCCTCGGGTGGGGTGGGTGTGGGCCTGGGGACTTCCCAGCCCCACCTACCTCCCGCGGTCTCCGAGTATCTGTACGTAAGAGTCCGGGAGGATGGACTTCTGGACTCGAAACCATCTCTGCTGGCAAGCTTCCACCTAGATCGGATGCTTGTTTGTGTGGGGTCAGGGGGCTTTATCTTTCGGCGAGCTCTTTGGGCGCGGTCCCTCGAGATGGCCTTGGGTAGGATGAGGTCCCCCGAGGCTGATGGAGATATTGTGGGGGCTTTAGCCACTGCCTGGCAAAGCAGTTCCATCAGACAACTCCAGAATTTTCCCTCCAAATTCAAAAAACCCTAGGTGACTTGGAACCCTCAGTGGTTTGTTTTGAAGTGGCCTTGGGGCACTGGTGGCACTGCCGTGGCCACTTGGGTTTGCCTGTGCAGGACACAGAGAGAGGCTCTTTTCCGTGAGAGAGTCACCAAGGGGAGAGGGAATGGGGTGGTTCGGAGGCCATAGGCTGGGGTCAGAGATGGACAGAAGGTTCCAAGGACACTGGCCATGTGACTGTGTACCTGCCACTAAAGCCCCACGGGTCTATAAAATGGGCATGATTATTGTAGCTACTGTCACCATCCTGGGGATTAGGGAAGAATGCATGCCGGGTGTTCCATAAAACCATACACTTGTGTCAAGCCAGTGACTAGTGATGTTGCTCCTTCCTGTTGGGGCACCTGCCTGAGCTCACCGCAGTCCCTGCTGACTCTCCTCCTGCCCTCAGCTCCTGCCAGTGCCGTCCAGGTGACCGTGTCAGACCCCTACCACGTGGTGATCCTCTTCCAGCCAGTGACCCTGCCCTGCACTTACCAGGTGACCACGACCCCCACGGTACCCATCGTGATCTGGAAGTACAAGTCTTTCTGCCGGGACCGAATCGCCGACGCCTTCTCCCCGGCCAGCGCCGACAACCAGCTCAATGCCCAGCTGGCGGCTGGTAACCCGGGCTACAACCCTTACGTGGAGTGCCAAGACAGCGTGCGCACCGTCAGGGTTGTGGCCACCAAGCAGGGCAACGCCGTGACCCTGGGAGACTACTACCAGGGCCGGAGGATCACCATCACCGGAAGTACGTTGGGCGGGGCAGGGGGGGTGCCGAGGCTGGGCTTGCGTGGGTGGTGGGGCTGGCGCCCTTGTGCCCAGCCTGGGGTCCCCACCCAGAAGCTCTTGAGTGCCAGTGTCTTAAAGGACCAGTGAAGGGAGCAGTCCTCCTTCCTATCCATCCATCCACTCCTTTTATTTAACAACAAAGATTTATCGAGCACCTAACATACACCAGGGGCTGTTCTCGGCCCTGGCGATACAGCAGCAAACAAAATCATCGCACTGCAGAGAGAGAGACAAACACAACTTATACGGTCAAGTGCTTGAAGGTAAAGGAAACTGGGCAATGGAGGGAGAGGCAGGGGTTCATTCTATAATAATAGCAGTAATACGAGCAATAAGAAGTACGATTTATGTAAGTAACAACTTACAAAGGGTCTCCTGTGTGCCAGGCTGTCATCCAGGTGGTAATAGTCTGAAGCTGGGACCCGGGCAGCCCTGAGAGCTCTTGTTCGTAACCATAACTCAGCCTCCTGATAGGAGGTGCCTGCTGGGATTCAGTAAGGGGCATGGGGGAAGACATTCATTCATTCATTTCATTCGTTCAGGGTTTATCCAGCATCTACTATGTGCCAGGCACTGTGGTAGGTGCTGGGGATAGCGTGGTGATCGGGATGGCCGAGGTCCCTGCCCTCAAGGACATGACATTCTAGTGGGTGAGCTGGCAGTGAAAAAGCAGATAAAGAAAGAATAAGAATGTCAGAGAGTGCCAGGTGCTACAAAGTAAACAGCACCGGGCGATGTTCTGTATGGAATGGCTTGGGCGTGCCCACCTTAAGACCCCTGTGAATGTGATTTGAAGAGGGACTGGGTCTGGCCCTGAAGAATCTAGAAGGCAGAGAGGAAGGCGAGGGGCAGTGGGCCCGGGATGAAGGCTCACCCACTTAATGGACGTGCCTTTCGCTGTCTGTGACAAGGGTTAGAGTGGTAGTCTTGGGCATGGGGGCAGGCGGGGAAGGGAGCATCCTGTTGCAGACCCTGAGAAACCAGGTCATGGCTCATGCTCCTTCCTTCATGCGGTAGAACAGGGATGAAAGGCGGTGTTCCAGGGACAGCCTGTCCGTCCTGCTCCGGGGGAGGGACCAGGCTTGCTTGCCCTGAATTCCCATGGGCGGTTCAGCCTGTAAGCATCCCACTGTTCTTGAGGCTGGAGGGCTTCTTGCCGGGGGGGTGGGGTTCAACCTATACAGGCCCCCTCCCCTCTAACCCAGGAGCTGCTCCAGTCTGGACCAGGCAGGACTGCCCAGCCCCTGTGGGGACAACCCAAATACTGATCGAGAGTGGCTCCTCTCCGGGCACAAAACTCCAGAATGACCCTTGGGCTATATGGGTGGGGACCCCTTCAAGCTTTAGGCCTGGGTCTTCCAAGCTGCCTGGACCTGGGTCCTGGTTTGCCACAGGCCCTGGTGGGTAAACATCCATTGTGTCCCTGTCCTTTCAGGAAACCCGGCACCCAGGAGAGCTTCCTCCCTTTCAGCTGTGAGAGTGGGAAGGTGGACTTCCTGTGGTCATAGGTTCTAAAAGTGAAAGGGCCCGGGCCAATCAGAAAGGTGTTCACCCTAGTGGTGTCCCTCGGGTCCGGGTGGGTCCTGCCTCCGTTCTATTCTTCCCGGTGTTCAGTGATGTGGGGTGCCTAGAAAGGAGCCTTGTTTCTACCTCTCAGGCTCTTTGGGGCCCCTGTGCCCCCCTTTCTCAGCAGCACGGGAGCAGAGGGCCACAAGACCTCTGAAATCGTGAGGGCCACCTCTGCCACGTGTCAAGAGGGGACCAGAGGCTTGGCTCCTGTGCCCATCAGAGACCTGGTGTCTTCTCCCTGCACCTAAAACAGTTAAAGCCATGCCTGGCCCGTGTGATCTCAGGGCCAGCCGGGGACTGGGAACAGAACAGGGTGCGCCTTGCAGGAAGGAGGTGGCCCCAGGCCTTTGGATTGATCTAAAGAAGCCGGAAAGTCATGTCTTTTGTGGGTTTTCAAAACATCATTCAGGCCAAACAAAACGCATCGAAGCCCAGACCCGGCCCACAAGACTCCCAGATCTCAGCTCCTGGGCCACGCAGGCGTTTGCTGTGGCGGGGGCTTCCCGCCCATCTCCCGGCTTCCAGCAGGGGCCAGCTCTTGAGCTCCCGTGCTGGACAGGTACGGTCAGGTCTGCTCTAAAGATACCAGTGGAAAAATAATGGCCCAAGAGGGCACTGTGGAAAAACTGGTGGATTTAGGAGAATCTGGAGTTTTATGAAGATTCAATGAAAGAATGTGTGCAAAGGGGCCCAGCGCATAATAAGAGCTTGATAATTGGAGGCTGAGATGCTGGCTGTGGAGGGGAGGCATGTCCCCAACTCCTTCGCTTCTGCTCCGAAGGTCACCTTATCCGGAGGCCTGCCCTGTTTGTTTAAAATCGAAACAGCCCCCAGCTCCGTGCCTGCCTGGTACTCCATGTCTGCCTTCCTTGATCCATTCTCTGAATTGCTTATCACTGTCTGATACGTGACATAGTTAGATTTTTTTATTTGTCTCTTTCCCAGTTAGAACCTGAGCTCTGTAAGGCAAGGATTCCTATCTGTTCTTCACGGCGGTGGCTCTCAAATGTTTTGGTCTTGGAGTCTCTGTGCACTCATAATTATTGAGATCCTCAATAATTTATAGCCAGCAGACTGAGAGGAGTTTAAGAAATGTTTTAATGACAATAATAGGCCGGGCACGGTGGCTCACGCCTGTAATCCTAGCACTCTGGGAGGCCGGGAGGATAGCTCAAGGTCAGGAGTTCGAAACCAGCCTGAGTAAGAGCGAGATCCCGTCTCTACTAAAAATAGGAAGAAATTAATTGGCCAACTAAATATGTATAGAAAAAATTAGCTGGGCATGGTGGCGCATGCCTGTAGTCCCAGCTACTCGGGAGGCTGAGGCAGGAGGATCGCTTGAGCCCAGGAGTTTGAGGTTGCTGTGAGCTAGGCTGATGCCACGGCACTCACTCTAGCCTGGGCAACAAAGTGAGACTCTGTCTCAAAAAAAAAAAAAAAAAAAAAAAAGAAATGTTTTAATGACAATAATAAAGTCATTATAGGTTAACATAAATACCATGCTTTTTATGGAAAAAAAAGAAAACATTTGTTCCAAAACCAAACACATTCTAATGAGAAGAGCGGAATTGTTTGATAGTTTTGCAAGTCTCTGAAGTCAAGCTGAATAGGAGAGGCTGGATTCTCAAAGCTACTTCAGTGTCTGTCATATGTCACTTGTGGCTCTGGGAGACTCTGCAGTACACTTGGAAAAGGCAAATAACATTTTGGTATTATTATGCAAATAACGTTGGGCCTAGTGTGGTGGCTCATACCTGTAATCCTGGCACTTTGAGAGGTTGAGGTAGGAAGATCACTTGAGGCCAGAAGTTTGGGACCATCCCGGGCAACCTATGGGACCCCATCTCTTAAAAAAAAATTTTTTTTTTCTCTTCTAAAGAGGACATATTTTTAAAAAAGGAAAAGAAAATAACTTTGACCTCAGGGATCTTCTGGAAAGGTCTCAGGGAACCTCGCAGGCCACACTTTGACAACCGTTGCTCTTTAGGATACCAAGTGTCTCAAATACTGCCTAGAACACAGGCTGCACTTGGCAATTATTTATTGGGTGTTGGGTGAATGTATCAAGTGTGTATTTGCATGTAGCCCTATGCCTGGAATGCTGGAACAGACGACAAAGGTTAAGGAAGGTCAGCGTGAGGAGAGAGTATGTTCATTTCTGCTCCCGGCCTGGCCCCGTGTCAGGCGCTGGGGACCCAGGAGTGACGGAGACAGACCAGCTCCTGTGGCATGGAGCCGGCATTCTCACGGGGTGATGGGCGGTCAGCCCCTAAGCTGGGCGACGCACCTCAGGGGTCGGGCATGGGAGCCGCGGCACAAGGTGAGGCAGGCAGGAGCCCCACACACCAGCCACGTTGCGTCTGGAGTCTCGTGAGCGGAGGAGACGGCGGGGGTGAGGCCGGCCTGACAACCAGAGGCTGGGTCATGCCAGGGGCCTCATGGGCCCAGGGAAGGGATCTGGAATAGCGTGGACAGGTTTTCCGTGGACAGGAGGCCTGCCTTCTGAGGAGGGAAGAAGGCTCAGGTTCTTGCATTCCTTCAGCAGTCGCTGACGAATGTCCCAGTGGGCACCAGGTGGTGTCGAGGGGGCACCCAGCGACTGCTGTCGTGGAGGAGGGCAAGGGGTCCGCGGGCAGGCGGGGTGGCAGGCAGGTCGCCGGGAACGTGAGCGGCTGGGAAGGAAGCGGCTGTGGAGCTGAGGGCGTTTCCTGGCGGTGATGTTCACCCCTGGCCTGTCCCTGTCGCCTGGGCCTACGGCAGAGCTGCCTAGTGGGTGCCCCCGTCCCACACTGGCGAGCGCCTGCAGGTATTGAACTAATTAGGGCCTGAGGAGCAGCGAGGAAACCGGATGTGGTGAAAGACTTTGATGAGTGGCATAATTAACAGGTTCCCTGCCTGGGACTGCTTCAGCCCGGAGCGTCCCCAAGCCCTGGGCCTGACCTGGAATGCGGGGAGGGAGGGAGGGAGGGAATGGACGGGCGACTGGGAGGGTCTCTGTCTCCCACAGGGACACACCTGCTCTTTAAGGCCACCTGGGCCCATCTCTGCCTCCTTGCTCTGGGCCCGTCCCCTGGGTCTACACGGGGCTCCTGGCAGGGCACGGCGGGGCTCTGGCTCTGACAGGTGGCTCAGAGGATGGCTCTAAGTTGTCTCTGGAGCCAGGCTGTCCCCGTCCCACCGCTGACACGCTGCATGACTTTGGGCAGGTTAGGTGATCTCCCCAGACCTGGTGTCTCATCTACAAAGCAGGAATGCCAACGGTACCCACCTCACAGACTTCTTGGAATAAGCTGAGTGTTTAGAACAGAGCATAAAGGGCAGCGTGCCCTTGTGAGAATTCTGTCATTGTCACTCGATTCACCTGCAGGGCTGGGAGCAGCGGTGGGCCCTGGCCCTGCTGGGGTTAGGTGCCCCCACCCCTAAGGTGCCCTATGCCATCTCCTGATCCAGATGCCGACCTGACCTTTGACCAGACGGCCTGGGGGGACAGCGGTGTGTATTACTGCTCCGTGGTCTCGGCCCAGGACCTCCAGGGGAACAACGAGGGGTACGCGGAGCTCATCGTCCTTGGTGAGTGGGGCTGGGCGCCGAGAGCCCGGGGAGAGGGAGAGCACGGCTCCTCTGTCCACCTCTGTCTGTCTGCCCTCTGCCCTCCAGCTCACCCTCTGGGCTCTGTCGCCTGCTTTGCTCTCCCCTCGGCACCGCCAGTCACATGGGCTTTTTTGGACCCTGCACCCCAGGTAGGGACCCCTCACCACAGGGCTTCCATCCGGCCAGAGCCAAACTCGGAGTGCGGAGAACTGGGGGACTCCGCCTCTTTCCAGTCTCAGTTTTCGAAAATCCAGATGTGGCCAGAGTTGACTGGCAGTGAGTGTGGATGGTTGGCTGTGTGTAAAATCGCAGGGAGGCTGGACCACCCACCTCCTGCCATGTCCCCAGGGCCACATGTCACCCCGGAGTCCCCTGCCAAAGAGCAGGCACCTTGCCGTCCGCCCTGCTGGGACGGCGCCGCGTGGCTTGCACAGAGAGAGCGAGTCTGAGTGAGACTGAAAGGAGGCGACTCCAGATGCCCAGGGGCGCGACGGGGTGTCTGGCTGTGAGGCCAGACGTGGAGGGGACATCGCCACCGGGCAGGTGCCCCGCTGCAGCCACCACACGTAGTTGTGACTGGGAGCGGGTTGTGCCACACGACAATTCACGTGTGCACCGGTGGCCCAGGAACCTCCACGTGTCCCTTGCGAAACACACCATCCGCATCGGCAGTTCCCAGAGTTCAGTCTCGGGGCCTGTTTACACTCTCAAAAATTACTGAGGGTCTCTAAGAGTTTTTGTTTTAAGTTTTTGTGGGTTATAGCTCTAGCTGCTTAATGTATTAGAAATTGAAACGCAAGCACACGGGCCGTTCGCCGACAGGGCGATGACGTCATCACGTCACGGGGCCTGGGGAAAACTCCGCCGTGCGCCCATGCGTGAACAAGAGTGAAAAGGCACATAACGTCTTAGGGTCACCAAGTTTTGGCCAAACGGCCAGGACCCCACTTTGAGAGCCACTGATAGACATGTGTCCTGCCCCGTGGCAGGGGCCGGGGGTGCCACATGTGTGAGCTCTGGAGAGGGCTTTGTGGGTGCAGAACCAGGTGTGTGGCCCTTCCGAGACACAAGGGTTGTGGGACGCAGAGCTCCGGGGCTCCCGAGGGGAGGCACAGGTGGAAGACATTTGCACTTGACAATTCACGAACTGAGATCAAGATTGTATTTTTATAAAGACAATTCATTATTACACATTTTTTTTTCAGATTTTAAAATAAAATTAAAACATTTTCGTAGGCCCCAGGGCACTGTGCCTACTCTGCCTAAGGATCAGGACTATGCCTTGTCACCTGGGTTGGGACTCTTTGGGGTGCTAGGACCCATGGGTGAGGAAAAGATGGGGTGTCCGGGCTGAGGTAGAGCCTTCAGAACGCCACGGGACATGTGCTGGAACCCTCCGTGGCATGACAGCAGGGGAACTATGTGACACAAGTCTTCACAGGGACCAGCCCCCACATCTGGGCAGGGGTGGAGGGCAGGAGCCACAAGCCAGGACCTTCCTGGGCCAGCGGCCCTTCCCCACTTCAGGGCACACCTTGCACTTGAGCAGCCGGGCTGGGTTTAGGGGTGGGGCAGCCTGGGCTGGCTCCTGCCAGCATAATTTCCTGTTTCTCTTTTGTCCCTCCAGGCAGGACCTCTGGGGTGGCTGAGCTCTTACCTGGTTTTCAGGCGGGGCCCTTGGAAGGTATGGGGGGTGGAGTCTTCTCTCCGGGTCCGCACACACCATTTATGGCTACTGACTCGGGTGTTCCCCCTCCCAACTAAACCCCGCGCGCTGTGGACCCCCCCACTAACCCGGCCTGCCGCGGACTGAGTAGCACGTAGTGACCTGGCTCTGTGTCTGGGGCTGGGTGGGCTGAGGAGGGCCTGCAGGGGTGCAGGCGGTGGCCCCTGTGACTGGCGCCTGCGGTGCTCTTCAGGGACTGGGCAGCAGGCTCTCTCTTCCATCCCGGAGCAACCGTCTGTCTTGCTGTGGCCGGGGTGTCTACTGCTTTCTGCCTTGTCTGCTTGAACCCTGGGGGGACCGGCCTGGGGTGCAGAGGGGTGGGCACCCTGCTGGCTGCTGAGCCCGGCCTCCGGCGGCAGGTTCCCCTTGAGCTTTGCACGTAGTCGCCTGCGCCTCCCTGCTCCGCCTGTCCCTCCCTGTGCTCTGGCAGACCTCCCGGCTCAGGGCCTCTTCTCATCTCCCCGCAGACTGGCTCTTCGTGGTCGTAGTCTGTCTGGCCGCCTTCCTCGTCTTCCTCCTCCTGGGCATCTGCTGGTGTCAGTGCTGCCCGCACACCTGCTGCTGTTACGTCCGATGCCCCTGCTGCCCCGACAAGTGCTGCTGCCCGGAGGCCTGTAAGTCCCCGCTTGTGACCGCCCCTACCTGGCCTCCCTCCTGGGTCCGAGGGGAGGAGGTTGCTGTCTCCCTGCCCCCACCCCCAGGACAGTGCCACCGGTCTGGAGGTTATAAGGTTAGCAGCTGGGAGAAAGCAGGCCGAGGAGGGTCTGCTATTTCAGATGATCGTTTACTTGGTCCAGCTTTCAGTTTGTTTTTAATTTTCATTTATTTTGAGTGTTTTGATAATATAATCCATGCACATGGTAAAAAGAAAATGCCCAATAGTATAAGATAGTCACGTGGAAGTAAAGCTCCCTTTAAAAACAAAATCTTAAGTGAAAAAGGTAAGAAACTAAACAAGGGTTGTAGCACCCCGTAATTTAAGCAAACTTTTTTAAAAGCACGTGTCCACACAAACACTACACGGTTTGCCCGGCTACTCTAAGGATGTGTCAGAGTGGGCATCTGGGGAGGGCTGGGAGCGGACGTGGGGCCGGGAGCTGAAGGTGGAGGAAGCAAACCAAACAGGCGGGCAAGGGAGAAGAAAGAGTCCCCTCCTTGAGGACCACAGCTGTCACCAGTCCCTAGTTTCCTTCAGGAGAGTGTCTGAGTAGGCCAGCATCTCTGTGCACCATCCACGGAGCAGTGACAATAAAAGGCCAGGCCACCGTTGCGAGCACGGGCAGGTGGAGGTTTGCAGCCAGCTCCACGCCTGACCTGCTTGGGAGCCCAGTGAGTGACTTTCCCTCCCCGAGGCTCAGTGTCCGCACCTGTAAGATTGGGCTGGTGGCAGAGCTCGCCACACCGGCTACGCCTAGGGATTTGGGGAAGTCACGTGCATGGCATTTGGCTCGGGGCTTGGCTCATTCCGTGCACACTGGCCGTCAGGCATTGCCGCATTCAGTCTCAGCTGTGACCGAGGACCCACCGTGTTTCCCCCAAAATAAGCCCTACCCATAAAATAAGCCCTAGCAGGATTTCTAAGCATTTGCGCAGTATCAGGCCTACCCCGAAAATAAGACCTAGTGATGGGCGTGGCTAAGCAGCGCGTCTGCACAACCCATGCATTTCATCGCGGAGCCGTCAAGAAGAAGAGCAGCCCTTCTCATCTGCCCCATCGTGACAGCTACTATCCCAGAGGTGACCGGAAAGGTGCGGGCAGCCCCACCAACAAGGTCGGCTCCCCCTGTCAGGTCCTGGCCATCCTGTGCCTGCTGCAAGCTGAGGCTTTGAGGGGAAGATAACACATCCCCTGAAAATAAGCCCTAGGCTGTCGTCTTGAGGAAAAATAAATATAAGACCCTGTCTTATTTTTGGGGAAACACGGTAGGTGCCAGTCAGAGCCCTGCCGTGCACACCGGGTGACCTCAGACAGGCAGCAGTCCCTCTCTGAGCCCCGTTTCCTTCTCTGTAAGGCCCCAACCTCACGAGGTGTTGGGAGTGTTAAGGGAAGACTGTCCGTAAGTGCCCAGCACGGGGTGGCGGCTCAGTCCCTGCTGGCTAGTTTTATAGTCTCGGCGGTGGGCACCCTGGTTCCTCTGGAACAGTTCCGCCAGCCATCCCCGCCCCTCCGTTGTCATGTTCAGCTGAGAGCTTCTTGCTCAGGCGGTGGGTGTTAGTCCCTCTCCCAGAGGGGCTGCAACCAACTTTGTAGTTAGCTCATTAATAATTAGGATGGGGCCTGCAGCCAGGACTGCAAACACCTGTCCCATGGCTGCATTCCTCTGTCCCCACGCCACATTTCTTCCATCCTGAGACCCTGGTACTCCAGCCCCAGATGTCCCTTAACTCCCTGACAGAGGGCCTATAACTTCTGCCCCCATAGACCTGTCAGGGGACATCACCTCCCTCTGCTAACTATAAAATGGCAGGTCTTCTGAGCTAACGAGGGGCTTCTAGGTAGGGCTATGCACTTAGCCTTCTGCTTCCAAAACTGTCAGGGGAAGGGAGCCTTTGAACCCATCTCCCCCTTCCACTTTCCTGTTCGAGTCCCAGGGAGGAAGCAACCTGCCTAGGGCCCACTGAAGCGGGAGCAGCCACCAGATCCCAGCCTCTAAACAGGGAAGATCTGCCCTTGAGCTGTCAAGCCTAGAGCTTGGCACGGGCAGGGAGGGGGTGTGGGTGTGGCCCGGGAGTTGGAAACACTGGAGAGATTTTGCTGCTCGGCCAAGGCAGGCAAGTTAACTCCTGAGGCTCCTGCCTCAGACTGACTCCCATTGCATCTGGGTCTGGAAGGGGACACAGCGGGGAGGACCCAGCAGGTGTGAGTGTGGAGTGGGCGGGGGCTCCTCCCAGATGACTCATTCTTCTAGAGCAGGGGCTCAGCCACCAACTGGGGTACTTGATTCTGGCTGTGGGGACAGTGGTGGACCCTGCACACGGGCTTTATCTAAAGGGGCAGCTCTGCCTGCTGTCGCCCTGTAAACAGGCAGTCCCAGGGTGGCCACATCCTCCAAGAAGTTGGCTGGAGAGTTGGAATCTTACATGAAACCTTTTGACTGTCAAATGTCGGCAAATCACCCTGCTGTCAGGCCAAGCATGCTGGCCTGCCACATCGGGGCTGTGGGCTGCCAGCGTGCACTGCCTACCCTAAAACCTCTACGAGGAGTCACACAGGAGGTGGGGACGTGGTGGAGCTGATGTCCCCTAGCCTCAGGGATGCTGCAGAAATGCAATGAGGACCAGCAGGGACCCAAGTGTCTAGGAAAGCTTTGCAGCAGAGGGGGCGTTTGAAAGGTTAGGCCCATGTCCCTCCAGAAGCCCCATGAGTGGAAGGCAGTGTGGCTCCGGCCCACTTTCTCATGCAACTGTGTGTGTCCTCCCAGTGTACGCGGCCGGCAAAGCAGCCACCTCAGGTGTCCCAAGCATCTACGCCCCCAGCACCTACGCCCACCTCTCCCCAGCCAAGACCCCGCCCCCACCAGCCATTATTCCCATGGGCCCTGTCTACAACGGGTACCCTGGAGGGTACCCTGGAGACTTCGACAGGAGCAGCTCAGGTGAGGCCGTGGGCACGTGGGTGCGGTTGGGGATGGAGGCCAGAGTGGACAGGTGGACTCGGGGTGGGAGGAGGGGCTGGGAATGCAGGGCTTTGTGCCAGGTGGACAGCAGCTGACAGCCAATCTCCCCTAGTCGGAGGCCACAGCTCCCAGGTACCCCTGCTTCGTGACGTGGACAGCAGTGTGACCTCAGGTGAGAACCCATCATTCTGAGGTTGGGCACGCCTGTAGGGGAAAGGGCTGAGTCAGCGTCGTTCCTTCCAAGCTGACCACCTCCCACCCCATGTCCCTAGAAGTCCGTAGTGGCTACAGGATTCAAGCCAACCAGCAGGACGACTCCATGCGGGTCCTGTATTACATGGAGAAAGAGCTGGCCAACTTTGACCCTTCTCGACCTGGGCCCCCCAATGGCCGTGTGGAGCGGGGTGAGCAGGAGCCTTGGGGTCTGAGGGCTTCTTGGGGGAGGGGGAAGGGTGACTCCCTGATACCTGCCCCCGCCATGCTGGCTGCAATCCCTGGACACAGTTCCTCCTTTCCCACTGCGGCCCCTAGAGAGTTATGAGCCAAGAGGGTGACAGAGCCGGACCTCAGGCTCCTGACCTTAAGTCCTAGCCTCCCCCCAGCAGTGACAACCCCCCTTTCCTTACAGCCATGAGTGAAGTCACCTCCCTTCATGAGGACGACTGGCGATCTCGCCCTTCCCGGGGCCCTGCCCTCACCCCCATCCGGGATGAGGAGTGGGGTCGCCGCTCCCCCCAGAGTCCCCGGAGGTGGGAGCAGGAGCCTCCCACAGAGCGGCCAGGAGGTGGCTGGCGGGCAGGGAGGCCGCGGGCCCACTCTGTGGATGCTCTGGATGACCTGAGGCCCGGCTCTGCCGAGTCGGGGCGCAGGTCGCCCCCAAGCAGTGGGCGGAGAGGCCGGGCCTACGGGCCCCCGCGAAGCCGCAGCCGCGACGACCTCTATGACCAAGACGACCTGGGGGACTTTCCACACTCCCGGGATCCCCACTATGATGACGTCAGGTCCAGGGACCGCCCTCCTGCCGACCCCAGGTCCCACTACCCACGGTCCCGGGACCCCAGGGACAATGGCCCCAGGTCCGAGCACCCTCAGTATGACGGGCGGCTGCTAGAAGAAGCCTTGAGGAAAAAGGGGTCTGGGGAGAGGAGACCTTACAGGGAGGAAGAGGAGGAAGAGGAGGCCTACTACCCCCCA